>CP137669.1:35841120-36272633 GCA_037976565.1 Mesocentrotus franciscanus | reverse complement strand
TGTTTTGATACCGTGTACCTTCTTATCAAATTTCATTAAAATCCGTCAAACATTACTAAAGT
This sequence comes from Mesocentrotus franciscanus, assembly GCA_037976565.1. NCBI lineage: Eukaryota > Metazoa > Echinodermata > Echinoidea > Camarodonta > Strongylocentrotidae > Mesocentrotus > Mesocentrotus franciscanus. The sequence goes on along the minus strand of CP137669.1, from coordinate 36,272,571 downwards.
TATCGAACGGAAACCAAATTTGTTACGGACGGACGGAAGGGCGGACGGCAGCGTTACTCGAAGGGACGGGTGCATTCATTCAACCCCCTGTAGTAATTTCTTTTTGCCATAACATCGGGGAATGACTGCTTCCAAGACTTTTTAAGCCCAGAGTCTAGCCTTTTTGACACGAGATTCATGAAATTCGGACAATGGGTTAACGCGCAGCATCCACAAGCTCCGCCCTATATAATTATACTGATTACACACGAAAACTGATCACAAGTACGAATAGTTAGTTAGGTAATTATTCAAAAACGCATCGAAGTAGGATATAAATATTTATGTTCGCATCCTCTTGTCATCTCTGTTGACGGGGTCAGCATTATTTCAGTCAGGCTACTTGGGTGTGATCAGAAATAAGCACCTTTTAATGATTTCAATGATCACATCACCAAAACCTTTCAGTAGGCATTTATCTTCATGGCCATTCTGAAAATTGGTCAGATCAGCCAATATCCTGATAGAAAATCTGTTGAATTTCTTGTTCATGCTTTGAATATGTCTCAATCATGTAGATAATTGTAATTCACTGTTTTATGGACTGTTTTAAGGAATTAAACCAGGTTCAGGGAATTCAAAACACAGAGGCAAGTTCAAGAGACGCCATTACACAGATTGATATCAAACTCGTGTGGTATTGAAAATAATCATTATTTGCTTTAAAGCACAGTGCAATCTCACTCCATCTGATATATCAGAACTTATTCATAAACTTATTCATATAATCAAGTACGTACTCTTCGATCATCAATTCAACATCTTCTGGCTGTACACCCTGTAAACATGAATACATATGGAAATCGATCCTTCATGGCATCAGCTCCTGCTCTGAGCAATTCTCTACCCGTAACAATTGGGAATATATCTTCTCTCGATACGTGTAAGAAAGCTCTTCAGCTCTATTTTTCTAACAGTAGTGTTTATATTTTCTGTACTATGATTATGTTCTCCAAGTTAATAATGTAAAGCGCAAAGAGAACTGTATTCTAGTTAATATGCGCTATATAAATTAGAGGTTATTATTAACATTATCATTGTTATTATTATTATTACAATTATTATTATTATTATTATTATTATTATTATTATTATTATTATTATTATTATTATTATTATTGTTACTATTGAGTTACTATATTTATGTGCCAAACTTAAGGATATTTAGTTGCTCTACGGCCAAGATCAGGGGGTGGAATCCGCCCCTCTCTGGCTGTGAGATGGCATATTAAAATAATCCGGTCTCTTTTGGGTTACATTCAATCATATGCATACATACATTTTAGATATCGTCTCGGACATCGTTGTGGACATAGACGACGTCTTTAATACACATCGAACACTCTTTATTTCAATACTACCGGTAATTTCATCTTCATATGTCTGGAAATCATCCAGAAAACCTTTATTAGGGTTTGCTTGATTTCATATCCAATTATGATTTTTTTTTAATCGCCATTTTTAATAAATGATATGAAATATATATTAATAAATCTGATTGAATAATTTATCGATAAATGATTAAAAGAGTTACAATAAAAAATTATTGTTGACAAAAGAAAATGGTTGGGATCCCCAGAAAGCATGATAAATCTTCTTTTAGCATGGGCATGATGGGGTAATGTCAGCAAACATTTTGAAATAGAAATGAACCAAAACCTCTTGGGTTCAAGAACATGATCGAAATGATAAAGTGGAATATTTTACTTCACATTACTCATTATTGTCCAGCAATCAACATTCACTTCAGTAAATATGTTATGACATCACCTAGAAGAGTGTAAGTGAATTATTACCCCTTTAACTTCTTATTTATTTTATTTTTTGTTTTAATCGATGGTCCTATTTAGGACCATATTTACATTGTAAACATTGTGCAATTAGTTCCTGGAATACTACTTTGTATTTTATAATAATTTCAACCACTTTGAATCGAATTGAAAATTAGTCTGAGTAGAGTTTACACTGTAATAAAAGTAAACTGTTCGGCTCTTATCATTTGTAATTAATTTGGGATGGTTACAGAAATGACAGCCCGTCTAGAGCAAGGATGATACATGACGATCCTTGACATAGTGTATTAAAAAGGAAAATGCGTTTGATCGTTATTTAGTATCAGAATGGTTTTCTGATAAAACTGTATTGATATCACTTGTAAGATTATTTGTTCGTCGTTATTGTTATTATTCTTATCAATAATTATCATTGCGTTTAATTGGTTTCATTATTTTCTGTTTTCATTTTTGATTATTTAAGTTGGTTACATTGGGTCTCTCTCTCTCTCTCTCCTTCTGTTTCCGATCTTACTAAAAAAAATGATTTAAATTTCATACGCCGTAGATAAAAACTGGGCCAAAATATTAAAAGAAATTCGATTGTAAATATTTTGTATCAAGAACAGTCTGCCAAGAATAATCTAGAATAACATAGCACAATATTGTCTTACACGCTCCTTCAGAACTAGACTAAACATGGTGAAACATGGTGAAACATGGGGTGATAATATATGTAAAGCGCTCAGAGATGGTACTTCGTATTAAGCGCTATATAAATCCAGATTATTATTATTATCAATATGCAAAACGACTTGAAAGACCTACCGATAGGTATTTGGCAGATAGTAATTCGTCTGCGTAAAGTGCATGGTACTCGGTTCCATCGGCCATGTATTGGGTCAGTGCGGCTACTTCCAGACTTCATCATAGCACAGTAAAGTGGTGGATGGTTCGACCAGGTGTTAAGAGAAGTATCCCAGTTGGTATACCTTGAAAGAGTTTAACTTATATGTATTATAGGCCTACACAATTTTTATAATTAAAGCACATCATTAATTCCACGGAAATACTAAATATATATATATGAGACATAGGTCCACTACATCATAACTCGAGTGTCTTTGGGGGAAATGTATCTTCTGGTAAATCTATATAAAGAGCCTATGACTAATTTTGTAAATGCATTGAAATAGTATAGATTTGGCATGTAGCTAGGATTTTTCATTCTTTCGTTGACGAAACTTGACTTTAGAGCAAGTGTTAGAATTGTAGAATATGGTTTTATCATAAATAACTGCAATCATAACATTTTCGTGCAGAAAACATGCTTTTAGCGGCATGAATTTGAATGATCGATTTTGGGATGTAAAAGATTTGTTTCGTGAAGAAAACCGAAGTTCAGTGGGGTTTTTTTCATACAGAAAACTATTGGAAGCAACCGTAGTTTATAGTGGCGTGACGCGCCGCGTAACAGGCTAGAAATGAGCTTTTCTGACACCACTCTACTTTTGCTAATTTCTTATGAATTAACGATCAATATCAAGTTTATGCTATCAAGAACGGAAACTTGATGGCTTTTAGCATTCTACATAAATTTGGCTTTCAACAATAATTTTCCCATTATTTGACATTAGCCATTTGAACTTGTGTGACGTGACATAGTTCGATCTATCAGGAAAACAATGAAGATTTTGTATGACTCAAAAGAAACCTAGAATACGAAGATTTGATCGAAATGTGATTTATTAGCAATTATTTTGAGAAATATACCCTCAAAAATGAAATTATGTTAAAATGTAATGTCTTCATCTTTGGCATCCCTGGTGTAAATTATTCCTCTTTTAATTTCGTTATTTTGTATGCAAAATATTATATATTTTCAACTAGATTTTTGAAGAGAGGAAAAATGAATCGAAAAAATGAGTGGCATTATATCACGATGATGGTTGATACATACCCAGGGGCCGTTCCATCAATCCATCTGTATGTACCATCCTCATCCATGTATTCTAAGCCGATGTAAAGGTTATCATCAAGTGGTATTCTCATGGCAATGAAATCCTATTCATATTATGAAGAGAAGAGAACTACATTTGGAAACTGATATCAATGTAGCGAAACGCAAACATTTTCTCATTTCGGGGAGGGGCAGAGTGAACACCCCCTCCCCCGATTCAAAGGATCAATGTCTGAGTCGCATGCATTGCGTTCCTGGCTCAGCCCCCTCAACATGTTCGGCTCTTTATGGTACTGGATACAATGGGAATGTTCCACCATGCAGTATTCTTAAAAATTTTAGTCGGAGTTTCAGATGTCACATTTTCCAAACACGACAACGTATAAAGGTTTATGTATTTAAGTTCACTGGTGGAAAATCGTGAGACAGTGGACACAAGCACCAGTTTTGTTTTTGTTTTCATCTTAGAATGTTCCATGGTGTACCTGTTGAGTGGTTGAAGTAATGCCTACCAGTCACTAACAATTTTCTTGAAATGTTTAACTTCATATACCTGCCAATTAGATTACGATTTTTGATATCAGTCTTGGCAATATTCCACTGCCCTATTCGTTCTGAAGAAACAAAAAAGGAGCCAACAAATCCTAATACTTCATAGGAATAAGTAGGCATCGGTTAAAAAAAATGTTCATTTGGAAAATTGTATAGGGTTTCAGTAATACGTTTGCTCCATGAAAATTCTGATAAATATCTAATATAATAGACGGTAAAAATGCGTACGTACATTTTGTTCAGCTGATGTAATGATTGGCACGTCACCCCCTAAGCTTTGACAGCGTGCACGTGTTTCAGAGAATGTCCTGCCGACACTGTAGAAGACATACTGATAGCCACCAAACACATCCAACCCTGATGTAGAACACACCTGACATTCAACTGTAAGATAATAAGATACAAAGAATCAATACGGTAATCTTCACGAGAGGGGATTCAGCATACCCCCCATCGCCGTCTTCGAACTGCCCATAATATATATATATATATATTTTAAGGGAAATAGAGGAAAGCAACTGAAAGGGAGATTTCCAAAAAAAAAAGGGAAAGGAATACAGAAGTGAAACGAAGATATGACATTAATCCCTTTTACCCTCCCTAATTCTAGCCCCTTTCATTATTTTCATTCATCTGGTAGACCTTTGTCCCTTCCCCTCCTACAAATTTCACAGGGGCGTCTAATCTACGGCAGGGGCTGTTCTTTACTAGATACTTTGGTAATTGACTGTCTATCCTGTGTAACGTATTATCTGAAGGGATTAGTTTACAACTAGAATAATATCATTATCAACATATAATGTACAAATGGAAATATAGTATGAACAAGACGAAAAATACATGTACAAAGAATTATACATTGCATCAGTAGGCCTACAATGTACAGAGGGAGGGAGCTGAGAGAGAGAGAGAGAGAGAGATAAAGAGAGAGAAAGAGAGAGGGGGAGGGAGAGAGAGAGAGAGAGAAAGAGAGAGAGAGAAAGAGAAAGAAAGAGAGAGAGAGAGAGAGGGGGGTAGAAGGAAAAGAAAAAGGGAGATAGAAAGATGTGAATACGAGGGGAAAGATAAGAAGGGAAAGATAAAAGGTGATGAGAAATAAAGCCGGGAATGAGTAAGAGGGACAGAGAGAGAGAGAGAAAAAAAAGGAGAGAGAGAGAGAAATAAATAGAGAAATGTAGATCATGAGTATACATACTTTGTTAAGTGATTATAATTATGGTCCTAACTTCATTTTGATTGTCAATATAGGTTCAGTCTAACGAATCTTATGCAGTGATAGCCTCACCTAAATGAAGAAATAAAATAACAGTTGCCAATTACAGTGTATGAACTTTCAAACTTTCCAAAGTTCCTGTTGACGAAAAAACTGACTGACTGGTGATAACAAATAAACAAGTGTCGACACATATGAATTTAATAGGCCATTCCATGCTTTTGGAATAGAATAGCAGAAACATCCAGTAAATTTCATACAAACCTGTTGTAGATGAAAGAATCCATATCAGAGTAAGAAGCAGAAACATCCTAAACCATGCAAGTATTGAATCCCCAGAAACACAGAGAGTGAGATGCAGTGCCCAATAGTGAAGTCCGATATTGAATATATAAATTCCCTTCTATGTAAAAAAAAAAACATTGCGCTTGGAGTTATATCAGGGGGTATCTCACTGAGCGGCGAATTAACTTTTCTGACGAATGTTGGCGAAAATCAGGGTTCGCCTCTGCGATATTTAGCGACTTTTAGCGATGTTTAGCGACAACTAGCAACATTTGAGCGAATGTTTGCGAAAGGCAGTTGGCGACTATTAGCGACTGTAAGCAAATGTTAGCGACAGTTTTTGCGAAGATTAAAAACTATTTGCCAATCCTTTGCCACTATTTGTGAATGTTTGGGACCTTTTGCTAACTCCTGTCACCCAATGGGTCGATTTTATATATGAACCATATGGTAACGTGGTCGCTAGCATTGGCGAATCAAAAGGAACTTCAGCGACACCGTCTTACAACCGTTTGCAAAGGCTTACGACTGTTTTGCAAACGCTTACGACTGTTTTGCAAACGCTTGCAACTGTTTGCGGAAAAATAAATTCGCAAAGAACATGTTCAAAATTTCTTTGCGAACGTTCTTGCAACCTTTAACGAACCTTTTGCAACCTTTTACGAACCCTGGCGAAACCCCAAATTCGCTACATTCGCAAGCATTCGCCGCTCAGTGAGATAGGGCTATATATCCTGGTACGACGGAGCAGCTTGGAATGGCCTGTGATCTGATTCCAGTAATTGTGAAATATTGTGACTAATTATTGAAAAGGAAGTCGATTATGCCATGTATCTTTGTGGGTAATTAACTCTACAGTGGTGGATAGAGAATGGCAACGCAAGAAAAGTACAACAAGAAAGGGAATCGGTTTCATATTTCAAATTATTTTTAGCCACACTTTATTATAGATGTCTAAAAAAAGGAAAGGCTGTTAGTAGCTATACATCTCGCTCTCCCTATAATGTACGCAGTAAAAAAAGCTTCAACTATTACTAATAGGCTAATTAAAGGCTGGCTATGTTGAACATGTATCTTAATTGTAAAATTTATTCTCTGAATGTAAGAGGGCTTAGAGAAAGCGCCAAACGAGGGAGAATTTTTCTTGGAGCAGGGAAAAGGGAGATGTTATATTTCTACAAGAAACTTATAGTTCTAAGGACATTGAGGACAGGTGGAGTTCTATGTGGGACGGGTCATGTTTTTATAGTCATGGATCTACTCACAGCAGAGGGGTACTTATTCTAATCAAGACTTCTGTTGATTTTAAACTGATAAACATAGAGCAAGACGATAGTGGACGTTATATATTAATAGATTGTGAAATTCAAGGGTGTAGAATGATGTTATGTAACGTATATTTTCCGGCGAGGGATAAAGAGAAAAACAAATACAAATGTTACAGGAACTACATAAAAGCTTGAACAAGATAAATAGGAGTAATAATTATGTTATAATAGGGGAGATTTTAATTTGATTAGAAATTATGAGTTAGATTATAATGGAAAAGTAAAGCAGAGCCCTCAAAATAGATTTAGTAAGGAAATTAGCGATTTTATGGAAAAGTTACATTTAATAGATATATGGAGAGAAAGAAACCCATTGAAAAACAATTCACTTTCACCAACAATAATCCATTTATGCAAAGTCGATTAGATCATTGGCTCATATCTATAGATCTGGAGGGGCTGGTTATATATTAGGTGCGATATAATATCTTCTTTAGCACCTTACCACTCAGCAATTTTTCTGTTCTCTACGATAAAACAGAAAAGAATATAGAAAAGAAGAATGGATCTTATTGGACATTTAACAATAGTCTTTGTGCAAACGTAGAATATGTTAAACAAATGAAAGAAGAGATAATCTGATTAAAGGAGGAACTGAAGTTAGAAATTAAAGATAGGAGAGTGCTCTGGGACTATATGAAAAAGAAAATAAGGAGCTTTACACAAGCCTTTTCAAGGAGATTAGCCATAGATCGAAGAGAGAAAAGAAAATTTCTTGAAAAAGAAATTGAAAAGTTAGAAAAAGGTATTATTCAAGGAGTAACTGAAGAAAAAGTTAAGGAATAAAAAAAAAGAACTCGCAGACAGTTATGAATATATTTATGAATGCATAAAAATTCGATCCCGAGCATTATATTACGAAAGTGGGGAAAGAGACACAAAATATTTTAGTCAGCTGTTGCATGCAAATAAAAGGAAAAGCATCATTAAGAGATTAGTCAATGAGGGAGAAGAAATTATTGATAAGGAGAAAGACATTTTAAACCAAATAAAAACGTTTTATACCAACCTTAATTTTTGATTTTTGATTTGATTCATTTATTTATTCACGGTAAAAGCCCAGTTCAGCTGTTTGGCTGTTTTACAATGGGGCCGTGCATATACAATGAAAATAAAAAGTAATCATAAGAACAAAAAAATATATAATATAAAGAATAACGAAATAGGAGAATTACTGATGACACACCGAGTAGAGATAAATTATATGAAATTCGTATACATGTATACGTAAATATAAAGTTTGTTATAAGTTGGTTTAAAAACAAATATTGTAAAGAAATATCAAAGGATAATAACCATGACATAAATATGATAAAACATGCTGAAATATGATATAAATATAATATAATATAATAAAATATAGTGAAAATATGGTTAACAGCAAAAAAAAAAAAAAAATTAAATGTCCAATTATAATATTTTGAATTAAGAAATAATAATAAATATAGTAATTAAGATAATATGTGATATTAATTCGTTACATAATTCTAGCTAAATAGTATTGTAGATGAAAGTGCAAATAAAAGGAAAATAATAAATTACACCTATTCTATTGTGATGAGCAAATTACAAATTACAAAATTCTAGGGAAGATTTGGAAGAAACAACTGCATCTGATAGGGACTTTTTTGAAGATCTACCAACATTGACAAGGGAAAGTATAGAAAATTGTGAAGGAGAAAATTTGAACGGGAATGATTTGCGGCTCTGAAAGAAATGAAACAAAATAAATCACCAGGGAATTATTGGCTAACAGTTGAATTTTACAATACATTTTGGTCAGACATAAAAGATTGACTAATAGGTGCCTTCAATGAAGCCTTTGTCTCGGAAGAGCTATCGGCATCACAATACAGGCCATTATTATCTTAATAGCTAAATAAGGGAAATATCCACATTTAGTACAACACTATAGGCCAATATCCTTATTAAATATCGACTATAAAATTGTTTCTAAAGACTAAAGTAATAGCCACAAGAACAAAAGAGGTCTTGGAAGATATTGTTCTGGTAGATCAAATAGGGTTTATGAAGGGAAGAACTATAGGAGAAGCGATTAAAATAATTGACAATGTTGTTTTTCACACGTCTCATAATAACATGTCAGGGTTTCTGATAGCTATTGACTTTGAGAAAGCCTTTGACTCGGTGTCGCGCAGCTTTCTATACAAAACATTATGTTCTTTTGGATTCGGTCAGCAATTTCGTAGATGGGTGAAAATACTGTATACAAATACACACAGTTGTATCTTTAATGGAGGAGCTGGGATTGAATATAAATGATTTAAAATAATAAAGAAAATTTATGAAACACTTCCAGTTAGCTGGAAAAGAAATATATGAGAAAAGACAGTGATACGGTTCATGATGTACAAGAAACTGCGTTTGTACTGGGAACAAATATTATATCAATAAATGATATTTTATCCCAAAAAATCTACAGAGAATTTCTTAAAACAGAAATCAGTAACACCAAATATTTTTGAAAGAATAAAAGATAAACATGGTTTTTCTGATAAAGACATTGAACACGTTTTTAAGAGACCAAGACAATGTACATTAAATAGCTGATTGAGGGAGTTCCAACTTAAACTACTGCATGCAATTATATACACAATTCATCATTTGTATCGATTTGGAATTGCCCAAACTAATTTGTGTTGCTTCTGCAAAAAGGAAGAGGAGACATATTGTCATTTGTTTAAATCGCAAAACTTTTTATAGAGGGGGAGACTAACGACCATCCCCGACCCCCTTCCTGAGAACTCTCCAAGTGCACTATTTTTAGCGATAATATCTCTCTCTCTCTATCTTCTTTTTCTTTCTGCCTCTCTCTCGAAAGGGAAGGGGTTCAGGGGTACATCGTCTGTTTGGAGCCAGATGGGCATTAAATGGTATAATTTTAAAGAGAGTAAACGCCCTTCTTGGTCCAAACATATTTGTCAGCGAATGGTATTGCTGAGCACGTCTTTTACATGTGGTAATTATCCTGGGATTTCACAAAAGAGGACATAATCGTTGGCGTTTAGAGCTATCTCAGAAAGGCTATACTTCTGGGAATCAAGATTACACACTTACAATACAACATATACAAAATAATCATGTTTTGTGTGTAGTTGGGATTTTACAGACGTGTATCAATCAGATATGATTATTTACGTCTGAGGACCGACCTTTAATTTCACCATCCAAAATATGTGACTCAGTTTCGAACCGGGGTCCGCCTGAGCCAGTTTGTAGGGGAAGACAGAGAGCTGATCAAGTTAACGTACCGCTAGACCAACTCACATTTTCCATATTAAAACATAAAAATGCTGTGAGAAACGGTAGTTAGATATCTGGATTACCGTTTTAATGTTTGATGATTGTTTTACATGAGTGCTAAGAAAGAATGTGTATGCTTTTAAGTAAGCAGCCAGGAACCGACGGCTTGAAGTCCTCTCCGATATACTTTAGAGAGACTTGGTAATAGATATTAATGCCTGATCAAAGGGCACATTGGCCCGCTGTCGAACCCGGGACCTCCGCTTACGAAACCACTGCTCTACCACTGCTCTACCTCCAATTATACAGAGAGATTCTGTTGATACATTTTTTTTCAGGGATATCATTGCCCTACATAACAATTCTTAATATGTGTCAGCACACTATAACTTCAGGTCCATTTCCTCAAGAAAAGGCTGCATTCGATAATGATAAAGGAAACTGAAAGCTATAATTGCACAAACTATAATACCCAATTAATAATACTTGTCCATTTCTCTCAATTATTTCTGCGAGTGTTTGGTAATATATCGTATTGGATTGTGAAAATCCAAATGACAAAGTACGTTCTAAATCTATTTCATTAATCGTTTGTGATCGTTACAGTGACAGACGAAACCGTTGTGAAGAGCTTGTAAACAAGATAAAGAAATTTTGTTTTGAAGTCCACAAGCATTTTGTAGGAAGCTGTTCAAGATATAATAATAATATTAAGTTCTTGTATAGCACATAATACAGTATGAAATAACGTCTCTATGCGCTTTCAAAGAGCTTTGGAAATTATTACCCTAGCTTTAGCTCCGGCAGCCGTTATCAGCGCACAGTGCATTTCAAGGAATAATCCTACCAGGTACCCATTATTTTACCTCACCTGGGTTGAGTGTGGAAAATGTAGATTAATGTCTTGCCAAAGGACATTAGTGCCGCGGACCTTGTGATCCACAGTCCGGTGACATATCCACTCGACCACGACACCTCTACGACACTATATAAGAGTGATTATGTTAAAAGGATCCGATACTCCACTTTAACTTGTCTTTGGTCATGATGGTTTCTTACACTTGTTGGTTTCTTACACTATTTAGCTGTCTAAATAGTAGTAAAAGAACTATCGGTCACATACCAAAGATTATTTTGTTCATTTTGAAAAGATATACAGTTAACAAATGCACTTAAATGTAACAGCAGGCAACAATGACACTCAACGAAGTCATTCCCAGTTTTATGTGGTATTTAATTGAGGGTGGATCAACCCCCTCTTGAGCTCTCGAGGAGAGGCTCCTAGCGAGACACCGAGACTAGAATTGGACCAACTAGTGCACCATAATCTCCATTCTCCAACCAAATGATGTTAGACCTCACAGATGCTGCAGTAACACTTTTAGGTCTGAAGCTCTGTTCAAAGTTACTTTCAAATCACCTCCATTTGCCTAAGTAGTGAGTGGATGGTCTATGTCCATCCCTCTCACCCTGTGATGTGCTAAAAAAGTCCTTTCTCTCTACCCATACCCTCTCTGACCCAAGGTCAAAGTTGACTTCATCTTTTAGGATCTCCTCAGAAGTACACTAAAGGGATCTCCTTATTTAGAGATCTAGATCCCTTCATTCAGGGACCTCCTCACCAAACAGAATGAAGACACATGTTCTACATGTAAAGTCACATCTGCTTTTGCGACTGCTTTTACTGTACATGTATTTTAAACATTTTGACCTGTCACAGTAAGGTAACGATATTCAGAGATTTTGTAATTCAAAAAATAAAAATCACCCATACAGATGCCCTCTAGGCCTATGGCTGGCCAAAAGATACAAGATAATGATATTAATCTCTATTCTTACCTACTCAACAAAATCCATAATAATCTTTTATGGTTATTGCTCTTATTCTTATTTATGACATTTCTAGTGCCCTTTTAGGACCTAAAATTGCTATGAAGGTAAATTTAGACCCCAAAATGTGTGAAATTTAGATTAAATCCGATCATTCCAATTCAGCTCCACTTTAAAAAAAATACGGTGACCGTTAATTTAATAATCTAATAATAATAACAATACACGGCCCGTCTGGTTGTGCGTATTATAACCAACACGGAAAAGCCAACAAAAAGCCACGTTGACATTGGCTGGAATAAAACGTATAAGGCGCTATCTCGTTTTTTCAAAGGCTGGTTCAAAATTATCGAATATTTGTGGGGGCCCCACAAATATTAGAAATGGTTATATTTATGGATATTTCAGCCGTCTCTGAACCGATTTTGATCAAACAAAGATGATTTTGTCATTTAAATTGTATGCTCTTTCTTTGACACTCAGTTTTCATTATCTCACACACAAACAAAAATTGTGTAGCGCCCTCTATACCAAAACTCAACTATCCCTTTAACACCATAAATTGAGATGTCCTGATGTCTTGTTACATCTTGGTTATAGTGCAAATCTTAGCACACAATCCAGTGAAATATTATATTATTATCAATAAAAGAGTTGAAACATCATTTTTTTTATCTTTCTTTGTTATTATCAATGTCTGCCGAAAAGTGAGTTACAGTGATGAATCTTACTCTTAAAAGCTTCATGGCACAGTAAAGCGGGTTTTTTTTTTAATTTAAGTTTTTATTAATCAAAATCAAAGAACAATAACAATGAAACAAGGTATAAACAAGATAATCAAGCATGTGGCAATGGAGAAATAAATATGTAAACAAACAGTAAAGTGGTTCTGATAATATTATCTTGTAATAGAAGGAAGTATATAACAGGATGCATTATCCATCGGCAAACAATTAGTGTATAGTATCGAGTCATCATCAATCAACCATAATCATGATAAACTTGTCGATTTTGAAGTTTGTTAAGATCAGTTTTCACGCCAAGATGGATATGAAAGGGGATCAAGTGTCTGCTTGTTGAACATGTTCAGTGAGCACTTGTGTTGCTTGTCACTTGAAATTAAAAAAAAACAGAAATGTTGAGGAAAAACCAAAACAGCCGTTAATCATTACACAATAATCATTTTGTAAACTTGAAGCAAGATCTTCATTCAATCTTACAGGTGATTGAATAGTTTTGACCAGTGGCGCAGTTTGAGTTCACCTATAATTGAATAGTCCTGGAACGAAGGGGGCGAGGCACTTATCTTACTGGGAAAATGAAATGCAAATTTACAAAGCTGTTGATTGGGGATGAGGAGGTGAGGTAACAATGTATTCTGGGGTTAACAGTTTAGATGTATGAAGAATTTCGATGTAAATGCTATAACTACCCCTCAAATTTCTATAAAATACATTAAAATGTTTACTCTATCACGCGTGTAAAAGACCACACCCCTCAAAAAGGTAAAATAGAAAGGGGAAGTATGAAAGATAATCAGAATAGAGGTTGCAAGGTGGTTTACTACTTTACATGAAATTGAATGAACTGTACTATATTTATCGTGCACATAATTATGAATCGGTATGATAATACGCAATTTTGATATTTACAATTTCTTGTAACATTTAAGGTATATCGATCTGATCATTGTCATCAGAAAGTATATGACAATCGTAAAATATTCATTTAGTGAGATTCGGGAATAAAGTAAAAGGATTTTCTTTGTCTTTCCAGAAAAATGTTGTCAGAACTACTATTTTAATCATTTTTTGTGAGTGATTTAGTGGATGATTTGGAATGTGTGTGTATTTTTTCTTCTTCAGTGGGATTCCTTTTAAGGTAAAGCTTATAAGGTATATAAACTTGTTTATAACAATGTGTATATGTATGTATATGTCATTTTATTTTATGTATTGCAAAGTCATGAGCAATCCCTGATAAAGATTTGTTCTTTTGAAAGTAGGCCTAGAAGAAAAAAGCTTATGGGTCTGGGTTGATAAAATCCAAAATTTATTAAGCAGAAACGGATAACCTTTAAGATTGTAAATAGATTGTAAATGTTTCGTGATGGTAACGTCAATTTTTAATTGCTTATAAATATAAATCCATTCACAAACAGGAAAAAAAAACAACTTTCCTATCACCAATTTACTGTGTTTTGCGGCGTCTAATAAGGGTGACCTCAATGATTGTAAATGGCTTGAATTATGTGGACGCATTATCTGGAATTCGATTTTTGTTGTTGTAATGTAATACCCATGCATCATGTAACATTATATTGTACAATGTGTTTCGATTAAACAATGATACGACAAATTGTTTGGTGGATTTTTTTAATATGTGTCTCAGGGGAAGGGGGTGAGAATGATAGTTGTGGGATTAATCACATAATGATTAATCAGAAGAGTGTGACCGGTTGCTTTCCCGGAGTGATTTCAAGAGGCCTACCATACAAACAAGTTTGCAAAGCTTTCTTTGGTGTCTTAATTAAGAAACCATAATAACTCGGTCCAGCTAGGCCTAATTATTAATAATTCGTGTTGGAAAGCCATTTTACTATTGTGTACTATAGAGAGAAGGCACCTGATTTTGCCATGAGGAGGTGCAGCACACTAGATGAAGAAGGGACACTTCTCTCACAGAAGGGTACAGATTCCATGTCACTACATCACTTTAGCAAAGCATTCATCTACAAGGTATAAGACTTATACTCAGATGCAGAGCTAAAGGATGAATAGGAAAAGAAAAAAAGAATTGAATGTGGGATTCTTTTGTTTAAAGAGAGAAAAGTAAATAGTGAAATAGATAAAGGACGAGAAAAGAAGAGGGTGAGACCCAAGCCCACACCGTTCCTAAAATCAGAGGCTTAGTAAATTATGTAAATTAGCATATTATTTTCCGAGAGAGACAGGTGTCCCTAAGGATGCATGTGCCCCTGAAATGACTACTCCACTGCTAATGCCCTTCCTCCAGATTGAATTTAATAGATGATTTAAAAGATATTTCAAGTAAATTAAGATATACACATCAATCATTATTTAGAGGTTTTGAGAAGAATGTTAATCCGAAATTGAAAGCTTTTTAAAAATGAGATTGAGAGCCTCTTAAGCTCGCAACAAGCATCTCTCGAAAGAGGATTTAGAAATTGCGATGGCATAAAGCAATTAAGAAGATTTACCAAGTCCGCAGGATCTCTTACGAGGGGGGGGGGAGGGGGGTTGAGCCCAAAAATTTGTTAGAACAAAAACGTCTTTGGTACTAACAATTTCGAGCATCCCAAAGCCCCTCACAAGGCTAGATTTAAAAATATATAAATGATTTTTAACGGGGACAAATTATAAACTACTTAACATAATTATAAGCAAGAATTTAATCCAAGGTATGTGTTCATGTCATTATCATATCCTCCACGTCATTATTATGGACATAGATCGAAATTAAAATATCTTTTCTGACCCAAGCTCTAGTATGGCAATCAAATGTTAATTGATATGAACGTAAATCTGAGCCTTATCCTATGTATCCAAAGTTTCCTCAGTTCAAGAATCCAGTCAGTCAAAGCTGGGAATCATTAGTCAAATGAAATGGTGACCAATATAGGTGCTCCCCAGGTTGCGTCTTATCTCCTGTTCTTTTCTCGTTGTACACAAGTAATTGCACGAGCACCAAAACCTCTTGCAGTTTAGTTAAATATGCTGATGATACTGTGATAACAGGCTACCTGTTCAGCGACCCTCATGAATACATCTCCCAAGTTGAAGACTTTGCCCTTTGGTGTGACAACCATTACCTATCATTGAATACCAGTAAAACCAAAGAAATTATCATTGACTTCCGGAAAGGCAATACAACACATGAGCCGCTCCGTATTCATGGAGACGTCATTGAGCAGGTATATGAGTACAAATACCTGGGAACAATCATTGATGATAAGCTTTCTTGGAAGAAAACTGCCTGTCTGTACAAAAGAAAACGAACACAAGGATGTTTTTCTTACGGAAACTAAAGAGCTTTCATATCGATAGAACCATCTTGAAGCTCTTCTGCCAATCGATCATCCAAAGCGTAATGACATTCAACCTGATTTGCACTTTTGGTAACATGTAAAACGAGTAAAAGGGAAGAGTAGATCGAACTCGAATAGTCGCACAGAGGGTTATAGGATCAGATCTGCCCCCTGTTCCAGCACTTTATGAAAAACGCCTACTTGCCAAGGTTCAAGATATAATGACAGACAATACTCATCTTTTCAATGATTGTTTCAGGTTTAACCGTTCTGGAATAAGACTGTGCCCTCCCCGTACTCGCCTTTCACGTTCTCGGAATTCATTCATCCCCAATTCCACACATGTGTATAATTCAACTGTGACGCGATAACTATATACATACGGCTATCTATCTATCTTTATAATCATATATTTTCCTACTGGATTTGAAATTGTAATTGTTGTTTTCGATAGCTATTGAAGTGCAATTAAACGGATAACGGATAACTGGAGACTGTGGATCGGGCCCAAGGGGATGGGAGGAGGGGGGAGCTGACGGGAAATATTATGAGACATGGTAATTAATGACGCATTGTAATCGTAGACAATATGAAATTGAGGGGCACATGCACATTATGAATAATTATCCATATTTATGTATATCGTTTTCTATTGTTATATGTTATATTGCATTTTCTATCATTTGTATTTTCACCGTCAAAAAAGCCATTGGAAGCAAAATTTCTACGTAATGTTTGCATGCATGGACAAATAAAATAATCTTGAATCTTGAATCTTGAATTGCTGAACCATCATAATCTTATTTGTGGACATTATGATAGGACAAAAATAGCTTGGCCCAAATATCCTAAATACTGTGTGTGTGTGTGTGTGTGTGTGTGATTGTGTGTGCGCGTGTGTGCGCACGCGTGTGTGTGTCTGTGTGTGTGCGTGTGAGTGTGAAAGATCTACTTAATCAGCCATCATGGTAATTAAATCGAGAAAACAGGGGTTTTTGCTAGTGTGTTAATTAATTCGACACCACGAAGGCCACATACGCGTATAAATAGGTTTTCAAAAGAAAAAAAGAGAAAGAAAACAATTTTTGTTCTCTATTGTATCATTTTCGAGCACCAAAAATACATAGGTTTCGCTATAATTTTGAAACTAAAACATTGACGCTTCCATGTATTTTTTAATCAGTTTTGCAAAGTATCAAGGCAGAGAATAACACTTTCACATGATATATCGTCCACGATATCGTTCGCTACTTCGAAAGCGGATTTCTGGAACAGAACATCGAAACTCCTAATAATTTGTTTCCTTCTCTTTGTTGAAAAGACGAGCAAAACAAACGTCATGGTATGTGAAACATAATACATTTTGTACGATGTTCTTTTTGTCGTTTTTTTATGTCAAGATAATATTGAAATAATAAAGGGCGATAACACAATGGGAAGGAGATGAGGACAACCAAAGCGAGTGGTGTATCATCATATAACTTCTAAGATCGAAAATCAATCTGTTTTCCCTTGAAGCCAGGCTTTATAAAAGTAAACACAATATATTCGCTCTTCGCCATACCGAAATATTTACACCTTCATGATCTACATTGCTGCAGCAATACCATTCAGAGAATATTTTTCGAGTTTGATCTGTATGCTAAGCTAAATAGGTGAAATATTATCTATCAGTTGGTGTGTATCGATCGGTGTGTGAATATTATACCCTGCAAGTCCTGTCTGGATATTTATTGATTCGAGTTCTTTTTGTGAAAGCGACGGACTCACGGAGTGGAGGATTCACCAATCGGAGATTTTCATAGGCGTAAGTGAATCGTGATGATGTGTACAACAATTGGGTGCAGGACATTATAATTGCATTAGAATAGGCTGTTATGCTTCATACTAGTTTGGTTCGGTTTAAGCTGTTTTGATGGTGATGGTCTCTGCTAAGGAAACACGTGTTTGCTTGTAATTATAAGCAACCAGTGGACGTTAAGGCTTTAAGTCATTTCCAAGGGTTTTGGTAATGAGGATTAGTGACTTACCAATTGGCGCTAGCGCACAGATTTGGTTACGAACCGGGACCGCCAGGTTACAAGGCTGCTCTATCACTGAGCCATCGTGCCAAGTTGGCAGGGTATTGAAGAAGTTCAATATAACGTGGAATGTGATATACAAATAACAAATACATGTACTTATCATTACAGACTCATACATGAGCTGTACAAGCGTTATTCTGGATAAAAATGTTGAAGTGAGATGAAGATTCCAGCAAGTTGACTAAACTATTACAGTTAGAAAGCCTAATTACGATTCTCAAAGATGAACATTTCATTTTTCATGTGATTAAATATCTGAAGATTACAGAATGACCTGTAACAGTATGTTGAAATAATTATGAATGCATATGCCATATTAAATAACCATGCATTAGAGCCTAAATAATAATATCCCTTACGAATAGACCATTGCTCATTTAATGTTTTTATTTGTCATGATCCTGAATGGTCCGCATAGAACCAAGGTGGACAAAGAAGATGGCTGTTGAAAAAAATAAGTTTTATATTGACTGATGCAAGGGACAAAATTAAATTTGTAATCCTTGTTTTGTTTTTCTTTCTGGAATCTAGAACGGTGTGGCAGCCTGGGTGCTGGATAACCGACAAGCATTTCTTACCCTGCTGTCACCATGGCAACGTAAAATGGATGGCATCTTTATTGATAGAGAGAAACCCGTCTGAAATCAAGGAGAAAAACATCCTAGCTCTCTAAGGGAAAAAAGGAATTCAATGTGTATAAATGTTATGCTTCGCTAATACCAAGAACCTGGTCCAGATGCTGCAAAATATTCCATTTCCCAAGTAAAACGTCTGAATTACAACTCCTAGAATTATCATCACCGAAGACTAACTCAGTGGTTCCATGGTGAGGTCTAGGAAACCCTTTGCAAAATTCAAGATATGCCTCAGCTTAAATCTGACAGGATATAATTCGGAAAAATAAAACAAATATGGATACACCCTCCATATATAATGTGTATATCTATGCAATGATTGTGGCACCTTTGCAGTATATGTTTTCTTATCCATCCTGGAGCGGCAATTTGTTTTTCTTGATTGAGTTTGTTTGGTCAGTTTTCCTCCTAAAGCGACTATACTTTACAGAAGTTGAACTCAGAGAAACTAAAGACGAGCAGCGTTTACTTCCAAAAGAAACGCAGTCGGAGAAATTGAAAGTTCAGAGAACCTTTCTAGCTTTAAGAAAGAAAAACCTGCTCATGGCGCAGAACGCAGATTTAAAAGGTAGGTTTCAAAACGAGTGGGATAGTCATCCGAAGAATAAACTGAAACTCAAACTGTCAAATGCGAGACTCTGTGAAAGTAATGCTTTAGTCAATAAAAGACAAAACAAAAACAAAAACAAAATCACCAACCTGTTGTTTGAGACCCAAATGGAACTTCCCGAAAAGGAGAAAGAAACACTGAAAACAAACAGGAAACTATCAGCAACACATGAAGAACTGGAGATATTGCTGACCGAATTGATCAAGTCGAAAGATGCAGAGAGTAAACTGGCGCGGATGAACGCAGAACTCTACGTAAGAAATATTAATATCACTGCAACGCAGACGAGACTCGAAGTTGAGACTGTAACAAAACCCACAGCAATGGAAACAAAACTGCAAGAAGCACTTAGTGCTAAGCAAAAAGCTCTTGAAGATGCCCAAACTAAGCCGAAAAGACGGGAAACAGAAACTCTTTGCAGTATTTGTCTAGATTCCGATAGGAACG
This sequence comes from Mesocentrotus franciscanus, assembly GCA_037976565.1. Taxonomy (NCBI): domain Eukaryota; kingdom Metazoa; phylum Echinodermata; class Echinoidea; order Camarodonta; family Strongylocentrotidae; genus Mesocentrotus; species Mesocentrotus franciscanus. Next base: position 36,252,504 of record CP137669.1, on the reverse strand, counting down.
CTGCTCTGGTGCCTTGCGGACATGCAAGCACATGTTACACTTGCTCTCTGAAACTCCACAGAAGAGACAATGCGAAGTGCCCAGTTTGTCGTCAATTGATTCACCAAGTTCTTCAAATTTATTTATGAACCCGCATAAGGAAAGCTAATACATGATTTTCCTTGATCAGAACTCAAAATGAATTGTAAGTAGGTATTAGTATTGGTTTTACGCTTCTATATATGTGGGGTTTTTTTTGCAGATGTTTCTGCATTTATTGGTAAATCAGATACAAAACATTCAAATAACAATAATAGTATATAATTTAATTGATTTACATAAAGAGTGACAACTGAAATGTACACACACAAAAATGCATATATATGCGGGTAGGGGTGCCGTGGACGAGTGGATATGTCACCGGACTGTGGATCACAAGGTCCGCGGTTCAAGTCCCACCGCGGGACTAATGTCCTTTGGCAAGACATTGATCTACATTTGCCACTCTCCACCCAGGTGTTAAATGGGTACCCGGTAGGATGCGAAAGTTAATGTGGTTTGATTAGCAAGTGGCGCTTGTAAAATGGCGACTGGCTGGAATGCTCCCCAGGAAGTGGAAAATGTGCATACATTGTGTGCGAGTAAGCATGAATCCGATGCCCGGGGTAATAATATATATCTGTAAAGCGCATTGAGAGGGCCTGCGGTCCTGAAATGCGCTATATAAGGACGAACTATTATTATTATTATATATATCTATATATATAATTAAAGAATCAAGATAAATGCAGAGGCCAACTATCATAAGCATGAATGCTTGAGTCGATAGCAGCCTGGAAGGGGGGAGGGTACATGACGCTGTTATAGGAGTATGTAGGAGAATAGAGTGTCACGTATAAAGATGTTTTTTCTCAGAAAGTATCTAAATAAAAAGTGAAAAAGTTGTAAGTGTGTTCAAGTGGGTGTGTGCAGGTAAAGTAAGTGTTCGATTCGTTTTGTTCATGGACTGGTCATCTGAAATTAATTTATATATACAAACAATTAAAATCGTCAAGACCCTTATAATGTTAATGAATATTTGGATATCAAATATTTTTTCATCGAGGCTTTGAATGAACAAAGAGATGCAGAGTGTTTAATATTGTCAGGTAAAGCATTCCAAATATCTGGGCGATGGTGTCATATCGATTTATAGGCCATAATAATGTTTGGGTTAGTTAAATGGAAGTCGGTTGAGTGTCGTGTAGGATAAGAATGTATATTACTATTGTAAACAAAAATATTTCGAAATGCCAAAGTATAGTATTTATCCAAAATTCATACATAAAGATTGCAGTTTGAAAAATGTGAATATCAGCGATTTGTAATGTTTTTAGTTTATAAAATATTGGATCAGTAAGGGCTAAATAATGTGAATGTGTACAAAGACGGAGTGCTTTCTTTGGAGACGATATATTAACATAATTTTCATCTTATTACTGTTACCTCATACTATGTTACAATAAGATATGTATGACAAAATGAAAGAATTGTAAAGCATAAATAGTGACTTTTGTGATAGATAATATTTTAATTTATATAGAATGCCTACGCCTCTCGAGACTAACATGCAAATGTTGTTAATATGACTATTCCAAGTTAGATTTGAATCAATCATTACACCTAAGAATTTTGTAACTTCTTTTTCAATTATGGGCATGTCATCTTTAAAAATATTATAATGAAGTACATGTTTAGAGTGTATGTTTTTGAAATAAATACAATTATTCTTATTAATATTTAGAGAGAGTTTATTGGATTTGAACCAAAATGATGATATATTTAATTCTAAATTGAGGGTTGTAATAAGAATGCTTAAGTCTTTATTTGAATAAAATACGTTAGTATCGTCTGCGAACAAAACGTATGTTAGGAGTGGTGATGCATTAACAATATCATTCATATATACTAAAAACAGTAAGGGACCTAAGATAGAGCCTTGTGGTACTCCGCACTTTACGGTGGAAATATTTGATGTTTTATATTTCAAAATAACATATTGCTGTCTATTACGCAAATAGTCTTCAAACCAAGAAAGTACAATCCCTCTAACACCATATCCTTTTAATTTACGAATTAATATACGATGGTCCATGGTATCGAGTGCCTTCGATAAGTCCATAAACACACCTACAATGTGTTCTTTTTTAGTGAGGGAATCAGTTATTTTGTCACATTATTGTAGAATAGCATAATCAGTAGAGTGATTCTTTCTAAATCAATATTGATTAGGAAATAATAAGTTATTCGTATTTAAGAAAGAATATAATCGTTTATATACTATTTTTCTAATATTTTCAAAATGCTTGGTAGTAAAGAAATTGGTCGGTAGTTTGTATTTTAGACTGTTCGTCCTTTTTATATATCGGAATTATTTTCACAATTTTTAGTTGGTCGGGAAAAATCCCATGGGAAAGAGATAAATTAAAGATATGTGAATTTGATAAAGGGAAGCTATGAAGTGAATTATTTGTTTTAATAAGGATACACTTAATTCATCATAGCCGCTAGATTTACTGCATTTTAATGAACGCACAATTTCTAAAATCTCTTGAATATTTGTTGGATTAAAAGTAAGGATTGATTAACGTTTTCATTTAAGTATTTCAAAAATCATTCTTTTATTGATAATTTTAGAAGCTAATTCCGGTCCAATATTAGTAAAGTATTTGTTGAATGCCTCAGCAACATCATTTGGGTCTTGAATGTGATGCCCATTGTCATTAAATTCAATATCATTTGGAGTATCCTTTTTCTTCCCTAAAATGACATCAATTGTTTGCCATATTGAATGATTGATTATTATCTTTATTACTTTCAATTTTATTACAATAGTATAATTTACCTGACAAACGAATAATTGAAGTCAATTTATTACGGTACTTTTTATATTTATTTTGATTTTCATATGTAGGTGATCAAAGTGATATTTTATATAAACGAATTCGAGTAGATATTGATTTAATTATACTTTGAGTAATCCATGGTCGTTTATTTGTCTTTTTATTAGATTTAATTCTTTTGAGGGGCACATTTTTATCATAATGACAAAGAAGTTTGTTTATAAATTTTTCATATGAACTGTTCACATCTCTTTCAAAATAAATATCATACCAATCTTCTTGACTCAAGTCTATCTTTAAGGATTCTAGATTACGCTTTGTTTCTTTACGTCGTGTTGTATGTTCTTTATTGGGATTTTTTAATAAGTGTTTATCATTCGGACATATCGTAAATATGGGTAAATGGTCTGAAATATCATAGTATATTATTCTATTCTGTTTATTATCTAATACGTTTTATAAAATATTATCAATTATAGTAGGTCAATTAATATTATATCCTGTGATGTAACTGTCTTGCCTTGTCAAGACTGCATATTCGGATAAGCGTGATTACAAATAGAACGACCCCTCAAAAATATAATTTGAGAAGGTGTTTAGAAGGTATTCAAAGACTACACTGCCTCATACTATTATCTAGTTTTTGTTTCTTCTTTAATCTATATACACAAGCTAATAGCCACATTCACCCTCATAACGCCAGTAAAATATTCATAGGGGCTGGAGGGGGGGGGGGCGGGGCTGATCTCGAGAATTTTGAAAATGCCATCTGTCACCTTATACTTGGACAGCGAGGTGGTCTCTAAGTAATTGTCATATCTTAAATAAAGTATTATTTACTGACGAGTTAATGGTGTATTCGTATGTGTGTGTGTGTGGGGGGGGGGGATATATCCCCCCCAATATTTCAGGTGGGGGATGACCTCTACAATCATCCCCCCCAATAATTCACCATCAAACAAAAATGATGAGAAAAATTAATGATGAAAGCCCGATGAGAGTAGTTAATGGTTATTACACGCAAGATGACCATCAATATACACATTTTGCTATCTCATTTTCATAATACATACATATATAAATAGAAAACGAAGTAAATGAGACAACCGTATATGAGACAAGAATAAATTGAATTCTCGCTCATACGGCTTCATCAGGAATTGATGAATTTATTCAATTTATTCAATCAACAGCATCATAGAAATGCAGTGCGCCAAATGCAAAGCCGCAGCGTTAAAAAGCAACGAGCTAAATGTTAAGCGCGAAGCGCAAAAGTGCAAAAAGAAGTAGAGAGTGGGAGAGAGAGATAATGAGAGACAGAGAGGATAATAACCCAGGTAGCAAGCCCATGTGGGACCCACATGGGTCCCATATTCTCTGAAACATGGGCCCCATATGGAAAACCATCTGGGGCCCTAAGGCATCTGCACCCAAGAAGCATATGGGACCCATATGGGTAAACCCATATAAGACAGATGGGACCCAGATGGGACCCATACCAACTGGGCCCAAATGGGTATGCCCAGCTTAATCCCATCTGGTACCCATATTGGTTAACCCAGATATATCCCATGTGGGTTAACCCAGATTTTCCCCATGTGTTACCCATATGGGCATATTTATATTCTTTCCATATGTGTACGCCCAGCTCATTCCCATCTGGGACCCATAAGGGCTGGCCCAGATAGATCCCATATGGGTTACTAAATATTGGCCCCATATGGGATACATATATGGGTTCCATTTAATAGCCCAGATGGCACAAGTGACCAAGATCATCCCCATATGGGCCCCATATGGGCTTGCTACCTGGGAAAAAGGGAAAAGGGGAAGAAACGGGCAGAAGAAAAAAGAAGGGGGAGAGAAAAGGAAGAAAGACAAGAAAAAGAGGGACATATATATTCCAGCATTTCCTTCAGGGAACTGATGTGAATGGGCGATGAAAAAGAGGTTGACTTTAAAGTAACCTACAATGAAATATTGCTCATGTTTATTTCTTACAATGTCAAAATTACTTTACGGGATCCCCTCCTAAAAAGCTTAGGCATGGGTGATGGAAGGTATGAGGTTAATGCATGATCAGGAATTAGTTGAGTGGATGGAAAAGAAGTGAGAAATAATTAGCTGAAAGAAACATGGAAAAATTGCCATGGAATGATGGAAGGCAATGTGAGACAGGCCCAACATGTTCTAAAACAAGTAATAATATTCAAGAATAGTTATGATTTCTTTCACCTAGGAGTTCTTCAAAAACTAATTAAAAACGAGTAAATAATCAATGCCACATTATTGACAGGGCTTAAAAGGAAAGTGAAAAGAAAAAAACAGAAACAAAAAAGATTGAATGAAATTTACGACTGATTGTGAATTTTAATACGCGAAATTTACAAGCTCAGGCATTCGCGCAGAATGTACCTCTTGAAAATAAGCTCTTTGTATGTACATACACAAGCAATACAACAGAATACTCTAGTTCGATATTTTGGAGAAAGATTATTATGTCACAACTTATTTTTGTTTTATTGAAAAGCTTATGTAGGCCTATGTATTGTATTCAAACGTAACAGGCATAAGATAGTTAAGGTGTTTTTGAAGGTTAGAATGTTATTAAGTTTGAAGTTTTGTTTATAACACCCTTCCAATAATAATGCACATTCTAAGACTGGTTATAGTTTTTGAGAAAAAAATAGTGCTCTGGTCAGGGCCTTTATAGGGGAATATTATGCTTATATTTTAGAGCGTATCTGGTATGATAAGTATATCTGGGTGAAGAAGGAGATAATGGAAGTTTGTTGTTTGGTAGTTGGAACGTAAGTTTATATTATGTTTTTAAAAAACAGACAGTTTGTATGAGATCAGGAGTGGAAATTTTCTGTCATTTTGAGAACCAAATTTTGCATCAGTGATATTCTGTTTCATTGAATTGAGTTTCCCGCAGAGAGGATTCAGTTGGTTTAATTAAAGAAGGAAGAGAGTCAAATGAAGAACCAAAAGCAATATGTTTTTCATTTACTAATGAGAACTATGTTTTTGAGATCTCCTTACACAGAATATTGGAATGGGTTTTCACGATGAATGTTGTTTGGAGACATCAATATTCATAAAATGTATGTTTCTATCACCAGGAAATAAAGAATTTTCTGTCTACATGAACCTTTCCTGGTTGCTTATTAATGCATTTGCCCACTGGTAACATAATACTTTCACAAGTTGATATCCCTCACCATTGGATTTTTTTTTGGTAATGTCTAAATTTCGTTTAAAAATAGATGATATCAGTCTGGTAGGCCTACACTGCAGGCAAGAGTCAGGACTAACATTTAGCATGTTATTAATTTTATTACCACTCTTATATTCTCTGAAATGTTATCTTTATTGAGGGTGACTTGAAAAAGTTAATAACTTGGAAGGGAGGGGTGCAACCTGCCACACGCTTCTACCTCTTGGTTGCTTTGATCCATTGCCGAAAATATTTTGGCACTTATCATCCCCCCCCCTGTTACACCCACAAATGTAATAACGCCCACAAATGTAATAACACTTTACCCACAAATGTTATAACACCCACAAATGTAATAACACTTTACCCACAAATGTAATAATTTCACCCACAAATGTAATAACCACTTTACCCACAAATGTAATAATTTTGAATCACCCACAAATGACTGTAATAATGACTTTACCCACAAATGTAATAAATTTAAAGGGATATTTTGTCGAATTTGTTCAAAACTAAAACCCTGTAATAAAGCATGGGTATAGCGCGCAGTCTTTACTCCAGACCCGGTAATTTCAAAAATTTAAAAAACAATAAAAAACAAAACAAAAAATTCAAATCTAAGACCCAACAATCCTCCAAACTAAGACCCTGTAATAAAGCATGGGTTTAAAGCGTTGTCTTTACTCCACACCCGGTTATTTCAAAAATAAAATAAAACAAAACAAAACAAAACATTAACTTTAAAACTAAGGCTCCATCATCTTCCAAACCAGGGGTGTCGATTTGTATCCGTGGTTGGGGGGGATGATAGGTGCCAAAATATTTTTGGCAATGGATCAAAGCAACCAAGAGGTAGAAGCGTGTGGCAGGTTGCACCCCTCCCTTCCAAGTTATTAACTTTTTCAAGTCACCCTCAATAAAGATAACATTTCAGAGAATATAAGAGTGGTAATAAAATTAATAACATGCTAAATGTTAGTCCTGACTCTTGCCTGCAGTGTAGGCCTACCAGACTGATATCATCTATTTTTAAACGAAATTTAGACATTACCCCAAAAAAATCCAATGGTGAGGGATATCAACTTGTGAAAGTATTATGTTACCAGTGGGCAAATGCATTAATAAGCAACCAGGAAAGGTTCATGTAGACAGAAAATTCTTTATTTCCTGGTGATAGAAACATACATTTTATGAATATTGATGTCTCCAAACAACATTCATCGTGAAAAACCCATTCCAATATTCTGTGTAAGGAGATCTCAAAAACATAGTTCTCATTAGTAAATGAAAAACATATTGCTTTTGGTTCTTCATTTGACTCTCTTCCTTCTTTAATTAAACCAACTGAATCCTCTCTGGGAAACTCAATTCAATGAAACAGAATATCACTGATGCAAAATTTGGTTCTCAAAATGACAGAAAATTTCCCCTCCTGATCTCATACAAACTGTCTGTTTCTTAAAAACATAATATAAAACTTACGTTCCAACTACCAAACAACAAACTTCCATTATCTCCTTCTTCACCCAGATATACTTATCATACCAGATACGCTCTAAAATATAAGCATAATATTCCCTAAGGCCCTGACCAGAAAGAAATCATAACTATTCTTGAATATTATTAATTGTTTTAGAACATGTTGGGCCTGTCTCACATTGCCTTCCATCATTCCATGGCAATTTTCCATGTTTCTTTCAGCTTATTTCTCACTTCTTTTCCATCCACTCAACTAATTCCTGATCATGCATTAACCTCATACCTACCATCACCCATGCCTAAGCTTTTAGGGGGGATCCCGTAAAGTAATTTTGACATTGTAAGAAATAAACATGAGCAATATTTCATTGTAGGTTACTTTAAAGTCAACCTCTTTTTTCATCGCCCATTCACATCAGTTCCCTGAAGGAAATGCTGGAATGTCCCTCTTTCTCTTGTCTTTCTTCCTTTTCTCTTCCCCCTTCCTTTTTCTTCTGCCCGTTTCTTCCCCTTTTCCCTTTTCCCAGGTAGCAAGCCCATATGGGGCCCATATGGGGATGATCTGGGTCACTTGTGCCATCTGGGCTATTAAATGGAACCCATATAATGTATCCCATATGGGGCCAATATTTAGTAACCCATATGGGATCTATCTGGGCCAGCCCTTATGGGTTCCAGATGGGAATGAGCTGGGCGTACACATATGGGTAACACATGGGAAAATCTGGGTTAACCCACATGGGATATATCTGGGTTAACCAATATGGGTACCAGATGGGATTAAGCTGGGCATACCCATTTGGGCCCAGTTTGGTATGGGTCTTATATGGGTCTACCCATATGGGTCCCATAAGCTTCTTGGGTGCAGATGCCTTAGGGCCTCAGATGGTTTTCCATATGGGGCCCATGTTTCAGAGAATATGGGACCCATGTGGGTCCCACATGGGCTTGCTACCTGGGTTATTATCCTCTCTGTCTCTCATTATCTCTCTCTCTCTCTCCCACTCTCTCTCCCACTCTCTATACTTCTTTTTTTGCACTTTTGCGCTTTACGCTTAACATTTAGCTCGTTGCTTTTTAACGCTGCGGCTTTGCATTTGGCGCACTGCATTTCTATGATGCTGTTGATTGAATAAATTGAATAAATTCATCAATTCCTGATGAAGCCGTATGAGCGAGAATTCAATTTATTCTTGTCTCATATACGGTTGTCTCATTTACTTCGTTTTCTATTTATATATGTATGTATTATGAAAATGAGATAGCAAAATGTGTATATTGATGGTCATCTTGCGAGTAATAACCATTAACTACTCTCATCGGACTCTCATCATTAATTGTTCTCTTCATTTTTTTTTTTTGATGGTGAATTATTGGGGGGATGATTGTACAGGCCATCCCCCACCTGAAATATTGGGGGATATATCCCCCCATCCCCCGTGATCGACACCCATGTTCCAAACTATAAGACCCTGTGATAAAGCATGGGTTTAGAGCGTAGTCTTTAGTCCAGACCCGTTTAATTAAAAACACAAAATCTTCAAAACTAAGGCCCCATCATCTTATTCATGTGGAATAACATGAGTATTGAACGTAGTCTTTCCTTTAGACTCGGTTATTTCAAAAAACAAAACAAAACAAAAACAAAAACAAAAACTTTAAAATTAAGACCCACCATCTTCCAAACTAAGATCCTGTAATAAAGCATGGGTTTAGAGCATAGTTGTTCTTCCAGACCCGGTTATTTCCAAAATAAAAAACAATAAAAAACAAAACAAAAAATTCAAATCTAAGACCCAACAATCCCCAAAACTAAGACCCTGTAATAAAGCATGGGTTTAGAGCGTTGTCTTTACTCCACACCCGGTTATTTCAAAAATAAAACAAAACAAAACAAAACAAAACAAAACATTAACTTTAAAACTAAGGCCCCACCATCTTCCAAACTATAAGACCCTGTGATAAAGCATGGGTTTAGAGCGTAGTCTTTACTCCAGACCCGTTTAATTAAAAAAAATCTTCAAAACTAAGACTCCATCATCTTATTCCTGTGGAATATCATAAGTATTGAACGTAGTCTTTCCTCCAGACCCGGTTATTCAAAAGTAAAAAAAAAAAAAAAAAAACTTTTAAACTAAGACCCCACCATCTTCCAAACTAAGACCCGGTAATAAAGCATGGGTTTAGAGCGTAGTTTTTCTTCCAGACCCGGTTATTTCAAAACTTTTTAAAAATCTTCAAAACTAAGACCCCATCATCTTATTCCTGTGGAAGAACATGAGTATAGAGCATAGTCTTTCCTCCAAACCCGGTTATTCAAAAGTTTAAAAAAAAAAAAAACCTTTTAAACTAAGACCCCTCCATCTTCCAAATTAAGACCCGGTAATAAAGCATGGCATTAGAGCGTAGTCTTTACTTCAGACTCGGTTATTTAAAAAATCTTCAAACTAAGACCTCACCATCTCATTCCTGTGGAATATCATGAGTATTGAGCGTAGTCTTTCCTCCAGACCCGGTTATTCAAAAGTAAAAAAAAAAAAAAACTTTAAAACTAAGGCCCCACCATCTTCAAAACTATAAGACCCTGTGATAAAGCATGGGTTTAGAGCGTAGTCTTTACTCCAGACCCGTTTAATTAAAAAAAAAATCTTCAAGACTAAGACCCCATCATCTTATTCTTGTGGAATATCATGAGTATTGAGCGTAGTCTTTCCTCCAGACCCGGTTATTCAAAAGTTAAAAAAAAAAACCTTTAAACTAAGACCCTCCATCTTCCAAATTAAGCCCGGTAATAAAGCATGGGATTAGAGCGTAGTCTTTACTTCAGACTCGGTTATTAAAAAAAAAAAAAAATCTTCAAACTAAGACCTCACCATCTCATTCCTGTGGAATAACATGGGTATAGAGCGTAGTCTTTCCTCCAGACCCGGTTATTTCAAAAGAAATAGAAATTTAAACAAATCTTCGAAACTAAGACCCACCATCTTATTCCTCTTTTTTCATTTAAAAATAAATTACATTATAACATATGTGGATACAACACGTCACAAATAAATGATTGGTCGGCGGTCACACGAACTGACGAATCAGTCAAAATGGTCCATATATATAACACACAGAGGAGGGACCGATTCGATGGTTCGTTGACCAACTCCAACTACCCCCAGCCAACTACCCCCACCCTGAAAACTACCCCCGGACATCTACCCCCATCCAACTACCCCCGGGCAACTACCCCCAACTACCTTAATTTGCTTGGGGGTAGATGTCCTGGGGGTAGTTGGAGGGAGTTAGTGTCCAGGGGGTAGTTGGATGGGGTTAGATGTCCGGGGTAGATGTCCGGCGGTAGATGTCCGGGGAGGGTAGTTGACTGGGGGTAGATGTTCGGGGGTAGTTAGCTAGGTGGTAGTTAGCTATACCCATGCTTTATTACAGGGTTTTAGTTTTGAACAAATTCGACAAAATATCACTTCAAATTTATTACATTTGTGGGTAAAGTGGTTATTACATTTGTGGGTGAAATTATTACATTTGTGGGTAAAGTGTTATTACATTTGTCGGTGTTATTACATTTGTGGGTAAAGTGTTATTACATTTGTGGGCGTTATTACATTTGTGGGTGTAACACCCCCAACCACGGATACAAATCGACACCCTTGGGTGTGTATGTGTGTAGCGAATAGTCGATTGGGTAGTAAGGGAGGAAGTTTTATTTTGTTTTATATTATTACTGATTTCATTCGACTTTTTTCATCTTCGATCGTAATTTATGAATTGTACATGAATTAGATTATTTTAGTTATGTTATTATGAAAAAGAATATTGTTTTTAAGAATTATTTGTATTGTCTTGATATTGAATGAAATTAAAATCAAAATTACGGTGGGTGGGAAGTGTGCGTATATGTGTGTGATTGAGAGAGAAAGATCGAGAGAGAGAGAGATCTATGTAAACAGTAATCATGGTAATCGAGAGAACAACTTTTTTTTTCTATTGTATTTAGTCGACAAGAACGAAGGCCACGTGCGCGTGTAAGGTTCTTTTAACTTTAGAAAAAAGGGAAAGGAAACAACATTTGTCCTGTATTGAATCATGTTCAAGCACCAACATGAAACAGGCTTCGCTGTAATTCGGAATACTAAAACTTTGACACTTTCATGTATTTTCAAATAATTTTGGAAAAATAGCGAGGCACAGAATACAACTTTGGCATAATATATCGTCCACGATCTCGTTCGCTAATTCGTATGTTGATTTCCTGAACAGAACATCGAAACTACTAATATTTATTTCTTCTTTTTGTTTAAAACACGTGCAGAACAAACACCAAGGTATGTGAAACATAATACATAATGTACGATGTTCTTCTTGCTGTTTTTGTTGTCAGGATATAATAATAATAATACAAAAGCAAGAGCACAATGGGAAGGAGAAAGGGACAACCAAAGCGAGTAGTATATCATCATATAACTTTGAAGATCGATAGTCAGTCTATTTTCCCTTGAAGCCAGGCTTTATAGAAGTAAACAATATATATTCGCTCTTCACTATACCGTGTAAATATTTACGCCATCATGATCTACATTGCTCAAGCCACTGGCGTACTGGTGGGGGGGGGGGGCGCTAGCCATGACTTATTTTCAATTCCATACAAGTGATTTATAAATGTTCGTGATATCACATGATTTTCAACAAAATGCCGGCAACATGCGCGTTTCTCCATTTCTGTTGCAAACTGACACATTCCCAAATAGCCAGGAAGAGCATATGTTTTTTTATAGTCACTAATGGGCCTTAGTGTCCACTAACAGTAACACTAGTAGATAATCGTATATCCAGTTTAGCGAAAAGTCTGGATACCCGTCCAGATACCCGTATGTCCGCCTAGAGAAGAGCTTAGAGAAGACCGCGGCAGCTCTCGGCGCTACGCGTTTATTTTTTCCGTAAGGTAGCCATCCTAGAATGCATATTAATATTTGAATATTATATGAATATTTGTGTTGGTACGGTGAGATGGAGATCAAATTCAAAATTAAATCGGCCAGATTCTGGACTAAATTAACCAGTATGTCGCAATGATTATGGACAAGTTACGATCTGGGTAGTCATTCGTTTACGGTAAGCCTCCCGATTTTGTCGCAACGTCACTTATTTAAAGTAAACTTAGCTTTGCATTTGTAATTTTTGTATGAAATCTCATATTTGATAAATTATCGCATCAGATTCTGTGTGCGTGCGTATCATGAATATTGATGATTAGCGCATGATGTATAGCTCCTATTGAGCCAATCAAATGCAGCGACAGGATGGCTACCTTACGGAAAAAATACTAGACGCAGGCGGTACGCGGGGAATGCGCAGTCGCCTGCGCCCAGGGTTTGTTTTGGATGTGTCATTTCCAGAGGGAATGTTCCACAGGCGCGGATCCAGGGGGCGGGCCTTGCCCCCCGCAAAGAAAGAAGAAAAGAGAGAGAGAGAGAGAGAGAGAGAGAAGGAAAAAAGGAAAAGAGAAGATAAAGGGAAGGAAAAAAAGAGGAAGAAGAAAAGAAAAGAAGGGGGATATCAGTTGCAATTTTCCCGCCAACAAGTTGTTGATCGGGGGGCCAAAAGGCCCTTGCCTCCCCCCCCCCCGGCCCCGCCAAAAAAAAGAGAGAAGGGAAAGGGAAAGAGAAGAGCTAAAAGGCAACAAAAAGGAAGAAGAAGAAAAGAAAAGGGTGAAAAGAAGGGAGATCAGTTGCGATTAATCAAAATACCCCAAAAATCGCCTCGCCGCTACGCGGCTCGTGGACGATGCTCCGCATCATCACTGGGTCAAATTGTTTTAACTGTTACTTGATTTAAAAATTCGTTATCAAGCACTGCTTTTTATGGTCTCCATTGTGTTAGTAGATGCCAGGAAAACATCACTTACGGGCCGGGGGTTCAAAAAACCCCCAAATCGCCTAAGGCGGACCCCTGGATGCTCATCTAACGTAATTTAATGCCTAAAACCCCCTAGCTTCTGGGGGCTCCGCAACCGGACCCCACGCCAATTAGTGTCCTGCCAGTTGAACAAAAAAAAAAATCAAAAAAATGCTCAACTGACCGTAATTAAACGCCTAAAACCCCCGAGCTTCCGGGGGCTCTGCCCCTGGACCTAACCAATGGCCCTAAGGCGAGCCCCTGGATACTCATTTGGCCGTAATTTATTGCCTAAAACCCCTGAGCTTCCGGGGGCTACGCTCCCTGGACCCCACGCTAATTAGTGTCCTGCCAGTGTCACAAATAAGGTATCAAAATATGCTCATCTGACCGTAATTAAATGCCTAAAACCTCTGAGCTTCCGGGGGCTACGTTCCCTGGACCCCACGCCAATTAGTGTCCTGCCAGTGTCACAAATTAGGTATCAAAATATGCTCATCTGACCGTAATCAAATGCCTGAAACCCCTGAGCTTCCGGGGGCTCCGCCCTCTTGACCCCACCAGGGGGCCTAAAGCGGGCCCCTGAATGCTCAATGACCGTTATAAAATGCCTCAAATCCCTGAGTTTCAGGGGGCTCAGCCCCCCAGTACCCCACGCCAATTAGTCACCTGCCCATGTCATGAATGTGGTATCAAAATATGCTCATTTGACCGTAATAAAATACTCATACCCCTGAGCTTCCGGGGACTCTGCCCCTTGACCCCTGCCGGGCCTTTGCCCCTAGACCCCACGCCAATTTACACTACGCTCTATACCTGATCGTAAATACTTTAGCCTCCCCCACCCACTTTGAAAAACGTTCAGCGGGGCCTACATGTAAGAGTGGGGTGATGCGGATTTTTTGTCTGCCAGCCCCCAACTTTTTTGCTCATTGCGCCAGTGGCTCAAGCAATACTGTTTACAGAATAATTTTCGAGTTTGATCTACATGGCAAGCTAAATAGGTGACAATGATATTATGTATCAGCGGGTGTGTATCGGTGTGTGAATATTATACCCTGCTAGTCCTGTCTGGATATTTATTGATTCGAGTTTCTTCTTTCATTTGATACCAAACATGCGATGATACCTCTATGCATGACTGACAAGAAACAATTTAAACTCATGCATGTCAAAACCGATTTGCGCAGAATAATCGCGTTGAGTGGATATGACCGACATCAGACTAATTCATTTATGTCAGAATAAAGAGTCTAAGAAGAAGAAACATTACAAAAGTGACAAAAGAAATGCTAATGAAAGCCTTTACAACACATCCTTTTAATTCTGAAAAAGGGCAGACCCCGTTGAGTGTTGCTAAGCCCTTATTTACCTATTCTGCCCAAATCAAATTTGACATCACAATTTCAAATGCCGTGGTTCGTGCTTGGTGATGCATGTTTATTACATCTTGGTCTCATAAGAAAGAGGATGAAATGATCGAATTTTGTGACAATTTTAGGGCCTACTTTATTTTTATGAATTATTTTAGTTTTCTGAAACAATTACTTTATTTTCGGGTTTCCTTTTTTCGGGGATGCACTGTATTACTGAAGCCTAGATGGATGTTAATGAAAATCTCAAGTATCATTTGCTATGAATTCATATTAATTAGGGATGCAAACAAGTTGAAGGACACACACACACATTAAAAAATATGACGCCCTTAATTTTAGAAACATTCTGGAATATCCAAATGTGTAATTTGCCGCGGAAATTGATGATTACACTTGTACAAGTTATAGGTGTGTGTGTGAATTCCTGGCCTGATCAATATACTGAAAAGACTATGCATTTTAACATAAAAATCAATACGTGGGACTCAGTGCCCACAATCTACCTGTGCCGCTTGCGCGCGGGCCTCGGTTACATACAAATAGAGTAGTAAGTAGACATTCATAATTGATTTTAAATATTGATTTAATTTGTAACATTGCATAAGGGAAGGTTAAATCGAACAAGGTTATCAATATTTCCCGTTTGGAAACATTCAAAGTAACGATTATTCTCAATTTTATAACGGTAAAATACAGCCCCACTTTCACACTTGAAGAGCTCTCCGAACACTGCCGGGATTTGTGACGTCACGCAAGGGACCAAATTAGCAGGGGCGGAACTCGGGTGGGAAAAAAAATTACGCCTCCCGGGGGGGACGGGGGGACACGTCCCCCCGGAAAATTTGAAAAAAGAGCAAAAAAAATGTTTACCAAATACAGTACTAACTAAAGACTGCTACATACTTTTAGGCTCTTCACTTATTTCCCTTAATTCACCAGCGCTATTCTAACTGTTTGATCTGTCGCCTCACTCTACATTTCGGACATGTTTTTATTTTAATGAAAAATGCAGCGTTTGAAAAATAATTAAGGAATCAGACGTAGCTTGAATAACGAAGACACCATTGTACATTTAGATGCATTCATGCATTTCATCAAAATAAAACCATGTCCGAAATGTAGAGTGAGATCAACCAGTTAAAATAACACTGGTGAAGTAAGGGAAATAAGTGAAGAGGAGACGACGAGACAAGCACTAAAAACGTGTGCATTGTTATGGGACATCGTCGGCTTATACTAATTTGGTCCCTTGAAATGAAAATGTGTTTATACGATCTTTGTGTATGAGTTTGTGAGTGTGTTGTGTTGTGTGAGTGTGTGTTTTTTCTTGGTTATGCGCAGTGGCATAGACGGTGGCGCTTGACGCCTGATTGGGGCATGGGGGAAGGGGAGAGTTGATTGTTTAAACAAGATGGCATTTGTTTAAGTTATTTAATTGCAAAACTATGACTGGTATGTTTGCTTCTCTCCCTGACGGTGTTACTTTGTTTCTTTGTATGAATATTTTGAATTTTGTTTATATCATGTTAACATCAATTTTGTAACCTTGATTTTTAAGCGAATAAAGAACATGAAATGAAAATGAAAATGAACCAACATTTTTGTCTGAGAATATTTTTGATATTATATTGTTATTATGCACTTGGGGGTATAGAGGGGACAATCATTAGCTTACAAGCAATACATTTATTATTAATAATTACAAGCATGATTAGTGTAAATTCAAGACTACTTGTTTCACGTGGAAATCAACCTTTACTAGAAATGTATGTAACAGCAGTATATACTTTCCAAAAATAGTAATGGAATTTGCACTTCATTGAAACTAAATAAGTCAGTCGTTTGAATTTACTACACAAACTTGCAGATATTTCAATAACAAGTGCAATTCAAAATAGAACAGATGTTAATTAACATTTGTATTAATGATCATTATCTACAACAAACACCATTATTTACATCAAATTCACATTCATTAAGTCAACAAAGAACCTAGCTATATAATATTGCAGATTTACGTGAGTCTTAAACAACAACACAATGTGGGTAATCAAACATTTTTTAAAGTACTGCTATTCAATATTTGTCGTAAATGCTTCAACACTGGACAGAGAATAGCACAGTGAAAAAACATCCCATACATACCAGATAGACAGGATAAACAAAAACGAAACAATGATATAAAGATAGATCATTTGACAGTTGAACATTGGTTACAAAATATTCGATACACTCACTTTTCACCAATGATTAATAGGTATAGAGCAATCATTGATAAACAAATGTTACATACTCCAAACATGAATAACAGACCTTACGACATATTTCGAAAATAAATCCGATGTACTTCATAAGTTTCACTCATTCACTCGATCACCCCAAATCATGATGTAATGCACCTGTACAGATGTGTTAATGTATTCATAGGACGTTAGTGTCAGGCTGGGATTCGAACCCTTAACCCTTGAATTGAGAATCAAGTGAATGAACCACTTATACCACGACACCTCCACAAGAAGTTTTTCCGTAATTTCACTATATTTTCCAAGGTTAAAAGAGAATACTCCACAACCAAAATATATACAAATACAGTTTCATCTAGAGATTTCAGGACCATCATTCAAACAACAATGTTATATGAATTTAAGATTCAAATGCAAAGTTCTCGTATACAGAGCACCATTCAACCAACGCAAAGCTATATAAATTTAAGATTCAAATGCAAAGTTCTCGTAAATAGAGTACGGTTGTTGAGGCTTTGGCTTCAGTCTGTCCTGGCCGTTCTCAGTCTCCACATTGTCATACACGAGTGGGGCAGCGCCTGCATCCTGCGGATCTATGACCTCATACTGGTTCTCTTCCGGGTCAAGTGTGTAGTCGATCTCTACATTGCCATACGTGTGGTCCTCTATCGGGTATGTAAGCTGCTCATAGTTTTCAGTGTGCAGGTATTCACGGATGGCATCGTAGATGAAAGCATATTCCTCCTATATAAAATTGTATTATCTTAGTATTCAGAGGCTGTATTCCTCTCATGTAAACAAAACAATACGAAACAGTCATAGATTTGACTCCGATCAAAATATTTCAAATATCTATTTCGATTTAACTTCTACCACTGCATACCATAGCACAACAAGAAAGAATATTTACATGTCGCAATTACAGATGGTACGAAATTATTTCATATCTTTATCTACTAGTATTTTATCATAATTCACGTTTATTAGTTAATACGGGAGGTATTTGACCTGTGTGATAAAGATACAAATCGCTTTTCATACCTCAGTTTGGACGAACTGCATCCTGTCAGCTCGCAGTATCTTAACTGTCTTGAAAATATCGACGGAATCTCCTCAGCTATCTGAGCGATGCACTCCATAGCAGTACAAAACACACCTGTTCGCCCAGCACCACTCCTTAAAATCCAAACAAAATGTAAACAAGTTTAAAGTACAGTAATCAGGGTTCAATAAACATTAGACTATTGGGTGAACTTATTCTTCAAATTTGAATCAAATTAATTTCTTTTTTGTTCATACAGTTCTCGTAAATGAATAGACCTGTTTTCTAATGAATTTCAATTTCTGCATGTTTCTCTTCAAAACCCCTGGTTACTTACTATTTAATTAACCTGCTTTACATAATGGCATCTCTATAGATATAATCCACTTTGCATACATTAATTGCTGCTATGTTTAGCAAGCCCTGTCAAGCTTTTGTGTTGCCTATGGAAATCTATTTTCAAGAGGTATGCATAAAATGTATAGACAGGCTTTTGGCTTAACGTTGTAGTTGAGTTTTTAAATGTTTAAATCATTGCCTTGATTGCAAAAAATATACCTCAATTATTTTTTATTTATAGGCCGATCTTGCCCATGGTCTTTGCACCAAATTGCGATTGTGTAGTCTGTATTAAAAATCATTGCAAAGATACTGGACTTACAAACAATGGACAAGAATGGAGTATTCTTTCTTTTTGTTAGTGTAACTTTTGACAGCACGGATGAGCTTGAGCAACGACCTAGCCCCTAATTGTTGATCTGATCCATGTTGAGGCCATCTATGGAACTGGTACTGAGTGACAGTGTGACTGGCCTGAAAGAAAACGAAATCGAACAATCCATGAAAATGGTTGTATAAGGCGTATTAGAATGGGTCACAACATCGCATCTTATCTTTGTGTTCTACCAGAAATGGATAAAAATGTTACTTTGGCTTTGCGCTCACAAATTGTATTTGTCCATGTTTCAAAAACAAAATAGTATTTTAAAGAGAAGGTTGAGTACCGGTAAAGATTTTTTTTTAATGTGAGGATTCCCATCCTTTTATGTAATTTTGAAATATCAAAGATAGCAGAAATGACCCCTGAAAATGATTGCTTTTCAAATGCCCTCATATTTGAAAAAAACAGAAAAGTTTGGACCAAACTCTCATGCTACATGTGTAGTCCCTTTACTAAGTCCTGTATGTAGTGCATATGATTTTCAGCAGCACTGCATGAGCCACATTTGATATTGATCATTCCAAGACCTCACAGTATTATGTACTACATATTCAACTTCTTTTAACAGTTGCTCACTTCAAGACAGTTTCTTTTACATTGTCAAACGTTCTTCCGTGACTAACTCAGCTTTATCTTTAAGCATAAGTGCGATATTAACAATGATCAGACCTCTAGATGATTTACATTCATCAAGTCGCATGTCACCCAGTTGGTAAAACCGTTCCGGTTGAAGTTCATAAAGTGGTTTGCTAAAAATATTAGGTTGCTCGATCCGTCACGTTAAAAAAATCATTTCAAATGAGGGCATCACATCAACATTCCCCACCCCTTCTTCAACAATTATTGTATCGTAAAGGAAACATATACAATAAGACATACTTTGGAGTTTCTAGTAACTTTCAGTTGCCGAATGGTCATGTCTCCATCAGATGATGTTGATAAGGTTGCAACTGAATATGATCCGAACTGAGCCGAGTCAGCATTAGGCCAGTATTGTGCGCAGCTCTATAAGGAGGAGAGGTAAGGCTATCGATAAAATGTTCTTACATGTTGGTCCTTCTTGTACATCATACTCTACCATCTTTTCCTCCCCGCCCGCTCCATTCCTCACTTGTTATATTTATATATAACGCTCTTACCGTTTTTATTTTCTTTCATAATGCACCGGGTTTCTTGAATCGCCATTACTAGTAACTTTAGCTTATGGACCCTGTGCAGATTAGCCCTGTGCTAACCAAGTTATCCAATAAAGTTTATTACTATAGTACTACTACTACTACTACTACTACTACTAATAACCCTCCAACTACTACTACTACTACTACTACTACTACTACTCATAATACCACTCCAACTACTACTACTACTACTACTTCTACTACTACTACTACTACTATTACTAATAATACCACTCCGACTACTACTACTACTACTACTACTACTACTTCTTCTTCTTTTACAACAACTATTACTACTACAATTACTACTATTGATCAAGGGAGGAGCTCAAATTTGGTTGTTCAAAAAAATATCTGACAAATATCCCACCCACCCACCCACTCTGTGCCATCGTTGGGAATTCAATATTTAAACATATGAAGTATGGATTTTATTCATCAAACATAAAAGCAGTACAAAATAGTAAGGTCTTAAAGTCTCCCAAACTGCGAACAATTATTAACCGACCGAATTTCAAAATTGAAATGTACTCGCACTACTACCTTGTCGTTTTGGCTCTTGTCATTAAGCATGACGATAGTGGATGGTTTATAGTGTACGATCATAGACCAGAAATCAGACACAGTGGTTGGCATCGGCATCTGGGTTGTCATAAATGTACAGTGGACTCCCTGAAAGATGAAGAAAGAATGATTACAATATCCGATAACAACATGAGAACCTTGCCACGTACTTCCTTTGTCATGAAATGCTATAAGAGCTGTCAGTATCTTCGAAGCACATTCACCTTAGGCGGAAGAGGGCTCACTAAATGCTCTGCAGCCCCACCTAACACTAACAACCAAGTTTTAATTCCAACATAGTTCATAGTAGACATAACAATTCTTATATCCGCCTCACAACCAGGAGGTCGTGGGTTCGAACCCCGGCCGCGTCATACCAAAAGACGTTAAAAGATGGGAGTCGCTGCTACCTTGTTTGGCGTTCAACAATAAGGGGATAGAGCAATGTCGATCTGGCGCTGCTCAGTGGCTGCCGGGCTCACGACCAATTGGGCACAAAGAATTTCCATTTTCGGTTTTAAAAAAATTGGAGTGGACTATAAAAGATTATTATTATATTATTAATATATTATTATTATATAGTACATTTTATATTACAATAGCGACAGTACATATAAGTGGATCTACAATTCAATGACAGTAGGTGTCACTATTAAAAGATTCATCATAATTATGACATCTATCAATATAAGTGCACATTATATTTTTGTATTAAAACTAGTCACTAAAATGCGATGAGGCAGCACAAACAAAAAATGGCTTGTGCTAATCATCAATAATATCAATAATTCTGATAAAAGCACAATACGCAATTATGGCAATAATGTCTACGCTGAAGACGTCTACTGTTTTTATATTAAATACGAGTCAAATGAAGATATACGTAAACGGTATTTATGTCACTTAATCCTACAGTTTTTTTCTGACACTAAATAACATGTTTAAATTGAATCACTTGACTCAGAAAGAACTTCTCACCTGCATGTAACTAGCATTGATGTAATCATGATCTATGGAGTCTAGTATCACACGATTTCTCTGCACTAGAATGATATGGAAACAGGAGAAAATGTTAAACAGCGTGACGCTACAATTAAACATATATTCTTTGATGGAGATATTGGATTTTAGTTATTTACATTCACAGCAACAAAATTAAACGGAATGCGTTTTTGCGGGTACTTGAGATTTAATAGAGGATGGAATCTTGTTACCCTGAATATCAACATCATGACAGTAGCAACAACTACGACACAAACTTTCCCAACTGAATATGGGATACTTTTACTTGAAATGTAACACTGCTCCAATCCACCCCGGGGAAGGACCCGGGTATTACTTTCGAATCTTTTAATCAATTTATACAAGTATCTGCACCTAAAAACAACATAAAGTACTCTCTGCATAGGGGCCACCAACAGACGAGAACTTGTGTACACCCCCCGTAAAAGGCGACAATGTTCCCTGCATTAAACAGGCGAACAGAGTTTACCTTCTCATTTGGAACTGTGAGTACTGGGGGGTGATTCACTAACAGCTAAAATCGATCCCAAATGAGATAAAATCGCTCTTAGGCTCAATATCACTCCTAAGAGCAATATCGCTCTTAGGAACTGATTCACTAAAGCATTTGGGATTGATTTTAGCTTTAAAATCGCTATTAAGGCTAAGAGTGATCCGGATCACTCTTAGTCTTACTCTAGTACTCTCGTCTTAGCGGCACTTTCTGGCAAAGTCAGACAAAGACAAAACTGTCAGTGTCAAACTGAAGTTAAATTAGAGCAAACAAGAGGAAGATAGATATTGTTAGTCAGCTGTTAAAGTGATATATCGAATCGTTTTGATTTATACTACGATAGGGTAGGCCTAACTCTTAGTGCCAACAACATAATAAGTAAAACACTAAAGACTAAAGTTAGTCCGCTTTCGAGAATACCACATCAAGACTGCTGCTGCTACATGCTAGCTGCATGGGGACGGTAGGTCTAACTTACGTACATTACGTAGATCTAGGCCCTAGTCTAGACTCTACGTTAAATCCGGCATTTTACTAGAAACAGGCATAAAGAAAGACAAGCTATACCCACAGAAAATCGTATGAATCCTCACACTGCTACATGAAACAGTCATGAATGATTTTTTTGTCATGTCTTATGCAAAATTTCACTCGGCTTTCATCAAATTTTAACACGAAATCAACATAGAAATGAACGTCATTGACGTATTAAGCGACGATAGCTAGTTAATTATCGTTATGTCGATCGGCTACGCGCGCGATTGATTGATGCCCAGGGACCAAAATTTGAGTCTGTTGATTGGTTGGATCGATCGCGTACATGAATATTCATATGCGCGCATGATTATTCACGCTGGGATTGATCCCAGCCTAAAAGCGATTTAGTGAACCAGTCAGGTAGAATCGATTTTAAGCTGGGATTGAAATCAATCCCAAAAATTGCTCTTAGGAACGATATCGTTCCCAGTTAGTGAATCACCCCCCAGGATGTACGTATAACACCCCACTGCATCAAAGAAGGCAAACAGTTCCACTGCATAAAACAGGCGAACAGATGCCTACTTTACAGGCGGGTACATGTTATAAATAAACAACAGGACGGAATGCCTGTTATCATCGGGGCCCCAACCGGAAACCAATAAATATTGAGCTCTGCAAGATACAATGGCCAACTAAAATAATCCAATTCATATTCTCAAAAACACAACCCTCCCATGAGGTATTTTGGAGCAGTGTGTAATACACATAATAACCTCTATATGTATATATTAACATATATACGCATACACATATATATATGCGAAGAGGCAAAAATAGGGGAAAGGAACTTGGACACAGAGTTGTCATAGTTAATCTATGACAACCCCATGATCGGGACCACCAACGACCCCGCACCAGCCCGGGACGGCCCATCGTCGCCCGCCATGGACAAGATCGGCCAACATAAAAATTCGCGCGCCCTCTTTCGAACTTGCCATCCTAAGTGCGACGATAAGGCCGACCCGGCGTCAGTGCGGAGACGAAGGAGGCCCCGACCCTTACCCCAGGATTGGGTGAAAACCTGCTAAAACCGCAAAGCGGGAAAATTAAAATCTCGCAGGAAAGCCCCAACCTGCCAAGCATTGCTTCGACATCAAGATTTACTTGACTGAGGTGGAAAACGATCATTATTAAACCGTTATGTTAATCACACACTTCCTGACCACTTAATATTAGTAAAACCTACTATCGAATACACTTGAAAAACGTAAGGAGGTGGAAAATCAAATTGGGGGTGGTGGAGGATAAATTAATTTGCCACCGATTAATGTCTACATCCATCCTCTACAAAATCCACAAGGTGAATGAGAAAATTCTCTCACCAACACCGTGGGAACCCAATCCATCCCGGCCAATTGAATTCCATACATACATTTTAAACATACCTCGCGCAAATTCCGTTTATAGCTACGCGCACATGAAAGATACCGCGCGGCTGACAACAAAGGGGCCCGGTATGTTATTGTTTCCTATCAAGATGCCGCCAAAACTCATCACAAAAGAAACGCCGCCGCTGACGCGTGCTGTCACTGATGAATGTAAATCATTTATATCGCCCTACGTGCGATAAAATTCCGTATGTATTTAAGTTTTGCTTTTTGAGACTCTTTATAAACATGACATTCAAACGGGCGGATCCAGGTAGGAATAGGGTCACCCCCTCCCCCCGCCCATTCATCCCCGCCTTAAGAGAAAATCTTATATGATATCACCTCTCCGCCTTCGAGTTACATTTGACGTATTCAAATAAGCTTTGAGTATCCCTCAACCCCCGCACCATCCCCACCTTGCACCGTCTCCCGACAGTCCTGAGATCCCCTTATGGTGTTGTTTTGGTGCCAGGTAAAAATGTCAGAGAAAAAAATGTCAGAGGAAATAGTGTCAGAGGTAAAAATGTCAGAGAAAAAAATGTCAGAAAAAAATGTCAGAGGAAAAAATGTCAGAGGTAAAAATGTCAGAGGAAAAAATGTCAGAGGAAAAAATGTCAGAGGTAAAAATGTCAGAGGAAAAAATGACAGAGGAAAAAATGTCAGAGGTAAAAATGTCAGAGGTTAAAATGTCAGAGGAAAAAATGAGAGGAAAAAATGTCAGAGGTAAAAATGTCAGAGGTAAAAATGTCAGAGGTAAAAATGTCAGAGGAAAAAATGACAGAGGAAAAAATGTCAGAGGTAAAAATGTCAGAGGTAAAAACGTCAGAGGAAAAAATGACAGAGGAATAAATGACAGAAGTAAAAATGTCACAGGAAAAAATATCAGAGGTACAAACAAAATGTCAGGTACAAAAAAAAAGAAGTAGGGGTAATAATCGGTGCCGTCATAATATCTCAGCACTTTATCACACAAAATGTCGAGACGTAAGCTACTGGGCTAGTCTATTATATTTTATAAATGACTGTGTATTGTACTTCGTACATGTCCTGAGGATAATACAATGTGGAAAATAAATTTGAAACTTATATTTTGTGATCAGGTTTGCATATATGAATTTCTATCATTTTTCGATATTTTAAATTGGCTGATGTTTTAATGTTTATTTGGTTTTGAGGAAGTAGGCCTAAGTACATAGAATAGTAGGATTGAATGAGATAAAACAGGGAATCACTTATTCCAAAAATTCAGTAATTATAGACCCATCTTCATGTCCATCCCAGCAAAGACTGTTATGACAAGAAAACATTAAGAAAAAGACACGGATGCTTTGTCCCCTCATCAATGCTTTAATTATTACAAAAGCTTAACAAACAATATCAAAGCTTCGCTTGAAGAATGTCAGATAGTAGGCCTACAAGTAGTAAACGTTGAGACATATCTACCCAGGTATTTTGTCATGTGCTTTCGACTTTTATGCAGTACGTTTCGAAAGGCAGAAATTATTGTATTTGTTGGGTTAAAAATAACACTGTGTAACTTTATATAAAAACATCATGTTTGTGATTAAGAAACGTGGGAGAAATACAGTTAAAGTCCCTCAATTTCAATTGTGTTTTCTGACAAATTCATGATGCATTTTAGAGTCCTTGTACGAATTATGTACCTGCTGGAAACTGTCGTATACAGTGTATGCCAGCACACCTTTTATAAATCCTGCACCAAATATCCTTCAAACAGTATTATCATGTATACAAGCAGTCTCATGATGCTATAAATGTGTACAGTAAAAACTATGTTTCTGATATGTTACTCATGAATAAATATTTGTCAATTTCAGAGTTTGATCTCTCACTCTCACAGCAAATAATTATAGAACGATGTAGCTTAAGCAGAACCTCTGCAAAGCGCGCGCTTATCTTGAATGTGATGGTGCGGTTAGCATTTGATGTAACATGGGCGGCTTTCTGCTTTGTATCAGAGTATCAAAGCTGCTTATTGATGTTCTCCCAGACTATTTATACCGCAATAGTGATCGACGATCAACTCTTTGCAAAGCGCGCGCTTCTCTGGAATGTGATGGTGCGGTTAGCATTAAATGGGCGGCTTTCTGCTTTGTATCAAAGTATCAATGCCCACAAGAAAGAGGAATTGTTGGAAATATGCATTTGTAGGAAATTACATTTTATTGTAGTCATTGCCACGCTGTTAAAATGTCCATCAATCTTCAGAAGGGACGGGGAAGTTGGGGGCGGATGACTCACAGCGTGATATCTCGATCATCCTCTTTTTGGGGGCTGTGTTGACTTTTATTTTTATTTAATGATTATACACTATCGAGCCACAACTCGGCCTATAATTCATGGCCAAACTTCTAGTTTTAGGCATTCTTTTTTTCCAGAAGTTTGCTCAGTGTACCCGCCAGTATCATTTGCTTAGACAAAGGCAAGAGGCAAACCGGGTCACTATGCCCCCAAAAGAAGGATACACCCCCCCCCGTCTCCCCTCGGCAATAATCTGGCAAAAAGTCACAATTTCGGGCAGAAAGGTAAATAAAATTTTAAGAAAGAAGAAAAAGCAGCGCTGAAATTAATGACTGCAAAGAATCCTTCGTTATATTTTTTCGATAAGCCTGATCTACAACCATTACCAATATTCTACCTGTAACATGCTTTTGTTTTTATATTTTTACCTCTAACATTTTTACCTCTGACATTTTTACCTTTGACATTTTTACCTCTGACGTTTTTTTTCCTCTGACATTTTTACCTCTGACATTTTTACCTCTGACATTTTTACCTCTGACATTTTTACCTCTGACATTTTTACCTCTGACATTTTTACCTCTGACATTATTACCTCTGACATTTTTACCTCTGACATTTTTACACCGAGCCGTTGTTTTATGTGCTCTTGACATCGTCATACATTTCAACACAGCGTTCTATATCTCTTTAGTCAAGAATCTACGATAAAATACGTGCACCAACAAAAATGTGGTTTCAACATTGGTGGGTGTGAGTTTGTGCGTGTGTGGCAGTGATGGGAAAAGGGAACCGTTCTGTTGGTCAAGTGTTGTTTGTGATCTCCATATAATTTGTACAGGAGCTAAAGAGGATCGACATTTGAGAGTGGGGTGGGGGCGGGGCAGAGGATTTTAAACGAGGGGAGGAAGAGTCTCTGACGGAGGGGAGATGAAAGGATGGCCCGTTGTGTTCACCCAATTCTAGTGACATCCCTGCATCCCTGTATTTTAAAGAGAGACTCATTTCATAACCAAGGTGATTACAGTCCGGAGTCGAACTTGGATATTCCACAAAATATTTTAAACTGTTAAGCACTTGGTTTTCTAATGTTTATAGAAAATGATTTATTGTTATCCTATACATTACTTACATGGTATGTTGTTTCCGTATCTATTCTTGGGGTGATTATCTGGAGTGCGTCCTGATCTTGTTTGAGAAGCCGGAGGATCTGGACAGAGGCTCTTCAAAGTCTGATTAAAATCAGAGAATTTGATGTTTCATTTAATTTACCAATTACTTTAATAATCATAAACGTTAATTCTGGTTTATTTTTCACGCATGCAGAAACATAGATTGAGCTTTGATATCAGCTACGTTCATATTACGCATTCTATCCACCCTAGGGGATTTTCAAGGTGTTAAGAAAGTCTTTTTATTATCTTGGCTTTAGCCTAGCTGCCTTAAAGGGCAATCCAACCCTTCTAATAAGTTCATTTGAATGAAAGCATACACATCAGAGAAACAGAATGGCGAAAGTTTGAAATAAATCGGAACAATATTAAGAAAGTTATGAGTGTTTGAAATATGAGATCACTACAGCTGTGCGAATCTCAAAACGGCAATTTTGTCAGTGGATTGTGACGTAGTGACGGATTACTCTCCCGTTTGTCGCGTACACAAATATCACTTATTTCTGTTTTTCTTCCAAGTGCCTTCACCCTCGGGGCACTACTCAAAATACATCATGGAGAGTACAGTATTACAGGTCCTCTAAAAAGAAAAGACCATCCCGAGTAATACATTTATGAAAAGTAGAAATTTTAGTCCTTTTGTGTATTGGAGCAAATGGGAAAGTTGTCCGCCACTACATCACATAGACATTATCAATTCAGCCAATTTGAAGAGCCCATACCTATAGTAATTGCAACTTTCAAAAATTCGTAACTTTCTCATTTTTTGTCCGATTTCATTCAAACTTTCATCAGTACGCTTCTTTGATTTTTCTGCTTTATTCCAGACAAGTTTGCTATCAAGGTTGGATTTACCTTTAAGGTTCTGAAAGCACTCAAGAAATTACAGTTACTTCATAGTAGGTACTCATTCACTAAACCTACGTTTAGATAGTGCTGCGAGTGGGATTCGATAAAAACACCATTAATTTGATTCACAGTTCAGAGATTTACGGATCACGACATCCCTAACATTTTCATCGTAAGAGTGCAAGAGCTGGTTTGTTAATGGGATCTTTTCTTCTTTTCCATAAGTTGTTTCTACTGGGCCCAGGGCATTCTGGAAAAGTAGTTTTATTGGAACATCCCTCTCTGCCTCTCTCTCTTTTTCTCTCTTTTTCTCTCTTCCAGGTTTCCTGAACCTTCTGTCTAAAGGAAAGTGTACAATGAACTTACTTGGAACCATATCATGGCTTATGATAAAGGTCACAAGTTTTTCATTCTAAAAGCTAAAGGAAGAAGAAGACTATAAATGTAGAGAGAGGTGGAGAAAGAACACATGTGAGAGAGAAATAAAGGACGTAACTGTCAGTAGACATTCATTAATGATCAACTTCTGATGATTGGTATGTGTTACCTCAAACTCCTTGGTCATCTTGGACCGTCCATGTCCATCACCTGAAGTGTGTAAGTCTTGTAGATGATCAGTGAAATGAATGACAGGGATCATGGTATTCCTCCAGAGAAGATCCTCAAGGACAGCCCCGTAGATGAAGGCATACTGCTCCTGTATTCATTTAAGGAACGAATGCTTCAATTTTTTGTATCAATTCCATCTCATCTATTAAAACATCTATGATTTTCGACATGCGATAATACATGTACATTAGAATTAAAGAGTAGAACAAGCAATATTTTATGCTAATTCCTTGTGAATGATCTTGATATTCAATCCATTCCCTTTGTTACTTTGTTGATTTACATCTATAAAAAAAAACAAGAAAGTATTGAATATGTTCATTGGTATAGAAGGATTTTCAATCATTCAAGATTTAAATAGTACCTACAAATTATGTTTTATACGTCATGAAAGAAAACATGACCAAAAAAAAAAAAACGCTGCTTACATGTATATGCATAGTGATATCGTTTTTAATTCCACATAATTATGTTACGTAGAATAATCATAATGCCAGTCTCCGCAAAAATATGCACACATTAAATTAGAATCCATCGGTCTTATCAGTGTCTAAACTGAAAAGATGGCGTGTCAAACGGCAGCAGCAGTTGGTGTATGTTTTTAGAGGTAACAGACCTGTGTTTGGACCATGTATGGTCGTTTCTGTCTGATGTTCGTCACGAAGTTGAAGACATCTACCATTCTAGTTGTCTTGGCGTAATATACGATGCTATCAATACTGATCACCACTCCTGTTCGTCCAACACCAGCACTGGATAGAAAATATAATGATCATCTAATCAGTCATGTTGTTGAAATGTGATTTTTAAGTATAAGGTCGCATTCTCTCCGGATTTTAAGATGTGCACGCACACTAGCTATTGAATGATAAAACAAAAGTCAGCAAAATATTCAAGCAATATCAATTCTATATTATGCATAAGTGTGGACACAAGGGTCCCTGTAGTAAAGCCGATTATTATACCACTTTACTTTAAGAAGCTCTTTTTCGGCTGAAATATACTGTTGTCACTCCTTATTTTCTCATTATTATTGTATTAAACAATTTAAAATTACCATGATCTTAATTTTTTTTTTAAGTCTCAGTCAATTTCAACAGCCTTGTGCGTCACCTTTGTGCCTGCGTCACATATCCAAGGTCTCCGGCCGAATTTGTGGATCACCAGAAAGTCGCCGAATTTCAAACCCGCCAGGGAGTCGAGCGTATTTTTTCGCTTGAAATCTACCCTGTCACATATTGGACGGGGCTCGAAAGGTGCCCGTTGAACACCCGTCAGTAAACAAACGGGACTCGGGCGAAGCCCGTTCGACATAAGGGCGGGCGCCGTCCGAGTTTCGGTCGACGATCAATAGGTCTGTCGGTGCCCGCCCGACGTCCTGCCTGGCGTCCTCAAACGCGTCCGCGCCTCGAGTATAGTAGCGAGCTTTCGATTTAGGCACCCGACGTGGGCTACTACGAGTTACTGGAGCGTGGAGACGTTGCGCAGCTCCCGTCCGTTCCCTTCGCGGAAGTGCTTTCGATTTTTCACGACGGGGCTTTCGTCGGTCACGTGACCAATTTTTGAGATCAGGTGACTAAGTCAGGTACTAAATTCACAGTGCGCGAAAATCTGATACGAAGAATAACATAAGGATGAGAGAAAGAGATAGAATGATAAAAATAAAGAATAACATAAGAGAAGGTGATAGAAGGAAGAAACAAAGAAAAACATAAGGAAAGAGAAAGTGATAGAATGATAAAAAATAAAGAATAACATAAGAGAAGGTGATAGAAGGAAGAAACAAAGAAAAACATAAGGAAAGAGAATGTGATAGAATGATAAAAACAAAGACTAACATAAGAGAAGGTGATAGAAGGAAGAAACAAAGAAAAACAGAAGGAAAGACAGAAAGAGAAAGTGATAGAATGATAAAAAATAAAGAATAACATAAGAGAAGGTGATAGAAGGAAGAAACAAAGAAAAACATAAGGAAAGAGAATGTGATAGAATGATAAAAACAAAGACTAACATAAGAGAAGGTGATAGAAGGAAGAAACAAAGAATAACATAAGGAAAGAGAAAGTGATAGAATGATAAAAAATGAAGAATAACATAAGAGAAGGTGATAGAAGGAAGAAACAAAGAATAACATAAGGAAAGACAGAAGGAGAAAGTGATAGAATGATAAAAATAAAGAATAACATAAGAGAAGGTGATAGAAGGAAGAAACAAAGAAAAACAGAAGGAAAGACAGAAAGAGAAAGTGATAGAATGATAAAAAACATAGAATAACATTAAAGTAGGTGATAGAAGGAAGAAACAAAGAATAACATAAGGAAAGAGAATGTGATAGAATGATAAAAACAAAGACTAACATAGGAGAAAGTGATAGAAGGAAGAAACAAAGAAAAACATAAGGAAATTAAGACAGAAAGAAAAATGATAGAATGATAACAACAGGGATACCGAGGAAACTGCACCCACGTTGCCGTTTTCACGACGACGGGGATTCACGGAAATTGCCCCCGACTCCCGTGTGATTTGGAAGGGAACGTGGGCCCAGAAGCTCGCACATGCGCAGTTGATAAATATGACGTCACGCGTCGTAGCCCACGTCGGGTGCCTAAATCGAAACAAAAGCTCGCTAGTATAGCAATATTAACAAGTTGTACACATCATATTTCTGAGGTCTGAGAGAGTGAACAGCACAGCATAGGTACTTATAGTACTCTGAAGGTCTTGAGAGAGTGAGCACATGAGTTGTTGCAGAATTTGCATAAATTAAGAATTTACAGCAAACCGAACTAAGATGCCGCCCAAAAAGACCTTGGCGTTGTCTGGCAGAACCTGCGTGGTTGTCAACATTACCCTGAAATAGAGCAATGTGAAACAAATAAATAGTAATGTCCACTGGTTATCTGAAGTTCCTAGACACAAACAGTGAAAATGCCAAATATTGAATTCCGATGTGCATGTTGCCATGGTTTCACATACCTGAACCTGGATGCGAGAATGGCGAAGGGGTTCTCGACGACACGTCTGACCCGTGACAGTCTGTAATTGAAGATCCTTTCGTCATGGGTCAGGTTTCTCACGGCGTATGTTTTCTGGGGGTGATTCACTGACTGAGAATGATATCGTTCCTAAGAGCAATTTTTGGGATTAAGTTCAATCCCAGCTTAAAATCGATTCTACCTGACTAGTTCATTAAAATCGCTTTTAGGCTGGGATCAATCCCAGCGTGAATAATCATGCGCGCATATGAATATTCATGTGCGCGATCAATCCAACCAATCAACAGACTCAAATTTTGGTCACTGGGCCCTGGCCCTGGGCATGCATCAATCAATCGCGTACGTAGCCGATCGACATAACGATAATTAGCTAGCTATCGTCGCTTAATTTGTCTATGACGTTCATTTCTAATTCTATGTTGATTTCGTTTTAACATTAGAAGAAAGCTGAGTGAAATTTTGCATAAGACATGACAAAAAATCATTCATGACTGTTTCATGTAGCAGTGTGAGGATTCATACGATTTTCTGTGGGTATAGTTTGTCTTTCTTTATGCTTGTTTCGAGGAAAATGCCGGATTTAACGTAGGGCCTAGATCTACGTAATGACTAATGTCAATAGTAATGTACGTAAGTTAGACCTACCGTCCCCATGCAGATAGCATTATGTAGCAGAAACTGGAAAGCGGACTAACTTTAGTCTTGGCCTTTACTACTTTAATGTTTTACATGTGTTGTTGGCACTAAGTTGGGTTAGGCCTACCCTATCATAGTACAAATCAAACCGATTCGATATATCACTTTAACAATAACAGTGACTAACAGTAACAATAATAGCCTATCTATCTTCCTCTTGTTTGCTGTAATTTAGCTTCAGTTTGACACTGACAGTTTTGTCTTTGACTTTGCCAGAAAGTGTAGGCTAAGACGAGAGTAGGCCTAGCCTACTAGTATTTAGTTAGACCGAAGATTTCTGTCTCTTTCGTTCGTTAGCCTCTGATTTGGGTAGGGTCGGCTCCTCTCTTTAGAGACAGAAGCCGACCATAGCGACTGCATTGCAAACTACGGCTCGCGTCCTAGACCGAAGATTTCGTTCCTAGTAAGAGCGATATTGCTCTTAGGAGTGATATTGAGCCTAAGAGCGATTTTATCTCATTTGGGATCGATTTTAGCTGTTAGTGAATCACCCCCCTGGAGTCACTCGCGCGTTGGGAAGGCATGATCTCCACTTATGAATTAGGGGGTGTTTCTGTCGTCGGCAGGCAGAGGATCTGAAGGGGGCAGTCCAAGGGTGCCCCGTTGCAAGCTGTGGCGTAGTGTGCAGACTTGAAAGACACCAGCATCAGAGTTCGAGCCCTCCGCCCCAACATTGGCCCAAAGGAACATGAGTTCTTGCACCAGGGCCTCATATTGTCCAAGCAGTAGACGACGTTGCAACCAGGGCTTAACCCAGCACGTTGTCTTCTTGCACGGGCCTCCTCCAACTCTTCAGCCAGGAGCGCAGCTACCACAAACTGCTCGCGGCGTAGCAGCCGATCAAGCCATAGCCGCAGGTCTGCAATACGAGCACGGCGGAGCCGTTGCTGGGGTGAGTTGACGTAGCTGCTACTGTGTACAAGTCAACGTAGTCTGGACAAAACGGCTTCTCCACCACCGAGGAATAATACCAGCACGGAGCGCGCTCAAAGCACGTCCGACTTTGTACAAGTCGTGGACGGGATACGGGAGGAGGACGTCCGAGTATCGTAGGGGGGAGCCCGTGCGTCGGCCGCGCAGCTCTGCCGAACTCCGTACGAATTTTAAAGCCCAAAATGGTCTAAAATCATCGGATTGCTGCCCGAATATCGATCGAATGTTTGCCGACGCCTGAGCGATCTACGGGCGACCTCAAAATTCGTCTTTGGAAAATCGCTGAATTTGGAGTAGGTTTCGGTGCCCTGCGAACGTCGGCCGACCCCTTCAAAAACGCGGCGGAGCCCGCAATGCTCGAGCGGTGATGGAGCAGACACCGGCCGTATTCCTGGCGAAAATGCCCCTTTGAGCTCGCAGAGAAGTCTTGGATATGTGACGGCCCCTTTAAAATGAGCGAACGTGATTTCTAAAAGCAATATAATAAAGTATAAAAATTGCAAGTGAGTTGATTTCTTTAAAGTCGTTACGATGGTGTTTGTGGTATCTTTTTTCATCTAGGTGAAATTGACCAAGAAGCCTACCTGCAATGAATGATCAGAGGATGAGTGTTCAGTCCATGATTAGCTTTGACTTCCTTGATGAACTTGAGCAGTGATGAGGTGTGTTTAGGAACACCCTTGTCTGGCCACTCTGTGAAGTGGAACTGTGTGACTCTCTTTGACTCTTCATCCTGTTTTAAAAGTCACGACGAAAGAAACATAAACCTCTGTAAATTATGATTAAAAAATAAATCTTATATCCGAATCAATGGCATAAAAATATTAGCTTTTCATCGCTGTTTTATGAAATACAATGACATTGAGTTTGACTGGAACTGGCAGATACATCAATAAGGTCTAGACCAAGATCAGAAATAGGATTTCTAAAAATCAAATATCAATGACGCAATTTATCCTTTTCTCAAAGAAATCTTTGGTGTGTATCTAGGGGGGTAACTTCTAGTAGAAAAGACACAGGTTTACAGAAAATGAAAAATGAAAAGCTTAATTTTGTCTTATTTGATATTTCTTCAAATGCGATTTAATGACAGAAATAAAGCAATGTACTGACAAATTTATCGTGATAAACATTCACGAGTACTTGTATACCTACCTTGCGCATGACCATCCTTCTTGTCACTCCACCTGTACATGGTTCAACTGCTATTAATTCTACTTTGATTGTTCCAAACTCAACCGCATGTCGTTTCCGATCTGGCCAGTACTGACGACATTTGATCTGTTAAAACAAAGAGCGACATATCAAATTCCAACACGCTATATCTACAGTAGGCCTAAGGTTGGAGAAACTATGTGCTACTGAGGGAGGAACAGATGATGAAACGCCTTTCAGACTGCCTCTTCCTACCAGAACCCTGGAATCTCAAAGACCTCTAATGGTTCAATGTCAAGGCCAGATCCTGTGTCATGCACTGGACGTGGCTCGTGTAGTGACTCGAGAAGAAGAACAAGGGTATAAAAATAGGCTTATCAGTTTAACAATATCACACCCCACAAAAAAGTGGCTATATTTCTCTCCTCAATTAAAGAAGACGTTAAAGGTAACGCAAATCAAACTTTTCAACTGTTAACTTTTCATGATGTAAAATGAACTAAAGAGAAAAAACAAACTAAAAAGATCAAGCCATACCGTCGATACAATACATGCGTTGGGCAGTTCAGCTCCAGTTCAATACATATTTTAAGGCCTATATTCTGCCTTGTCTACATGTCAGGCATTAACTAAACACAGTCATCAATATTTAGTACTATTGGTGATGGTTAATATAAAAAAAATATAAAAAAGGAATACGAACAACGACTGTTGAAGCAGTGCATGCAAGTTTCCTCTTGGACTTGCTCATAACAGCTTCAAAATTGTCGATTGACCGTTGAATGTGGCACTGTTAACAACAATTGTCAATGGAAAGAGCTCACAGTATAGAATACCAAAATACCCTCATAAGATTCAAATATATTTCCCTAATTCAAAGATGAACAAGTTTTACTGACCTTATCTCCTTCCTTGAGCTTCGTTACCATGGCAATAGTTGTCACATTCTCCTGCCAGACCATCCTCCAGAAATCATTTATGGACGCATTGTTTGGTCCTTGGAAAAATATTCAGTAATAGCTCATCAAAAATTAACCTTTCGCACTATTTTGTAACTTATCGGATAACCGATTGCTTTATACTATTGACTAATGATTTGACTCTATCTAATTGTGCGTTTTATAGACGAATAAAAGATAAACTTGAAATAGAGTTACGTAAAATCTAAGTCACACTAATTGTATTTACAAATTACCACTTGTTAAACATGACAGGGAAAGTAGAATGGACATACCTTGTGACGCAATGTAAGCCTTGTCATTGTGCAAACTCTGCGTGTTAAAAAAAGGTTCAATTTAATCAAAAGTAGATTAAAATGAAACTATACAAGTCATATATCAAGGCTTAAGGAAAATTATAGTCTATGTTTATAGCACCACTTTTCGTAGGCATTTGTTGTTTGTTTAATTAATCAGAAAAGAAGATCAAGATAATCCAAGTAATATGAGGAATTAAATTACAGCTTCAACCAATGGTGGGATTTTCATTACATGTGTGTACGTATGCGTGTGTGTGTGTGTGTGCGCGTGTAGATGTGTGAGTTAATGTACGGAATAAAGATCCAGCGTAGAAAACGTGTATTCTACATCATGTAGTCCGTAAATTCTTGCTACATCCAGTTTATATAACAATATATTATTGGGCTATTATTCTGTCGCGTTATTTGATTCATATCATTCATATTGGACGCTTCCTTCAACGACGACCCACTTTATAACATCATAATGAAATTACATGGTAATGACAATCTATTTACAAATTAATGTATACATAAATTGATACATGCCACCATACTTACGGGAATGTAAGAAGCATTAAAGTAATCGGAATGAGGATTATTGTTGATGACTTCTAACTTCACCCTCGCCGAATCATCTGGATAAAAAAATAAAGTCAGCCAGTAGCTTTTAGTTTTAGCGTAAAGTTCTTTGTTTAGTCATTTTCGTCGTTTATCTTCGTTATCATTTACCGGTAGAGTAGCATACAAACTAAAGTGAACATTAAAAACAAAAAGCACTATTTAGGTTTCAAATGCAGAGATTCGACTACGGACTAAACCCTTTTTACTTTTCTTTTATTGAGAGTGTAATTACACTTGCAACATCTCTTTACAGAATAACTATTCAAACCTCAATTTCTAAATACAGAATTATGACATGGAACTGATAGCATACATCAGAACATACATTGGTACACTTTAAATCACACGAATTGTGATGCTCCATTGCAGCAATCAGCGCTACAGTTGAAAACTACTATTATTAAAACATCGATAAAAACATTATCAGGAGCTTCATTGAAGCAAACTTGCATAGCTATCCCTAACAAGTAAACAACATAATAAAGGCCATGTTATTTGTTATACTCACATGGTAAAATATTCTTGTATCTGTTTTTTTTTAAGTTGATCTCCTCTCGAGCCACGGTCTGAGGATAGATGTCTGGGCCAGGTAAGTCCTAGAAGAGAAAGGAAATAAAAATTTCAGGAAAAAAAATTACAAATAAACATGAAGTCTAGTATTCGAGACTGGCTAGGAACAAAAGGTGGCTGATATTACATTAGCTTGATGCATGCAGTATGAAATGAAAAGTCTGCGTTTAAAGGTACTGTATCCCTTTGCAGCCAACATCAAATTCTGTAGAACTTTGCAGGAATTATGATTGTCACGTATGTCCTATCTGTTAAATTTAAACGTTAGCAGTGTCCTAGTATTCAAATTATGCAAGGAAACCCGTTTACTTTCTAGACTTCACTGCCAGACACTATTGAGTGACAGACTGACTTCTTTTTTTCTTTGGTAATAGCATAAATAAAATGAGCTATAAAGGGTACATGAGCATTTGCCTACATCAATAACCCACTTCTTGTAATGGCCAAAATTAAACTGATTGAATCTTTGCGCAGCACAAAACAAACGACCATTCGGTACAAGGGTCTGAAAATCAGACTATTTACTAAAAGGCTTGCAATCCCTAAAGTCCATTCGACGACTAATGGTCGTTATTTTCCCACAAAAAGACATTTTCAAGCCTTTTCGTTTTGAAGGAAGTTCTAAATTAGTATTATCTTTTAATTGAAATTGGAATTTAACTTTTTCATTTTCTTGACCTGCAAATGGGACCTAGTACCTTTAAGAAGAGAGAAATATGGAGGAGCCTAAGGTAAAAATATAATATTGAAATACCCACGGCGATAGAATTCTGAAATGAATTTGTATGTTTCGTAATTAGTCATACCAAGAACCTAGAAAGATCATCTAAGGACACTGAATCTCGAATGGCATGATATTGATGCCGGAACAGCGGCTGATCGAACACACTGCAGAGAGCTTGCTATTAAACCAGTGTTCTCAACAGCACAGGAAGACATAAAGTCTACGAGTAGCATACATTTGCGTGCCAAAAGAATTTGTCAAGAGCAAAACCTTAAAAGAAGACATATTTCTTGTTAATAGAAATTATCTTCATTTAACCTACATGAAATTCCTCGGAGAAGAGCGCAGTGTGTCTGTTTCTGTTGACGAACGCAGGAAACTGAGCCACGGGTATCAGTTGACGTGTGGCAAGAGGTTTGTTGCTAGATCTTTCAGGAGATCCATCGGTGGAATCAAGGTCTAAGGATTTAGTTTCCCGTACAAAGGACTTGACGGCTACAACTGGTTTAGGTCTTGTGCTCCTTGGAGTTGTTTGGTCCGAGTTCAAATCGGAGGCGTGCCCACTGTAGGTTTTTCTGACATAATACATACACAAATGAAATAGGTAAATTGTACTCCGTTTTTGGAGGAGGAAGAGGCGTACGGTGGTACAAAGCAGAATCAGCCTATGTACAGCAAAAAAACAAAGAAATACTTAGTTTCTTACACTTGATTCATTTCTACTTCTTCAAAAAAGTTGCCTTGTTCGTGACATCATTAAACAGTGTAGGGCATAATTGAATTGAAAGAATTCTATGGGGTTAGAAAAATAGAATATGTAGTCTATTTGTTGCCAATTACATTGTCGTTCCATGCCATTTTGATGATTATGATATTATTGCACCTGATCATAATACTAACAATCAAAACATAGGCCTACCTTCTAATGACGTGTCTTGAAAATCAGCTGATGCCTGAAATTGGTCCTCGGTGTTTTCTTTATTAGACGGATTATTATCATTTCTTTGAGAAGAAACAAAATGTGTCAATGCAAACTACAAAAAGCGAACAATAAGTGATCAGAAGAGAAATTTTAGAGAGCTGGTAAATATCAGACTTTTAGAAAACCTTCATCGGTAGAGTATTTAACAGAGTGTTGATAGACATTGGTTTTCAAATTTTCCTATTCTGTTTGTTCTTAAATTCCGTACATCAGTAAGTTTCCACTTGCATCGAAGGTATGGTAGTACTCACAGTAAATTATGGTATACGTGAATGACAGCATTGTACATGGTAATTTATAATGATGACTGAAAAATATAGAAAATAGTTCACAAACCTTCGTCGTTTGAACACGATGATGACTACAATGATGATTAACAAAATGAGCAGAATGGCGCCCACGGCTCCCCCAGCTGCCGATGCTATAGAACTGCCACCACCGCTACCGGAAGTTACCGGATGTTCTTTAAACAATATTTAGAAAAAATACCGAATTACAAAGCTACCCCATCAGGTTAGGGTTTAACGCCGTTTGGTCTATCAACAGTTCGTCGCCTACCCAATTGGTCTATTTCCATATGGTCTACACCCAGCCCGTCTACTATCCACATGGTTAATCATTTCGTGTACTTATCATTTAGTCTAATTTACATTTAGGCCAATAGTCATTTGGTCTAATCTCCAATAAATCTACTTTCCATTTGGTATATTGCTCATTTGTCTAATTCCAAGCCCGTCTGTTTACCAGTTTGTTTAATGCCCATTTTGTCTACTATCCATATGGTCTAATAATCATTTAATCATAAATAATAATAATGATAAAATGATTATTAGACTTTATGGAAGGTAGACAAGATATCATAAACAGAATCGCAGAGGCTTTTGAAAAATCAACCTGGAGCAAATCCGATGTCCTGAAATGTGTGAACTTTGCAATGACGCATTGTATAATCCGAACATCTTTTCTATGGGATATGCAAAAAGGTATTTAAATTGCCCTAAGTTGATTTTCGAAAGTCTATGCAATGGTGTTTAAGATACTGGAATAGGTTCATTCTAATGTTCGAAGAAAGCCTTAAAATTCCATATGCTATATCTTAATATTACTGCTATCTCACAGCATTCGGAGAAAGAGAGAGGGGTAGAGAGAGATAGACGGATAGGGATAGAGAGAGGGGAGAGGGGTGTGAGGGATGGAGGGACAGAGTAAAAAATATGAGAGGAACGGGCTCAGAAGGCAGGGGAAATAAATTATAGAACCTACCACTTTCTGTTGTAAATTCCAATGGTTTTCCTTGTTCTCCTTCACCGTTGATACCATCTCGTATCGCTGCAATCTGAACAAAGTACGTTGATTCTGCTTCAAGTCCACTGACGTTATACATGACCATCTCATTGGCATTCTCAGCAGACCTCTTCGATATGGAACGGTCCGTATTGTTCACCATGCTTAGGGGTGTACTTTTTTAGCCAACATGACATTGCTGACATTACCTGATCGCACGTATATCTTGTATCCAACAATAGGCCCGTCCCCGGTATCAGAGCTAGGGTCCCATTGTCTCCAACCGATGGATGCGTGGGAGTATCCAAGTTCAAGTAGTTCTGGTGCACCATTAAAACTTGGTAAAACTGCAAAGTGCAAACAAATCGACAGGGAGGAAGTGAATAAAAATTTATATTACTCATTCATTGTATTCTTTGGTACCAATGTCCCCCTCCCGACCGCAAAATAAGAGAAAAATAAATAGGTAACGTAACTTGTGCCATGAAACCTTGTAACTATTATTTCATTATGCTACCTGCAATTTATTGCATGGTGTAAATATGGGACATAAACTTTGCAATTGATGCGAAATATTTAAAATACTAATAACCATACATGCATCCTAGAAAATGACACAAAAACGTTTACATTTTTGGATAAATCATGAAAGTAGATCAATATCAAAAACTGAACTTAAAATAAAATACATAGCTGATCAGGTAGTGTTAATCATTATGCTTGGAAGGCTCTATGTGTGTTACATGAACTCGTTTTTAAAATGCATAGATCATTTAAAAACTTGTGGAGTACAAAAAGGAAACTGTTGCAATAAACCGCAATGGGGACTGCTCACCAAAAATCACTTGGAGGTAGCCTTACGAAGGCAAACTCTGAGTAATTATCAGGCAACCCGATGAAGCAGTAAATGGCTTCTTCTGGCCCCATATACTCGTGGATAAATGAATTATTGAGGGTGGTTCCTGATGTATTAGAGCTATTGCGAGTAATCCAGAGTTCCGTAGAAAGCGTCCCTACAGCTGCCTTGACATAATCAGAAGAAATATTTTGCCCTGGTGACGCTGTGAAGGAACATGAGAAGATCGCCACTCCTGGATTGGTCTTCTCAGAGCTCGTCTCAAAACGATCTAATGTTGGTGAAAGAACACAAAAGCATAATGAAACGTGGATGACTGTTTAACAGACAGGCAGAGAGGAAGAATGGAATAGAATAATGATACAAGGGAACGACACAATTTCAAGCCTTTTCAAAAAATTAACTTGAGGGAAATATCCATACTCTACTCCAACAGGTAATAAATCACTTTCGGATTTTCTAACATGCCATTGCCATGAATTAATACATTCAATAGGTTATGCACATGGCTATTGAGAATCATGTGCCTTAATTTTTGATTTTTTTTGCTATCGTGTTCAATGTTAATTGTGTTACATATGAGGGCTAAACTGTGTTGGAAATTAAAATATATATTCTTCTTTGCTTCACTGCTTGAATGATATAAGAAGCTCAGAATTATTACTGAATGTATTTTTTATATTAATGAAAACTATATCATATGGAAGAACCGAATTATACTGAATTTCCCTAATATTATATCTGAGACACTTGGCAGTAGACACGTATTTCTTTCAATCCTAGCTACCTGTTTGGCATTGATCCCCATCCATCTTGGATGACAGGTGGATGACAGACAATTACCAGTCAGAAAGTTACAATCCTCAGCACCACCAGAACAATGACATGTCTTTGAACAAGAGCTGAAACATCCTGAAACTAAACAAGATAAATATATTGCCTTAGGAGGAAATACCATCTTCCATAAAACTAGAATTTAAATTGAAAGGAATGACGGATATCGCATCATATTAGTGAAAATTTTGATTTTATCCGAATAAACAGATACGAAATGTTAAAATATAGTATTATAAAGCATTTTACAGGTGTTTTCAATAGCAAATATTAATAGTAAACAAGTTTTAAAATGGGTATTAAGAGCTGTTGGTTACCTGGGGATGTTAATGACGTCATATCAATGTATTTCAATAATTGTCAGAAAATAGAGATGGAAATGCGTTTGCTAAATTGATGTATTGATAGAATGGTATATTTAGGGACTTTCATGCGAGCATTTGTTTGTAAACAATTTAAAATATCATTAAGAATAATCTTACATGTCATACAGTTGGCCGGAAACTCGACAGACTCGGTGACATATCCCAAGTCGCACCGCCCTTCAACCTTGTCACAGTATCCAGAATCTTTATGGCAAGATGTGTCATTCCTGCAATTGCATTTCTGTGTACAGTTAGACCCGAAGTATCCGTTTTGGCAAACAGAAGGAACTAAAATGAGGAAATGAAAAATAATTAAAAACACATAGGTCACGGGCAGTAAAGTTAAGAGAAAGACCTTCCTTTAATATGTATACCTATTTACTATTTCTAATCATTTTCTTTGCCATTACGTTAAAAACATAAACAACCGAATGAAGGCAACGTGCATTTTTATTCCGTAAATTATTTGTCGGTTTACCGTTCAGAAAGTGGTAGAGAAAATACAAAGATCCTCTTGTTTTCTAAAGAAGGAATACAATCGCGGCATAGGAATATTGAAAAATTGGCTTTTTACATCAAAGTGAAAAGGTTTTGCGTCGGTAGAAATAGTCAAATGAAAGTCTGGGACTTATCTCGGGTCTTTTTTACCAAGGAAATATAGTCAGTATTGTTATGAACCTTTATATGTCATTTTCAAGCAAATTAAATGATTGTACCTTGACATGCTGATCCAGACCATCCTTGCGAGCAATCGCCAGTACATTCTCCAGTGACGTTATCGCAATCTGCTTCATCAGAACAGTGACATTCTTGAAGACAATCAGCTCCAAACATACCATCTGCACATGCTTTAGGACGAAATAGACGAGATATTACGAGATTCGTAGATCTCTTGAGATATTGTCTAATAAATTTACATTTTAATTGGCATGCGACCTTAGCATGGTTTTGTTCAAGAAATACATAGGTGCACGTTCTAAATTACTGATAATTTTCATCCATATATAATTATCAACCCCCATTCATATAGTCATGTTGAGCACAGTTGATGTATTATCATAATTATCTCCAAAGTGTAATCCATCTTAGTCAATTTCTGTGTAAGGATTTAGATTTGAACCGTGCAAATTGTATAAAAACACAAGGTCAAAATACCATCATTATTTAAAAGTCTCTTGTTACTTCCTAGTCCAGCTTCTGTCCGTTTGTATATATTTGTTTATTCTTCAATCAGACGCATCCTACACACAGCGCGGTGTCTCCACTCATCGCGCGATCCCCAAACAACCGTCGAAAAGATCGGGGTACAGAATGAGAGGAATGGCAAGGTCTACTAGCAACGTTGAGGGTCTGTTATTTTATTAGCTGATTGGGCGCGCGACACGAAAACGGTCCACAGGCTAGACTAGTTTTCTTCCCAATGCCAATCATGATAGAAGTCGTTTTAGCACTTACTTTCATTGCAGTAGATTCCTGTATATCCAGCTAAACAGTTGCATCCATAAGGATCAGGTAGACAGATCTGACTTCCAGCACACTTGTCCAGAGGATGACCGGGACCACATTCAAACTCACAGTCCCAGCCAAATTTATGAATCCCACACGCTGCATGAAAATGTATATATTAGAGTGTTTAATTCAGATATAACTCACATGTTCTAAAAGGGTCTTTTTTCCGATTTCTCACCGTTTTTCTTCAAAAGTGTAGACTTTGAAAATCCTGTCGGTCGACAATAAACGTAACTGATTCAACGATGTCATTACGCCGCGCCGGTCCTCTCGTAAAGTATAAAACACGCTTGCTTACATTAGTTTTTATCACCTGACGAAGTGTTGCAGCGGCGCACGAAACGTCGTGATCTTTTAGATCCC
The DNA here is from genome assembly GCA_037976565.1 of Mesocentrotus franciscanus. Classification (NCBI taxonomy): domain Eukaryota; kingdom Metazoa; phylum Echinodermata; class Echinoidea; order Camarodonta; family Strongylocentrotidae; genus Mesocentrotus; species Mesocentrotus franciscanus. The sequence goes on along the minus strand of CP137669.1, from coordinate 36,208,470 downwards.
TTATTGACCACATTGCGAGACAAACGAATATCACTAGCGATATTATTTTCGATACTACATCCGCAATGAGTAATATATTTAGCATTAAAGTCATTACTAATAAACATCGAAATCAATCATATGTTATAATATGATATTAAACAAATCTATTATTAATGAAATGTTATGTCAATTGAGAAGAGAAGAGCATGTAAAATTCAAACCTATTACAATCATTCAAAACTGTCCTAAGTCCCAATCAACAATATTATTATTTCTTCTTGTTTTGATTGGAAACATTCTGTTCTTAGTCATATTCATTGGCAAATAAGCATTGAATTAAACTAATAGTTACTTGCGTAAACAAAACAAGTGAAAAATAGTTCATCTTTAGTCACGAAGTTTATGTGCGTATTAAAATAACCATTGTTTCATTATTATTACTAGTATTAGCTATTATTGTGATGATTATTATTATTGTTATTATCATTATTTTTATCTTCATTGTTTTATTACATTTACTAATACCTGTATTACTTTTATTATTATCTTCATCATCATCATCATCATCATCATTTGTCTACCTCTACTTATTATTTAGAATTACAATTATACAATGAATAGTATCTAATTGTAAAGATTCATTTTAAGGCAAAGAATTTATTAGAAATAAACCCCAAAATGGTTTTAATGGTAGTATTTTATTCAGGGATTTCTTGAATTTACCTTGGAGGCAGTTCTTTCCAGCATGGCCAGGAGGACAGATGCATGTTCCTGAGAGTTCGTGGCATACACCTCCATTATAACAACTATCACACAAACGATCGCATAATGGTGGATTCCATCTTCCACAAGGGCACTCTGTTAATGCAATGAAACATGAACAATTATAATGTATATCCCACACGTGCGTTAATCCCGGAGATGGGTATTGCACCCTCCCCACACACCATTTTTGAAGGGGGACCTGTACAAAATACCCCCGAGTAAGGAAATCAATCATATTTTTAATTTTTTTAAACTTCATTCATGCGACTCTTTTTGTAGTAAATATTATCTTTTAAATGCTAATAAAATACTAAAAATAGATTTAAAAGTCCTAAAATTAATACGATATTTAAAAAAAACCTATCATATCCAGCTCCATTTTGAATCATGCATGTGTTCGCGCGAGAAATCTCGGCGCCGGGGTACGGTTCACAACCGATCCTCCCCCCCCCGTCCCTTCCACACTCCACGGAATGGATTTAGGCCACCGATACCCAAAAAAGGGTAGCTTGATGAAATGAAGTGACACGAAAAGACGCGTTCGGAACCTAAAATGCATAGTGGTTGAAAATCAAAACTTCATGGTAAAAAGTTAGAACCACACCATTAGGCCATGAAGCTGTTATACGTAAATACTTGTAAGTCCTTGATTAGGCTTTATACTGCATAAACTGTCATTCAATCATGGAAATTACAACTTACATTCATCGATATTATTTATTCTTTTCTGCCTTATTAACCTAAATATATCTGGTCGGTTCGGGTCGGATTTTTTAATTTTTTAAATTTTAATGACAATAGCTACAGAGCTGAAGGGAAAAAAGTTCCTGTGAATTTATATCCTTGCGACCAATATGCAATGATATATTTTCGATGTGTAAGGAAGAAAAAATCGAACCCTTTACGATGAGTCTTATGAAGCTGAATTGATGTTGTTCCAGCGTTCCATCCATATACGTCACATACACACCGGCGTCTGAGACAGATGCAGATTGAATTGAGCGTGATAGACTGCCAGAACTTATTCCAATAAGTGAATTAGCCCAGTCTACATCAGTGACTTTCCGCCATCTTACCCCGTCTTCTCCTACCATCCCTGTCATGCTCATCATACTGAGTGTGATATTATCTCCAATATGTATTGTCTTTGTAAACCGACCATCACTGGGTTGAAATTGACCTATAAAACATAAAAAGGACAAATCGACACACCTTACATTTGATTGATTTGAATCTTATTTGTGTTCTGATTCCATAAAATTGCGTCATCGCGTCATCCGTTCTCTCTCTCTATCTCTGTCTCTCGCTCCATCAAATGTTATCCTCCGTTATTTTTACATTGTCATTAACTAAAAATTCTTAGAAACAATAGAAACAATAGGGAAAATATGTTTCAAGCATGATCATTTATGGTATTGAGGAGTGTTTTGAGTTTCAAAATAATCATAACATTTCCTTTTAGAAATATTTACATTTAGTTGAAATTGTCTGTTGTATTAAAAATTTAAATGTAAACTATTAACAACTAAATTATTAATAACTCACTAAGTTAGTATGTGAACAATTGATTTGTCCTGATTTGTGTCTTCGGAATGTGACATATTAAAGTTTACATATGAAAATGTTCAACAAAGGCCCTCATTCAACCCGTCCACCATTCTTCAGTTACGAAAAACACACACACTAATGTACTAGAGGTATGAATAATTTAGTAGTCAACTGTATGTGTAATCCTATATTATGTACGGGAAGAAAGAAGAATGCCAAGAGGAACAGATGACATTCTACTGGCTGTCACTGCAGAACATTCGAAAAATCCCACGCTATTCCTAGAAGCTGGAAGAGACTGCCTTAACGCTACAGATGATAGAATATTGCTGTCTCCTGGAGCTGTGTAACTATCGAAAGTTATAGACTCCGTCAGACGGACGAGTCTTCTGGTGGAAAATGTGAGAATCTCTTCATTCTCTGAGCCGAGTAGACAGATAAATGACGCATTCTGCAGACCTCCGCCGTAGGGTGATGGGGTAGCCGCCATTAGAGGTACAGGAAGAATCTGTCGCGGACCTATGGGCAAATTATTAAGTTTTTCAAGTAATTAGTGTTCGCCTAGCATCTTCGTTAGAGGAGAAGTAAGGGGGAATATACATAACGTTGCTAAGGCAATGACTTATCTCACACTTCAACCTTACATTTCGTATCTTATGATAACGTTTGGTCCTTGTTGTTACATGCAAATCGATTTTCATACATGTATTTTGTAACAAAGTTACCTCCACTTCTAGAACCAACTGGTATACAAATATATTATCAAATCGATTGAAATTTAGCGCTTTCAAGGGATTAAGCTTTGAAAAAAATCTCTCTTAGCTTTGCTCTCCAGCATATAAGTTTGATAGAGATCTTGGCAACCTTTGCGATGATGCAAACCCCTTGCATGCTTGCCACTAGATAGACCAGACGCATACTCTGGTGACTTATCCACAAGGGCAAACGATATGTTTAGAAAAATGCATGGGGGGGGGGGTGAAATGCTCGAGTCTGCTCCATGTCGACCAGGGCCACCGTTTTACCGAAAAATAATTTTAAGCAATTTGAAATAAAGCAAAACATTTTTGCGATCATACATAATTGATCTTGTGACTTACCCTGATAGCGTTCACATATGAAGGGTAGTTCGTCATTGCATGAAACATCAACCCATCCCATGTTTGATTTAGAAGGTAGTAGAGAGGCACAATTTTCATCATATTGGCCGTTGGGTTCAAGAGACTTCCATGAAGAAAACCTGTGTGTATTTAATAAAGGGGAATGGAAAACAAACACATGCAGGGGCAAACAGACGATTATACGTAATAATGTTTTTTTTTTTTTTTTTTTTTTTTGGGGTGAGTGGGATATGGGGTTTGATTTTTTTTTTTTTTGGGGGTTGCATTGTATTGGTAAATATGCAATCTGAGTTCTGACAATTGAAGAGTAATAACCCATATCATATACATTATATTTCTTGGCTGTTTAATTTTTAGTCTCTCAACTGGACTTTTGAGCCGAAACATCTCTAACAATATACTCCCCCAACCAAAAGCAAGCTCCCCACAATACTTTCAATCTAACTCGAGAAAGAATTCAAGAAAGTAATGTATTCGAAAAGCAAAGTATGAACTGCTCTCTTACCCATATTTTGATTGATTATTTCAATTTTTTAATTTTTTATGCGGATTTAAAAAAAAATTATGCACTTGCCACATGTACAAAACATTAAAATAATTTTAAAATTATACGTACACCCTCTATTGCATTACGAAATGCAAAATGCAGGGTTTTTTAGTACTGACTGCAATAATTTCATTATCAAAAATAAGTAAGCGATCAAAATCTGATTAATAAAAAGTTACGCTTACTTCGCTTTTAGAAAAACACATTTCATGAATTAATAATTATCAAGTTACATTGAAAAATGTCCGCGAAATTTTCATTTTTCTTATTGTTATGTTGGGTAAACTATCTCAACCTACATACAATGAGATGGACATTTTACAAACTATATAATTAAAGAGTTATATAATTAATTTTGAGCTTGGCAGTCATTTCAAAGTAGAAACGATTAAGTTTGCATTCTATATTTATTGAACCTACTGTAAAGGTGTTCCGTCGATCCATGTAAATGTGCCTGCAACGGCTTGATCAGTCAAACCAAAAAATACATTGGTACTTAATCCTGAACTCCTGACATGAAGAAAGGTCTGTTGGGAAAACAAAAACAAATGTCACCTCATAAACCTCATTTCCTTTTCATTTTTTTCATAATTGCGCGGCTATAAAGCATTTCGTGTCGATTTCATAATTAAAGTGAAAAAAATCGCATGCAGTGAACCCGAAAGGCGATTACTAAACGCTCAGTTTATTATATTTGAAGTGAAAATTATTCGTTCGTTTGAAGCTGCCTGAAGCTACTTTAACAGGACTGTTCGCAGTTATGTTACTGTTAATACAAACAAGAAGAAGAAGTAATATTTGAAACATATCCATCAAACTATTCACAAATCTGAATAAAATAAAGGATAGAGTTTCATATATCATGTTATCAACGTGCTTGAAATTGCGGCTTCATCAGAGAATAATCTCTTCAAGCCTAAGGATTGTGAATGACAGGGTTTACATGACTGTTATATCATCTCCGCTATCAATTTCAAATCACCCTTTTGGAATTGTTTAAAATGGGCATTTGCTTCCGATTTTATCTCGCTTTCACGAGGAACCGGTTTGCCTATGTCACAGTCGTGATATTACTTTATAAAATATTATTTCCAACATACCAGACCAGCTCAAAAGCTCTGTAAATTTCCCAGCTGTGATAGAAAATACTAATAAAACAACAAAAGTTAAATATGTTTAATGACACAACATTTCGGTAATTGATAGCTGAATGAAAAGAAATAAATATAATTGAACATACGTTGATATCGTGCGATTTGATCAGTGCTAAATTAGCTCCATGATACTGACAGTAGGTCCGTGCATCTGAGAAAGACCGAGCCAGCCATGAAGGAGAGGTGAAATAATCTAGACCTCCAAATGATGCTTCACTGCTTCCATCGAATACTGTAATAAAATAGAATTTATATATGAGAGTGTCTGGTAATGAGAAAGATTGTGAAATTAACGAAATTAACGGCTTTTCTAGCAGTCGACGATATACTTGTACTTTTTTAATGTTCAACTAAAAGGGGCAAGACATTATTTTAGTTCTCCAAATATGTGTGAAAACAGAAAACGATTGCATTTGTTGTCATTTCTTAAAGATGAACTTTTCACCCACTGTCTGAACTGTTTATTTCGTCGGTGTATATAATACAAAAGAGTTACAAACAAGATTATCATTTTTGTCATGAATCGAACAATTGCAGTGGCATTTTTTGTAGTAAGAGAAAGTTACGAATGCAAAGTTGTACAACAGCCATACATCCCATGATGATTTTAATAACATTCTTGTATTATTTTGTAATGATAACGGATTTCGTTTAAGGAGTAGCGCACTATTCAAAATATCTGAAAAGCATATCAAAATTCTGCTTCTATATATATACAAAACATACTCCAGCGACAATTGCTCTTCGGTAAATTTCGTACACCAAACGAATTCCAAACTTCAGCCCTTTATCCTAATGCTAACCCCGACCCTAACCCTAACCCTAACCTACAACCCAATTGCCGTATGATCCCAAGACAGTGGCGGATCCAGGGGGTGGCGGTGGAAAAAATAACCCTCCCCGTAGGGAACAAAAATTTCGAGTGCCAAAAAAAATTGTGCTCACTACCCTGGCGCCCAAGGGGGTGGCGATTTTTTTTTTTCGGGTGCCAAAAAATTTTTTTGCTCACTATTCCCCCTCTAGAGCGAAAATCGACCGGCACGATTTTCAAATTTTCACGAAGTGGGCCCCTTTAGGCCTCCCTTGCCGCCGGCTGGATCCGCCCCTGTCCCAAGACAATACGTTTATTGAAATATAGCCCGGAGCAACTGTCGCCAGAACACAATCAATGTTGGATCACCATAAATGCATACCTCGTGTACGCTCACAAATGTACAGGAAAGATTGATGTGAAAGTTGGTCATACCATGTAGGGCCATCACGTAGACCAAGGCAACCCCAGGAGTTAGCACTATTTGGTTCAACGCCCTTGTACCAATCAGTATACCTTGGAGGAAAAAAGCTATATAAATTAAGTTCGCATCATGATCGTTATTATAATTGTTATGATTAATAATAATTATAGTAATGATAATAGGAGTAGAAGTAGTAGTAGTAGTAGTAGTAGTAGTAGTTGTAGTAGCAGCAGCATCAGTAATAGTAATAGTAGTAGGATGTGTATATTGTTATCATCATCATCATTATTATTATTATTATTATCATTATTAACATTATCATTATCATCATCATCGTTATTATTATTACTATTTTTATTATGTTTCGTTTTATTGAGAATAATCATGGAGGTTCGGATATCCATCATTTAACTGAATTTGAATTTAAATTTTTAGTCACATTAATCTCATCACCCTTCCCCCTTAGATATGTAGCATGCAAAGACATAGAGCAGAAATCTGGTCGTAACATCATGATATTGTATTGTTGAGCCGAGCTTTATATATTCCATCGTCTTGATATTCATTTTAAACATAGATATTACAAAGCATGCTGATGAAGTATAAACTATTTTCATGGACACTGGATACATTTAAATGAAAAGCGTTTTTTAGGAGAATAGTAACTATCTAGACATACATAGGGATTCAACAACATGAATGTTTTATCTTGACGGATGTTGACAGAGTAAACAAATTATTAGGAACATACTCGAGTGTAGTACCATCCAGCCAGGTGAAATTTCCCCAGCCACTCCTCCGAAGCCCGAACCAGTAACAAAAATATGGGTGACATGATGTACATGGAGGTAGTAGATGTTTAAGAAATTTCTGTATAAAAAGCAAAATAAAGAAGAAATATTTGAATTTTCATTGAATAAGTAAGTAAGGTTAATCAATCTTTATTATAAAGATGAAGGGGAGGCGACCAGTAACGATGAGTGCATGATTCGACTTGAATGTTAACACACATGATCTTTAGTATACCATTTAAAATTGATTTGAATTGTGGTTTTACGACTCATATCCGTTGAAAGGGCAATTCAATCTTAACTGCAAGTTGGTAATAAATCTAACATGACGTAGCAAATGAAAATATGCATTTGCATGAGTATCTGGTAACTCATTTTCAAAAATCAAGATCATTTCAATATTGTTAGATTAACAACGTCAATAAGATGAATTGTTGGATAACTCCCCTTCTGTCCATGTACAGAACTTGTGCAATGATATTCGTTTTATAATTATGTGTACTGTAGTTAAAAATAAAATAAACAAAACACGATAAACTAAGCTTGACCGACTTAAGAACCTCCTATTAGAACAACACAACCCACAGTCCAGTTTCGGACTCGTAGGCTGACAACTTGCTTAGGGTTCACTGGACCGATTGCCTAACATTTCATAACTTTCCCAATAATAATTCTTTGTTTTGTCGGTCTTATTTACCTTTTGGAATTTTCGAACTTTTCTATAACTCTTTACGTATTTTTTAAAAATATACATTTATGTGATTAAAACACATCCTTACGTATTTCTTGTTGTCGGTCTCGAAGACATTTTTAAGTTTCGGTCTTGCAGACTTTGTTGGTCTATTGGGAGGTTCTTAAAGGTAATACAAAGTTTTGGTATGGGGTCATGAATTTGGTTCAAATGAACATATTGGAAGCATATGCGATCCTACAATATTCAATGATCGTTGTCACGGTTGAAATCGAATCTAAAGTGATGAAATTGTGAATAATAAACTCTTTATGCTGTAAAGCTCCCTCTCAAGATTGATATTACTTTAGGTTCAAAACAATGTTTTTGACTAAAATCGACCGATTTTCTATTCCCGTTTGAAAATTATATATCAGAACTGCATATTCCGAGATTGTTATGGTCGCAGCTATTATTGTATGGACGTAGCCGCTATTTGAAATTTATCAGGAGCACCGATAAATTTGATATTTTAATTTCTCGAAATCCTTAGCGTTTTAGAGCCCAATTTGTTCAAAGTTGCTTATTCTAACACTAGGTTTCAAAATGGTAATGCAAATTTTAAATTTCATAATCCAATCCTGTTGAAATGTTACCAAAACTTTGTATTACCTGTAATATACTATAAGCAAGTGGACAAATTAATCGGTTATTGGGCTCCATAGCTAATTAAATGTTGAAAAACATCAGGTATAAACTTACATTAATTTCGGTTGTTTTCATCATAGCTAAGTCACCGCCATAACCACGACACTTTTCCCTTGCATAGTTCAAAGTTACTTCGGTATCATTTTCCATGATAAGATACTGAGATTCACCGTACTCATGCCATTGACAAGCTACATCTGTTTACAGAGTATTAAATGAAAGTTTAAATTTTTGCATTTATAGCGATTCGAAGTCGTAGCTTTCTGTCAGTCTACCTTGTTAAATTCTTTGAGTGTATTCTTTTAGAAATTTCGTTTATTTTGTGCCCCAGTTGTTGAAGAAGAAGCAAATTGGAAGCCGCTAATGTACAAAATTCGTAACTCCACTGCTCTGATGCAGTCATAGACGTAAACAAAACAAGTCAACTCAAAGCGTATATAGCATCCCCTTCGCCGGGTACAAATGGCCTATATACGTCAGAAATTCTATCAAAATCCACCCAACATTACTTAAGTTATCAAACGGAAACCATATTTTTGCGTACATAATTAGCAATTTTTAATTAGCATTTTTTGCATATTTAATGAGCTGTGACCTTTGACCTTTGACGTACATAATCAACAACATTACTTACGTTATTGAATGAAAACCATAATATGTTCGGATATAATAATTAGCTACTTTTGCATATTTAATGAGCTATGACCTTTGACCTTTGACCTAGAAACTCCGAAATCGAACTTAGGCTGTGTTTTGATACCGTGTACCTTCTTATCAAATTTCATTAAAATCCGTCAAACATTACTAAAGTTATCGAACGGAAACCAAATTTGTTACGGACGGACGGAAGGGCGGACGGCAGCGTTACTCGAAGGGACGGGTGCATTCATTCAACCCCCTGTAGTAATTTCTTTTGCCATAACATCGGGGAATGACTGCTTCCAAGACTTTTAAGCCCAGAGTCTAGCCTTTTGACACGAGATTCATGAAATTCGGACAATGGGTTAACGCGCAGCATCCACAAGCTCCGCCCTATATAATTATACTGATTACACACGAAAACTGATCACAAGTACGAATAGTTAGTTAGGTAATTATTCAAAAACGCATCGAAGTAGGATATAAATATTTATGTTCGCATCCTCTTGTCATCTCTGTTGACGGGGTCAGCATTATTTCAGTCAGCAAGGCAGGCTACTTGGGTGTGATCAGAAATAAGCACCTTTCAATGATTTCAATGATCACATCACCAAAACCTTTCAGTAGGCATTTATCTTCATGGCCATTCTGAAAATTGGTCAGATCAGCCAATATCCTGATAGAAAATCTGTTGAATTTCTTGTTCATGCTTTGAATATGTCTCAATCATGTAGATAATTGTAATTCACTGTTTTATGGACTGTTTTAAGGAATTAAACCAGGTTCAGGGAATTCAAAACACAGAGGCAAGTTCAAGAGACGCCATTACACAGATTGATATCAAACTCGTGTGGTATTGAAAATAATCATTATTTGCTTTAAAGCACAGTGCAATCTCACTCCATCTGATATATCAGAACTTATTCATAAACTTATTCATATAATCAAGTACGTACTCTTCGATCATCAATTCAACATCTTCTGGCTGTACACCCTGTAAACATGAATACATATGGAAATCGATCCTTCATGGCATCAGCTCCTGCTCTGAGCAATTCTCTACCCGTAACAATTGGGAATATATCTTCTCTCGATACGTGTAAGAAAGCTCTTCAGCTCTATTTTTTTCTAACAGTAGTGTTTATATTTTCTGTACTATGATTATGTTCTCCAAGTTAATAATGTAAAGCGCAAAGAGAACTGTATTCTAGTTAATATGCGCTATATAAATTAGAGGTTATTATTAATATTATCATTGTAATTATTATTACAATTATTATTATTATTATTATTATCATTATTATTATTATTATTATTATTATTATTATTATTATTATTATTATTATTATTATTGTTGTTACTATTGAGTTACTATATTTATGTGCCAAACTTAAGGATATTTAGTTGCTCTACGGCCAAGATCAGGGGGTGGAATCCGCCCCTCTCTGGCTGTGAGATGGCATATTAAAATAATCCGGTCTCTTTTGGGTTACATTCAATCATATGCATACATACATTTTAGATATCGTCTCGGACATCGTTGTGGACATAGACGACGTCTTTAATACACATCGAACACTCTTTATTTCAATACTACCGGTAATTTCATCTTCATATGTCTGGAAATCATCCAGAAAACCTTTATTAGGGTTTGCTTGATTTCATATCCAATTATGATTTTTTTTTTTAATCGCCATTTTTAATAAATGATATGAAATATATATTAATAAATCTGATTGAATAATTTATCGAGAAATGATTAAAAGAGTTACAATAAAAAAATATTGTTGACAAAAGAAAATGGTTGGGATCCCCCAGAAAGCATGATAAATCTTCTTTTAGCATGGGCATGATGGGGTAATGTCAGCAAACATTTTGAAATAGAAATGAACCAAAAACCTCTTGGGTTCAAGAACATGATCGAAATGATAAAGTGGAATATTTTACTTCACATTACTCATTATTGTCCAGCAATCAACATTCACTTCAGTAAATATGTTATGACATCACCTAGAAGAGTGTAAGTGAATTATTACCCCTTTAACTTCTTATTTATTTTATTTTTGTTTTAATCGATGGTCCTATTTAGGACCATATTTACATTGTAAACATTGTGCAATTAGTTCCTGGAATACTACTTTGTATTTTCTAATAATTTCAACCACTTTGAATCGAATTGAAAATTAATCTGAGTAGAGTTTACACTGTAATAAAAGTAAACTGTTCGGCTCTTATCATTTGTAATTAATTTGGGATGGTTACAGAAATGACAGCCCGTCTAGAGCAAGGATGATACATGACGATCCTTGACATAGTGTATTAAAAGGAAAATGCGTTTGATCGTTATTTAGTATCAGAATGGTTTTCTGATAAAACTGTATTGATATCACTTGTAAGATTATTTGTTCGTCATTATTGTTAATATTCTTATCAATAATTATCATTGCGTTTAATTGGTTTCATTATTTTCTGTTTTCATTTTTGATTATTTAAGTTGGTTACATTGGGTTTCTCTCTCTCTCTCTCTCCTTCTGTTTCCGATCTTACTAAAAAAATGATTTAAATTCCATACGCCGTAGATAAAAACTGGGCCAAAAATATTAAAAGAAATTCGATTGTAAATATTTTGTATCAAGAACAGTCTGCCAAGAATAATCTAGAATAACATAGCACAATATTGTCTTACACGCTCCTTCAGAACTAGACTAAACATGGTGAAACATGGTGAAACATGGTGAAACATGGGGTGATAAATGTAAAGCGCTCAGAGATGGTACTTCGTATTAAGCGCTATATAAATCCAGATTATTATTATTATCAATACGCAAAACGACTTGAAAGACCTACCGATAGGTATTTGGCAGATAGTAATTCGTCCGCGTAAAGTGCATGGTACTCGGTTCCATCGTCCATGTATTGGGTCAGTGAGGCTACTTCCAGACTTCATCACAGCACAGTAAAGTGGTGGGTGGTTCGACCAGGTGTTAAGAGAAGTATCCCAGTTGGTATATCTTGAAAGAGTTTAACTTTAATATGTATTATAGGCCTACACAAGTTTTTAAATCAAAGTACATCATTAATTCCACGGAAATACTAAATATATTTATGAGACATAAGTCCACTGCATCATGACTCGAGTGTCTTTGGGAAAATATGTATCTTAAGTTCTGGTAAATCAATATAAAGTGCCTATGACTAATTTTGTAAATGCATTGAAATAGTATAGATTTGGCATGTAGCTAGGATTTTTTCATTCTTTCGTTGACGAAACTTGACTTTAGAGCAAGTGTTAGAATTGTAGAATATGGTTTTATCATAAATAACTGCAATCATAACATTTTCGTGCAGAAAACATGCTTTTAGCGGCATGAATTTGAATGATCGATTTTGGGATGTAAAAGATTTGTTTCGTGAAGAAAACCGAAGTTCAGTGGGGTTTTTTTCATACAGAAAACTATTGGAAGCAACCGTAGTTTATAGTGGCGTGACGCGCCGCGTAACAGGCTAGAAATGAGCTTTTCTGACACCACTCTACTTTTGCTAATTTCTTATGAATTAACGATCAATATCAAGTTTATGCTATCAAGAACGGAAACTTGATGGCTTTTAGCATTCTACATAAATTTGGCTTTCAACAATAATTTTCCCATTATTTGACATTAGCCATTTGAACTTGTGTGACGTGACATAGTTCGATCTATCAGGAAAACAATGAAGATTTTGTATGACTCAAAAGAAACCTAGAATACGAAGATTTGATCGAAATGTGATTTATTAGCAATTATTTTGAGAAATATACCCTCAAAAATGAAATTATGTTAAAATGTAATGTCTTCATCTTTGGCATCCCAGGTGGAAATTATTCCTTTTTTAATTTCGTTATTTTGTATGCAAAATATTATATATTTTCAACTAGATGTTTGAAGGGATCTTTATCTTTTCCATGTTTTTAAAAGAAATTGAAATATCATCATGAAGTTAAACAAATAATCTATGCGCGACAAGAACGGTTTATTTTATTTTTTTGATAGATGGAGGCACGTCCAGCACAATATATAAATACTATACTCTTGTTTTTCATTGTACCTTTCCTTGTTAAACGTATGTATCAATCATTTTGTACATTTGCTTATATTGATTTATGCTTTGAGAAAAATTGAATAAAGATTTTATTTGAAAAAGAAGAAATTATTAGCAATAATTCAATGATTTATGTGATGTTATGACTCTCATATTAGATTTTAGTTCGAAACGATTTGAATAATGATTTAAGGCGAGATGACTCAGTGGTAGAGCAGTGGTCTCGTAACCGGGAGATCCGGGTTCGAAACCAAGTAGCAAGTCGATGCGCTACTGCCATTTGGTAAGGCTTTAATCCTCATTACCAAGTCCCTCGGAGAGGACTTAAGGCCGTCGGTCCTCTGGTTGCTTACTTAGAAGCATACACATGCTTTCTTAGCAGTCAGGTAAAACCAGCCAACCAATCACAAAAACTGTCGGGTTTCACAAAAAATTCCACACTTAATTGCAGATTCGGCCATTATAACTTTTTCTTGGTTGAAATTCGTCAGGGGGCAAATTGCCTTCCTTGCCCTTTCTCCTCAAATGGCTAGTGCCCCTTTTCCGCGCTCGTATGCCTATCGTTATTACCACTGACATAATTAATATTCTTTATAGGAAAAATGAATCGAAAAATGAGTGGCATTATATCACGATGATGGTTGATACATACCCAGGGGCCGTTCCATCAATCCATCTGTATGTACCATCCTCATCCATGTCTTCTAAGCCGATGTAAAGGTTATCATCAAGTGGTATTCTCATGGCAATGAAATCCTATTCATATTATGAAGAGAAGAGAACTACATTTGGAAACTGATATCAATGTAGCGAAATGCAAACATTTTCTCATTTCGGGGGGGCAGAGTGAACACCCCCTCCCCCGATTCAAAGGATCAATATCTGAGTCGCATGCATTGCGTTCCTGGCTCAGCCCCCTCAACATTTTCGGCTCATTACGGTACTGGTTACAATGGGAATGTTCCACCAGCATTCTTAAAAATTTTAGTCGGAGTTTCAGATGTCACATTTTCCAAACACGACAACGTATAAAGGTTTATGTATTTAAGTTCACTGGTGGAAAATCGTGAGACAGTGGACACAAGCACCAGTTTTGTTTTTTGTTTTCATCTTAGAATGTTCCATGGTGTACCTGTTGAGTGGTTGAAGTAATGCCTACCAGTCACTAACAATTTTCTTGAAATGTTTAACTTCATAGAACACCTGCCAATTAGATTACGATTTTTGATATCAGTCTTGGCAATATTCCACTGCCCTATTTGTTCTGAAGAAACAAAAAAGGTGCCAACAAATCCTAATACTTCATAGGAATAAGTAGGCATCGGTTAAAAAAATGTTCATTTGGAAAATTGTATAGGGTTTCAGTAATACGTTTGCTCCATGAAAATTCTGATAAATATCTAATGTAATAGACGGTAAAAATGCGTACGTACATTTTGTTCAGCTGATGTAATGATTGGCACGTCACCCCCTAAGCTTTGACAGTGTGCACGTGTTTCAGAGAATGTCCTGCCGACACTGTAGAAGACATACTGATAGCCACCAAACACATTCAACCCTGATGTAGAACACACCTGACATTCAACTGTAAGATAATAAGATACAAAGAATCAATACGGTAATCTTCACGATAGGGATTCAGCATACCCCCCATCGCCGTCTTCGAACTGCCCATAATATTTATTTAAAAAAGGAAAATAGAGGAAAGCAACTGAAAGGAGATTTCCAAAAAAAGGGAAAGGAATACAGAAGTGAAACGAAGATATGACATTAATCCCTTTACCCTCCCTAATTCTAGCCCCTTTCATTAATTTCATTCATCTGGTAGACCTTTGTCCCTTCCCTCCTACAAATTTCACAGGGGCGTCTAATCTACGGCAGGGGCTGTTCTTTACTAGATACTTTGGTAATTGACTGTCTATCCTGTGTAACGTATTATCTGAAGGGATTAGTTTACAACTAGAATAATATCATTATCAACATATAATGTACAAATGGAAATATAGTATGAACAAGACGAAAAATACATGTACAAAGAATTATACATTGCATCAGTAGGCCTACAATGTACAGAGGGAGGGAGCTGAGGAGAGGGAGAGAGAGAGAGAGAGATAGATAAAGAGAGAGAGAGAGGGAGAGAGAGAGAGAGAGAGAGAGAACAAAAAAAGAGAAAGAGAAAGAGAAAGAAAGAGAGAGAGGGGGTAGAAGGAAAAGAAAAAGGGAGATAGAAAGATGTGAATACGAGGGGAAAGATAAGAAGGGAAAGATAAAAGGTGACGAGAAATAGAGCCGGGAATGAGAAAGAGGGACAGAGAGAGAGAAAAAAAAAGGAGAGAGAGAGAAATAAATAGAGAAATGTAGATCATGAGTATACATACTTTGTTAAGTGATTATAATTATGGTCCTAACTTCATTTTGATTGTCAATATAGGTTCAGTCTAACGAATCTTATGCAGTGATAGCCTCACCTAAATGAAGAAATAAAATAACAGTTGCCAATTACAGTGTATGAACTTTCAAACTTTCCAAAGTTCCTGTTGACGAAAAAACTGACTGACTGGTGATAACAAATAAACAAGTGTCGACACATATGAATTTAATAGGCCATTCCATGCTTTTGGAATAGAATAGCAGAAACATCCAGTAAATTTCATACAAACCTGTTGTAGATGAAAGAATCCATATCAGAGTAAGAAGCAGAAACATCCTAAACCATGCAAGTATTGAATCCCCAGAAACACAGAGAGTGAGATGCAGTGCCCAATAGTGAAGTCCGATATTGAATATATAAATTCCCTTCTATGTAAAAAAAAAAAACATTGCGCTTGGAGTTATATCAGGGGGTATCTCACTGAGCGGCGAATTAACTTTTCTGACGAATGTTGGCGAAAATCAGGGTTCGCCTTTGCGATATTTAGCGACAACTAGCAACATTTGAGCGAATGTTTGCGAAAGGCAGTTGGCGACTATTAGCGACTGTAAGCAAATGTTAGCGACAGTTTTTGCGAAGATTAAAACTATTTGCCAATCCTTTGCCACTATTTGTGAATGTTTGGGACCTTTTGCTAACTCCTGTCACCCAATGGGTCGATTTTATATATGAACCATATGGTAACGTGGTCGCTAGCATTGGCGAATCAAAAGGAACTTCAGCGACACCGTCTTACAACCGTTTGCAAAGGCTTACGACTGTTTTGCAAACGCTTACGACTGTTTTGCAAACGCTTGCAACTGTTTGCGGAAAAATAAATTCGCAAAGAACATGTTCAAAATTTCTTTGCGAACGTTCTTGCAACCTTTAACGAACCTTTTGCAACCTTTTACGAACCCTGGCGAAACCCCAAATTCGCTACATTCGCAAGCATTCGCCGCTCAGTGAGATAGGGCTATATATCCTGGTACGACGGAGCAGCTTGGAATGGCCTGTGATCTGATTCCAGTAATTGTGAAATATTGTGACTAATTATTGAAAAGGAAGTCGATTATGCCATGTATCTTTGTGGGTAATTAACTCTACAGTGGTGGATAGAGAATGGCAACGCAAGAAAAGTACAACAAGAAAGGGAATCGGTTTCATATTTCAAATTATTTTTAGCCACACTTTATTATAGATGTCTAAAAAAAGGAAAGGCTGTTAGTAGCTATACATCTCGCTCTCCCTATAATGTACGCAGTAAAAAAAGCTTCAACTATTACTAATAGGCTAATTAAAGGCTGGCTATGTTGAACATGTATCTTAATTGTAAAATTTATTCTCTGAATGTAAGAGGGCTTAGAGAAAGCGCCAAACGAGGGAGAATTTTTTCTTGGAGCAGGGAAAAGGGAGATGTTATATTTCTACAAGAAACTTATAGTTCTAAGGACATTGAGGACAGGTGGAGTTCTATGTGGGACGGGTCATGTTTTTATAGTCATGGATCTACTCACAGCAGAGGGTACTTATTCTAATCAAGACTTCTGTTGATTTTAAACTGATAAACATAGAGCAAGACGATAGTGGACGTTATATATTAATAGATTGTGAAATTCAAGGGTGTAGAATGATGTTATGTAACGTATATTTTCCGGCGAGGGATAAAGAGAAAAAACAAATACAAATGTTACAGGAACTACATAAAAGCTTGAACAAGATAAATAGGAGTAATAATTATGTTATAATAGGGGAGATTTTAATTTGATTAGAAATTATGAGTTAGATTATAATGGAAAAGTAAAGCAGAGCCCTCAAAATAGATTTAGTAAGGAAATTAGCGATTTTATGGAAAAGTTACATTTAATAGATATATGGAGAGAAAGAAACCCATTGAAAAACAATTCACTTTCACCAACAATAATCCATTTATGCAAAGTCGATTAGATCATTGGCTCATATCTATAGATCTGGAGGGGCTGGTTATATATTAGGTGCGATATAATATCTTCTTTAGCACCTTACCACTCAGCAATTTTTCTGTTCTCTACGATAAAACAGAAAAGAATATAGAAAAGAAGAATGGATCTTATTGGACATTTAACAATAGTCTTTGTGCAAACGTAGAATATGTTAAACAAATGAAAGAAGAGATAATCTGATTAAAGGAGGAACTGAAGTTAGAAATTAAAGATAGGAGAGTGCTCTGGGACTATATGAAAAAGAAAATAAGGAGCTTTACACAAGCCTTTTCAAGGAGATTAGCCATAGATCGAAGAGAGAAAAGAAAATTTCTTGAAAAAGAAATTGAAAAGTTAGAAAAAGGTATTATTCAAGGAGTAACTGAAGAAAAAGTTAAGGAATAAAAAAAAAGAACTCGCAGACAGTTATGAATATATTTATGAATGCATAAAAATTCGATCCCGAGCATTATATTACGAAAGTGGGGAAAGAGACACAAAATATTTTAGTCAGCTGTTGCATGCAAATAAAAGGAAAAGCATCATTAAGAGATTAGTCAATGAGGGAGAAGAAATTATTGATAAGGAGAAAGACATTTTAAACCAAATAAAAACGTTTTATACCAACCTTAATTTTTGATTTTTGATTTGATTCATTTATTTATTCACGGTAAAAGCCCAGTTCAGCTGTTTGGCTGTTTTACAATGGGGCCGTGCATATACAATGAAAATAAAAAGTAATCATAAGAACAAAAAAATATATAATATAAAGAATAACGAAATAGGAGAATTACTGATGACACACCGAGTAGAGATAAATTATATGAAATTCGTATACATGTATACGTAAATATAAAGTTTGTTATAAGTTGGTTTAAAAACAAATATTGTAAAGAAATATCAAAGGATAATAACCATGACATAAATATGATAAAACATGCTGAAATATGATATAAATATAATATAATATAATAAAATATAGTGAAAATATGGTTAACAGCAAAAAAATAAAAAATTGAAATGTCCAATTATAATATTTTGAATTAAGAAATAATAATAAATATAGTAATTAAGATAATATGTGATATTAATTCGTTACATAATTCTAGCTAAATAGTATTGTAGATGAAAGTGCAAATAAAAGGAAAATAATAAATTACACCTATTCTATTGTGATGAGCAAATTACAAATTACAAAATTCTAGGAAGATTTGGAAGAAACAACTGCATCTGATAGGGACTTTTTGAAGATCTACCAACATTGACAAGGGAAAGTATAGAAAATTGTGAAGGAGAAAATTTGAACAGGAATGATTTGCGGCTCTGAAAGAAATGAAACAAAATAAATCACCAGGGAATTATTGGCTAACAGTTGAATTTTACAATACATTTTGGTCAGACATAAAAGATTGACTAATAGGTGCCTTCAATGAAGCCTTTGTCTCGGAAGAGCTATCGGCATCACAGAAACAGGCCATTATTATCTTAATAGCTAAATAAGGGAAAGATCCACATTTAGTACAACACTATAGGCCAATATCCTTATTAAATATCGACTATAAAATTGTTTCTAAAGACTAAAGTAATAGCCACAAGAACAAAAGAGGTCTTGGAAGATATTGTTCTGGTAGATCAAATAGGGTTTATGAAGGGAAGAACTATAGGAGAAGCGATTAGAATAATTGACAATGTTGTTTTTCATACGTCTCATAATAACATGTCAGGGTTTCTGATAGCTATTGACTTTGAGAAAGCCTTTGACTCGGTGTCGCGCAGCTTTCTATACAAAACATTATGTTCTTTTGGATTCGGTCAGCAATTTCGTAGATGGGTGAAAATACTGTATACAAATACACACAGTTGTATCTTTAATGGAGGAGCTGGGATTGAATATAAATGATTTAAAATAATAAAGAAAATTTATGAAACACTTCCAGTTAGCTGGAAAAGAAATATATGAGAAAAGACAGTGATACGGTTCATGATGTACAAGAAACTGCGTTTGTACTGGGAACAAATATTATATCAATAAATGATATTTTATCCCAAAAAAATCTACAGAGAATTTCTTAAAACAGAAATCAGTAACACCAAATATTTTTGAAAGAATAAAAGATAAACATGGTTTTTCTGATAAAGACATTGAACACGTTTTTAAGAGACCAAGACAATGTACATTAAATAGCTGATTGAGGGAGTTCCAACTTAAACTACTGCATGCAATTATATACACAATTCATCATTTGTATCGATTTGGAATTGCCCAAACTAATTTGTGTTGCTTCTGCAAAAAGGAAGAGGAGACATATTGTCATTTGTTTAAATCGCAAAACTTTTTATAGAGGGGGAGACTAACGACCATCCCCGACCCCCTTCCTGAGAACTCTCCAAGTGCACTATTTTTAGCGATAATATCTCTCTCTCTCTATCTTCTTTTTCTTTCTGCCTCTCTCGAAAGGGAAGGGGTTCAGGGGTACATCGTCTGTTTGGAGCCAGATGGGCATTAAATGGTATAATTTTAAAGAGAGTAAACGCCCTTCTTGGTCCAAACATATTTGTCAGCGAATGGTATTGCTGAGCACGTCTTTTACATGTGGTAATTATCCTGGGATTTCACAAAAGAGGACATAATCGTTGGCGTTTAGAGCTATCTCAGAAAGGCTATACTTCTGGGAATCAAGATTACACACTTACAATACAACATATACAAAATAATCATGTTTTGTGTGTAGTTGGGATTTTACAGACGTGTATCAATCAGATATGATTATTTACGTCTGAGGACCGACCTTTAATTTCACCATCCAAAATATGTGACTCAGTTTCGAACCGGGGTCCGCCTGAGCCAGTTTGTAGGGGAAGACAGAGAGCTGATCAAGTTAACGTACCGCTAGACCAACTCACATTTTCCATATTAAAACATAAAAATGCTGTGAGAAACGGTAGTTAGATATCTGGATTACCGTTTTAATGTTTGATGATTGTTTTACATGAGTGCTAAGAAAGAATGTGTATGCTTTTAAGTAAGCAGCCAGGAACCGACGGCTTGAAGTCCTCTCCGATATACTTTAGAGACTTGGTAATAGATATTAATGCCTGATCAAAGGGCACATTGGCCCGCTGTCGAACCCGGGACCTCCGCTTACGAAACCACTGCTCTACCACTGCTCTACCTCCAATTATACAGAGAGATTCTGTTGATACATTTTTTTTCAGGGATATCATTGCCCTACATAACAATTCTTAATATGTGTCAGCACACTATAACTTCAGGTCCATTTCCTCAAGAAAAGGCTGCATTCGATAATGATAAAGGAAACTGAAAGCTATAATTGCACAAACTATAATACCCAATTAATAATACTTGTCCATTTCTCTCAATTATTTCTGCGAGTGTTTGGTAATATATCGTATTGGATTGTGAAAATCCAAATGACAAAGTACGTTCTAAATCTATTTCATTAATCGTTTGTGATCGTTACAGTGACAGACGAAACCGTTGTGAAGAGCTTGTAAACAAGATAAAGAAATTTTGTTTTGAAGTCCACAAGCATTTTGTAGGAAGCTGTTCAAGATATAATAATAATATTAAGTTCTTGTATAGCACATAATACATTATGAAATAACGTCTCTATGCGCTTCCAAAGAGCTTTGGAAATTATTACCCTAGCTTTAGCTCCGGCAGCCGTTATCAGCGCACAGTGCATTTCAAGGAATAATCCTACCAGGTACCCATTATTTTACCTCACCTGGGTTGAGTGTGGAAAATGTAGATTAATGTCTTGCCAAAGGACATTAGTGCCGCGGACCTTGTGATCCACAGTCCGGTGACATATCCACTCGACCACGACACCTCTACGACACTATATAAGAGTGATTATGTTAAAAGGATCCGATACTCCACTTTAACTTGTCTTTGGTCATGATGGTTTCTTACACTTGTTGGTTTCTTACACTATTTAGCTGTCTAAATAGTAGTAAAAGAACTATCGGTCACATACCAAAGATTATTTTGTTCATTTTGAAAAGATATACAGTTAACAAATGCACTTAAATGTAACAGCAGGCAACAATGACACTCAACGAAGTCATTCCCAGTTTTATGTGGTATTTAATTGAGGGTGGATCAACCCCTCTTGAGCTCTCGAGGAGAGACTCCTAGCGAGACACCGAGACTAGAATTGGACCAACTAGTGCACCATAATCTCCATTCTCCAACCAAATGATGTTAGACCTCACAGATGCTGCAGTAACACTTTTAGGTCTGAAGCTCTGTTCAAAGTTACTTTCAAATCACCTCCATTTGCCTAAGTAGTGAGTGGATGGTCTATGTCCATCCCTCTCACCCTGTGATGTGCTAAAAAAGTCCTTTCTCTCTACCCATACCCTCTCTGACCCAAGGTCAAAGTTGACTTCATCTTTTAGGATCTCCTCAGAAGTACACTAAAGGGATCTCCTTATTTAGAGATCTAGATCCCTTCATTCAGGGACCTCCTCACCAAACAGAATTAAGACACATGTTCTACATGTACAGTTATATCTGCTTTTGCGACTGCTTTTACTGTACATGTATTTTAAACATTTTGACCTGTCACAGTAAGGTAACGATATTCAGAGATTTTGTAATTCAAAAAATAAAAATCACCCATACAGATGCCCTCTAGGCCTATGGCTGGCCAAAAGATACAAGATAATGATATTAATCTCTATTCTTACCTACTCAACAAAATCCATAATAATCTTTTATGGTTATTGCTCTTATTCTTATTTATGACATTTCTAGTGCCCTTTTAGGACCTAAAATTGCTATGAAGGTAAATTTAGACCCAAAATGTGTGAAATTTAGATTAAATCCGATCATTCCAATTCAGCTCCACTTTAAAAAAAATACGGTGACCGTTAATCTAATAATTTAATAATAATAACAATACACGGCCCGTCTGGTTGTGCGTATTATAACCAACACGGAAAAGCCAACAAAAAGCCACGTTGACATTGGCTGGAATAAAACGTATAAGGCGCTATCTCGTTTTTTCAAAGGCTGGTTCAAAATTATCGAATATTTGTGGGGGCCCCACAAATATTAGAAATGGTTATATTTATGGATATTTCAGCCGTCTCTGAACCGATTTTGATCAAACAAAGATGATTTTGTCATTTAAATTGTATGCTCTTTCTTTGACACTCAGTTTTTCATTATCTCACACACAAACAAAAAATTGTGTAGCGCCCTCTATACCAAAACTCAACTATCCCTTTAACACCATAAATTGAGATGTCCTGATGTCTTGTTACATCTTGGTTATAGTGCAAATCTTAGCACACAATCCAGTGAAATATTATATTATTATCAATAAAAGAGTTGAAACATCATTTTTTTATCTTTCTTTGTTATTATCAATGTCTGCCGAAAAGTGAGTTACAGTGATGAATCTTACTCTTAAAAGCTTCATGGCACAGTAAAGTGGGTTTTTTTTTTTTTTTTTAAGTTTTTATTAATCAAAATCAAAGAACAATAACAATGAAACAAGGTATAAACAAGATAATCAAGCATGTGGCAATGGAGAAATAAATATGTAAACAAACAGTAAAGTGGTTCTGATAATATTATCTTGTAATAGAAGGAAGTATATAACAGGATGCATTATCCATCGGCAAACAATTAGTGTATAGTATCGAGTCATCATCAATCAACCATAATCATGATAAACTTGTCGATTTTGAAGTTTGTTAAGATCAGTTTTCACGCCAAGATGGATATGAAAGGGGTCAAGTGTCTGCTTGTTGAACATGTTCAGTGAGCACTTGTGTTCCTTGTCACTTGAAATTTAAAAAAAACAGAAATGTTGAGGAAAAACCAAAACAGCCGTTAATCATTACACAATAATCATTTTGTAAACTTGAAGCAAGATCTTCATTCAATCTTACATGTGATTGAATAGTTGTGACCAGTGGCGCAGTTTGAGTTCACCTATAATTGAATAGTCCTGGAACGAAGGGGGCGAGGCACTTATCTTACTGGGAAAATGAAATGCAAATTTACAAAGCTGTTGATTGGGGATGAGGAGGTGAGGTAACAATGTATTCTGGGGTTAACAGTTTAGATGTATGAAGAATTTCGATGTAAATGCTATAACTACCCCTCAAATTTCTATAAAATACATTAAAATGTTTACTCTATCACGCGTGTAAAAAGACCACACCCCTCAAAAAGGTAAAATAGAAAGGGGAAAGTATGAAAGATAATCAGAATAGAGGTTGCAAGGTGGTTTACTACTTTACATGAAATTGAATGAACTGTACTATATTTATCGTGCACATAATTATGAATCGGTATGATAATACGCAATTTTTATATTTACGATTTCTTGTAACATTTAAGGTATATCGATCTGATCATTGTCATCAGAAAGTATATGACAATCGTAAAATATTCATTTAGTGAGATTCGGGAATAAAGTAAAAGGAATTTTCTTTGTCTTTCCAGAAAAATGTTGTCAGAACTACTATTTTAATCATTTTTGTGAGTGATTTAGTGGATGATTTGGAATGTGTGTGTATTTTTCTTCTTCAGTGGGATTCCTTTTAAGGTAAAGCTTATAAGGTATATAAACTTGTTTATAACAATGTGTATATGTATGTATATGTCATTTTATTTTATGTATTGCAAAGTCATGAGCAATCCCTGATAAAGATTTGTTCTTTTGAAAGTAGGCCTAGAAGAAAAAAAGCTTATGGGTCTGGGTTGATAAAATCCAAAATTTATTATGCAGAAACGGATAACCTTTAAGATTGTAAATAGATTGTAAATGTTTCGTGATGGTAACGTCAATTTTTAATTGCTTATAAATATAAATCCATTCACAAACATGAAGAAAAAAACTTTCCTATCACCAATTTACTGTGTTTAGCGGCGTCTAATGCGGCGAGTAAGCATGAATCCGATGACCGGGGTAATAATATATATCTGTAAAGCGCATTGAGAGGGCCTGCGGTCCTGAAATGCGCTATATAAGGACGAACTATTATTATTATTATATATATTTATATATATAATTAAAGAATCAAGATAAATGCAGAGGCCAACTATCATAAGCATGAATGCTTGAGTCGATAGCAGCCTGGAAGGGGGGTACATGACGCTGTTATAGGAGTATGCAGGAGAATAGAGTGTCACGTATAAAGATTTTTTTCTCAGAAAGTATCTAAATAAAAAGTGGAAAGAAAGTGAAAAAGTTGCAAGTGTGTGCAAGTGGGTGTGTGCAGGTAAAGTAAGTGTTCGATTCGTTTTGTTAATGGACTGGTCATCTAAAATTAATTTTTATAAACAAACAATTAAAATCGTCAAGACCCTTATAATGTTAATGAATATTTGGATATTAAATATTTTTCATCGAGGCTTTGAATGAACAAAGAGATGCAGAGTGTTTAATATTGTCAGGTAAAGCATTCCAAATATCTGGGCGATGGTGTCTTATCGATTTATAGGCCATAATAATGTTTGGGTTAGTTAAATGGAAGTCGGTTGAGTGTCGTGTAGGATAAGAATGTATATTACTATTGTAAACTAAAATATTTCGAAATGCCAAAGGTATAGTATTTATCCAAAATTCATACATAAAGATTGCAGTTTGAAAAATGTGAATATCAGCGATTTGTAATGTTTTTAGTTTATAAAATATTGGATCAGTAAGGGCTAAATAATGTGAATGTGTACAAAGACGGAGTGCTTTCTTTTGGAGACGATATATTAACATAATTTTCATCTTATTACTGTTACCTCATACTATGTTACAATAAGATATGTATGACAAAATGAAAGAATTGTAAAGCATAAATAGTGACTTTTGTGATAGATAATATTTTAATTTATATAGAATGCCTACATTCTCGAGACTAACATGCAAATGTTGTTAATATGACTATTCCAAGTTAGATTTGAATCAATCATTACACCTAAGAATTTTGTAACTTCTTTTTCAATTATGGGCATGTCATCTATAAAAATATTATAATGAAGTACATGTTTAGAGTGTATGTTTTTGAAATAAATACAATTATTCTTATTAATATTTAGAGAGAGTTTATTGGATTTTAACCAAAATGATGATATATTTAATTCTAAATTGAGGGTTGTAATAAGAATGCTTAAGTCTTTATGTGAATAAAATACGTTAGTATCGTCTGCGAACAAAACGTATGTTAGGAGTGGTGATGCATTAACAATATCATTCATATATACTAAAAACAGTAAGGGACCTAAGATAGAGCCTTGTGGTACTCCGCACTTTACAGTGGAAATATTTGATGTTTTATATTTTGAAATAACATATTGCTGTCTATTACGCAAATAGTCTTCAAACCAAGAAAGTACAATCCCTCTAACACCATATGCTTTTAATTTACGAATTAATATACGATGGTCCATGGTATCGAGTGCCTTCGATAAGTCCATAAAGACACCTACAATGTGTTCTTTTTTAGTGAGGGAATCAGTTATTTTGTCACATAATTGTAGAATAGCATAATCAGTAGAGTGATTCTTTCTAAATCAATATTGATTAGGAAATAATAAGTTATTCGTATTTAAGAAAGAATATAATCGTTTATATACTATTTTTCCAATATTTTCGAAATGCTTGGTAGTAAAGAAATTGGTCGGTAGTTTGTTATTTTAGACTGTTAGTCCTTTTTATATATCGGAATTATTTTCACAATTTTTAGTTGGTCGGGAAAAATCCCATGGGAAAGAGATAAATTAAAGATATGTGAATTTGATAACGGGGAAGCTATGAAGTGAATTATTTGTTTTAATAAGGATAAACTTAATTCATCATAGCCGCTAGATTTACTGCATTTTAATGAACGCACAATTTCTAAAATCTCTTGAATATTTGTTGGATTAAAAAGTAAGGATTGATTAACGTTTTCATTTAAGTATTTCAAAAATCATTCTTTTTATTGATAATTTTAGAAGCTAATTCCGGTCCAATATTAGTAAAGTATTTGTTGAATGCCTCAGCAACATCATTTGGGTCTTGAATGTGATGCCCATTGTCATTAAATTCAATATCATTTGGAGTATCCTTTTTCTTCCCTAAAATGTCATTAATTGTTTGCCATATTGAATGATTGATTATTATCTTTATTACTTTCAATTTTATTACAATAGTATAATTTACCTGACAAACGAATAATTGAAGTCAATTTATTACGGTACTTTTTATATTTATTTTTATTTTCATTTGTAGGTGATCGAAGTGATATTTTATATAAACGAATTCGAGTAGATATTGATTTAATTATACTTTGAGTAATCCATGGTCGTTTATTTGTCTTTTATTAGATTTAATTCTTATGAGGGGCTTTTTTCATAATGACAAAGAAGTTTGTTTATAAATTTTTCATATGAACTGTTCACATCTCTTTCAAAATAAATATCATACCAATCTTCTTGACTCAAGTCTATCTTTAAGGATTCTAGATTACGCTTTGTTTCTTTACGTCGTGTTGTATGTTCTTTATTGGGATTTTTTAATAAGTGTTTATCATTCGGACATATCGTAAATATGGGTAAATGGTCTGAAATATCATAGTATATTATTCTATTCTGTTTATTATCTAATACGTTTTAGAAAATATTATCAATTATAGTAGGTCAATTAATATTATATCCTGTGATGTAACTGTCTTGCCTTGTCAAGACTGCATATTTAGATAAGCGTGATTACAAATAGAACGACCCTCAAAAATATAATTTGAGAAGGTGTTTAGAAGGTATTCAAAGACTACACTGCCTCATACTATTATCTAGTTTTTGTTTCTTCTTTAATCTATATACACAAGCTAATAGCCACATTCACCCTCATAACGCCAGTATCATATTCATAGGGGCTGGAGGGGGGGCGGGGCTGATCTCGAGAATTTTGAAAATGCCATCTGTCACCTTATACTTGGACAGCGAGGTGGTCTCTAAGTAATTGTCATATCTTAAATAAAGTATTATTTACTGACGAGTTAATGGTGTATTCGTATGTGTGTGTGTGAGGGGGGAGGGGCTGTTGGGTTGTGTGAGAGTGTTCTTGCGTGTGTGGGTTTGTGTGTGTTATTGTGTCTGTACACGTGTATGAGTGTATGTGTGTACGTGTGAGGATGGCTGAGTGCGGATGGTAGTGGCTTTGTTTGGGATTTTGATTTGATTTGATTTTCATTTCTTTCTGCATTTTTCCAAATACAATAACCTTATAAAAAGAACATGTAAACGTATTAAGGAATAATATAAATATGCAAACAATAATAACTTCACGTCAAAATGAGATTTACATATATACATATAACAACGAACTATATATTTCTATAATATAGCCTAGTACATGTATGACGAATTAATAGAAATATCTTATCTTATCTGTGGAAAAGTGCAGGAGAACGCCATCATAAGCGACGCTTGACTAGGATGGCGGCCTCAAAAAATGAATCTTAAGGTGAAATGTAAATGAAAATCTGTTCATACGATCTTTGTGTATGGGTTTGTGAGTAAATTGCGTGTGAGGGTGTGTACATGGGTGTCGATCACGGGGGGGGATGGGGGATATATCCCCCCAATATTTCAGGTGGGGATGACCTCTACAATCATCCCCCAATAATTCACCATCAAACAAAAAATGATGAGAAAAATTAATGATGAGAGCCCGATGAGAGTAGTTAATGGTTATTACACGCAAGATGACCATCAATATACACATTTTGCTATCTCATTTTCATAATCCATACATATATAAATAGAAAACGAAGTAAATGAGACAACCGTATATGAGACAAGAATAAATTGAATTCTCGCTCATACGGCTTCATCAGGAATTGATGAATTTATTCAATTTATTCAATCAACAGCATCATAGAAATGCAGTGCGCCAAATGCAAAGCCGCAGCGTTAAAAAGCAACGAGCTAAATGTTAAGCGCGAAGCGCAAAAGTGCAAAAAGAAGTAGAGAGGGAGAGAGAGATAATGAGAGACAGAGAGGATAATAACCCAGGTAGCAAGCCCATGTGGGACCCACATGGGTCCCATATTCTCTGAAACATGGGCCCCATATGGAAAACCATCTGGGGCCCTAAGGCATCTGCACCCAAGAAGCATATGGGACCCATATGGGTAAACCCATATAAGACAGATGGGACCCAGATGGGACCCATACCAACTGGGCCCAAATGGGTATGCCCAGCTTAATCCCATCTGGTACCCATATTGGTTAACCCAGATATATCCCATGTGGGTTAACCCAGATTTTCCCCATGTGTTACCCATATGGGCATATTTATATTCTTTCCATATGTGTACGCCCAGCTCATTCCCATCTGGGACCCATAAGGGCTGGCCCAGATAGATCCCATATGGGTTACTAAATATTGGCCCCATATGGGATACATATATGGGTTCCATTTAATAGCCCAGATGGCACAAGTGACCCAGATCATCCCCATATGGGCCCCATATGGGCTTGCTACCTGGGAAAAGGGAAAAGGGGAAGAAACGGGCAGGAGAAAAAAGAAAGGGGGAAGAGAAAAGGAAGAAAGACAAGAGAAAGAGGGACATATTATATTCTAGCATTTCCTTCAGGGAACTGATGTGAATGGGCGATGAAAAAGAGGTTGACTTTAAAGTAACCTACAATGAAATATTGCTCATGTTTATTTCTTACAATGTCAAAATTACTTTACGGGATCCCCTCCCTAAAAAGCTTAGGCATGGGTGATGGTAGGTATGAGGTTAATGCATGATCAGGAATTAGTTGAGTGGATGGAAAAGAAGTGAGAAATAAGCTGAAAGAAACATGGAAAATTGCCATGGAATGATGGAAGGCAATGTGAGACAGGCCCAACATGTTCTAAAACAAGTAATAATATTCAAGAATAGTTATGATTTCTTTCACCTAGGAGTTCTTCAAAAACTAATTAAAAACGAGTAAATAATCAATGCCACATTATTGACAGGGCTTAAAAGGAAAGTGAAAAGAAAAAAACAGAAACAAAAAAGATTGAATGAAATTTACGACTGATTGTGAATTTCAATACGCGAAATTTACAAGCTCAGGCATTCGCGCAGAATGTACCTCTTGAAAATAAGCTCTTTGTATGTACATACACAAGCAATACAACAGAATACTCTAGTTCGATATTTTGGAGAAAGATTATTATGTCACAACTTATTTTTGTTTTATTGAAAAGCTTATGTAGGCCTATGTATTGTATTCAAACGTAACAGGCATAAGATAGTTAAGGTGTTTTTGAAGGTTAGAATGTTATTAAGTTTGAAGTTTTGTTTATAACACCCTTCCAATAATAATGCACATTCTAAGACTGGTTATAGTTTTTGAGAAAAAAATAGTGCTCTGGTCAGGGCCTTAGGGGAATATTATGTTTATATTTTAGAGCGTATCTGGTATGATAAGTATATCTGGGTGAAGAAGGAGATAATGGAAGTTTGTTGTTTGGTAGTTGGAACGTCAGTTTATATTATGTTTTTAAAAACATACAGTTTGTATGAGATCAGGAGTGGAAATTTTCTGTCATTTTGAGAACCAAATTTTGCATCAGTGATATTCTGTTTCATTGAATTGAGTTTCCCGCAGAGAGGATTCAGTTGGTTTAATTAAAGAAGGAAGAGAGTCAAATGAAGAACCAAAAGCAATATGTTTTTCATTTACTAATGAGAACTATGTTTTTTGAGATCTCCTTACACAGAATATTGGAATGGGTTTTTCACGATGAATGTTGTTTGGAGACATCAATATTCATAAAATGTATGTTTCTATCACCAGGAAATAAAGAATTTTCTGTCTACATGAACCTTTCCTGGTTGCTTATTAATGCATTTGCCCACTGGTAACATAATACTTTCACAAGTTGATATCCCTCACCATTGGATTTTTTTTTGGTAATGTCTAAATTTCGTTTAAAAATAGATGATATCAGTCTGGTAGGCCTACACTGCAGGCAAGAGTCAGGACTAACATTTAGCATGTTATTAATTTTATTACCACTCTTATATTCTCTGAAATGTTATCTTTATTGAGGGTGACTTGAAAAAGTTAATAACTTGGAAGGGAGGGTGCAACCTGCCACACGCTTCTACCTCTTGGTTGCTTTGATCCATTGCCGAAAATATTTTGGCACTTATCATCCCCTGTTACACCCACAAATGTAATAACGCCCACAAATGTTATAACACCCACAAATGTAATAACACTTTACCCACAAATGTAATAAATTTAAAGGGATATTTTGTCGAATTTGTTCAAAACTAAAACCCTGTAATAAAGCATGGGTATAGCGCGCAGTCTTTACTCCAGACCCGGTTATTTCAAAAATTTAAAAAACAATAAAAAACAAAACAAAAAATTCAAATCTAAGACCCAACAATCCTCCAAACTAAGACCCTGTAATAAAGCATGGGTTTAAAGCGTTGTCTTTACTCCACACCCGGTTATTTCAAAATAAAATAAAACAAAACAAAACAAAACATTAACTTTAAAACTAAGGCTCCACCATCTTCCAAACTATAAGACCCTGTGATAAAGCATGGGTTTAGAGCGTAGTCTTTACTCCAGACCCGTTTAATTAAAAAAAAAATCTTCAAAACTAAGACCCCATCATCTTATTCATGTGGAATAACATGAGTATTGAACGTAGTCTTTCCTTTAGACCCGGTTATTTCAAAAAACAAAACAAAACAAAACAAAAACAAAAACTTTAAAATTAAGACCCACCATCTTCCAAACTAAGATCCTGTAATAAAGCATGGGTTTATTGCATAGTTCTTCTTCCAGACCCGGTTATTTCAAAAATAAAAAACAATAAAAAACAAAACAAAAAATTCAAATCTAAGACCCAACAATCCCCAAAACTAAGACCCTGTAATAAAGCATGGGTTTAGAGCGTTGTCTTTACTCCACACCCGGTTATTTCAAAAATAAAACAAAACAAAGCAAAACAAAACATTAACTTTAAAACTAAGGCCCAACCATCTTCCAAACTATAAGACCCTGTGATAAAGCATGGGTTTAGAGCGTAGTCTTTACTCCAGACCCGTTTAATTTAAAAACTTTTTAATAATCTTCAAAACTAAGACCCCATCATCTTATTCCTGTGGAATATCACGAGTATTGAGCGTAGTCTTTCCTCCAGACCCGGTTATTCAAAAGTTAAAAAAAAAAAACTTTTAAACTAAGACCCCTCCATCTTCCAAATTAAGACCCGGTAATAAAGCATGTGTGTGTGTGTGATTGGGTTTTTACAGACGTGTATCAATCAGATATAATTATTTACGTCTGGGGACCGACCTTTAACGTCACCATCCGAAAGACGTGACTCAGTTTCAAACCTGCGTCCTCGGCTGAATCAGTTTGTAACTTCCACTGTTAGCTGGATTACAGGCGCACGCCACAACGCCTAGTTGGGATTAGAGCGTAGTCTTTACTTCAGACTCGGTTATTTAAAAAAAAAGAAAAATCTTCAAACTAAGACCTCACCATCTCATTCCTGTGGAATATCATGAGTATTGAGCATAGTCTTTCCTCCAGACCCGGTTATTCAAAAGTAAAAAAAAAAAAAAAAAACTTTTAAACTAAGACCCCACCATCTTCCAAACTAAGACCCGGTAATAAAGCATGGGTTTAGAGCGTTGTCTTTACTCCACACCCGGTTATTTCAAAAATAAAACAAAACAAAGCAAAACAAAACATTCACTTTAAAACTAAGGCCCCACCATCTTCAAAACTATAAGACCCTGTGATAAAGCATGGGTTTAGAGCGTAGTCTTTACTCCAGACCCGTTTAATTAAACATTTTTTTTTCAAAACTAAGACCCCATCATCTTATTCCTGTTGAATATCATGAGTATTGAGCGTAGTCTTTCCTCCAGACCCGGTTATTCAAAAGTTTAAAAAAAAAAAAAACCCTTTAAACTAAGACCCCTCCATCTTCCAAATTAAGACCCCGTAATAAAGCATGGGATTAGAGCGTAGTCTTTACTTGACTCGGTTATTTAAAAAAAAAAAATCTTCAAACTAAGACCTCACCATCTCATTCCTGTGGAATAACATGGGTATAGAGCGTAGTCTTTCCTCCAGACCCGGTTATTAAAAGAAATAGAAATTTAAACAAATCTTCGAAACTAAGACCCACCATCTTATTCCTCTTTTTTTTCATTTAAAAATAAATTACATTATAACATATGTGGATACAACACGTCACAAATAAATGATTGGTCGGCGGTCACACGAACTGACGAATCAGTCAAAATGGTCCATATATATAACACACAGAGGAGGGACCGATTCGATGGTTCGTTGACCAACTCCAACTACCCCCAGCCAACTACCCCCACCCTGAAAACTACCCCCAGACATCTACCCCCATCCAACTACCCCCGGGCAACTACCCCCAACTACCTTAATTTGCTTGGGGGTAGATGTCCGAGGGGTAGTTGGAGGGGGAGTTAGTTGTCCAGGGGGGTAGTTGGATGGGGTTAGATGTCCGGGGGTAGATGTCCGGCGGTAGATGTCCGGGGATGGGGTAGTTGACTGGGGGTAGATGTCCGGGGGTAGTTAGCTGGGTGGTAGTTAGCTATACCCATGCTTTATTACAGGGTTTTAGTTTTGAACAAATTCGACAAAATATCTCTTCAAATTTATTACATTTGTGGGTAAAGTGGTTATTACATTTGTGGGTGAAATTATTACATTTGTGGGTAAAGTGTTATTACATTTGTGGGTATTACATTTGTGGGTAAAGTGTTATTACATTTGTGGGCGTTATTACATTTGTGGGTGTAACCCCCCCAACCACGGATACAAATCGACACCCTTGGGTGTGTATGTGTGTAGCGAATAGTCGATTGGGTAGTAAGGGAGGAAGTTTTATTTTGTTTTATATTATTACTGATTTCATTCGACTTTTTTCATCTTCGATCGTAATTTATGAATTGTACATGTATTAGATTATTTTAGTTATGTTATTATGAAGAAAAAGAATATTGTTTTTAAGAATTATTTGTATTGTCTTGATATTGAATGAAATTAAAATCAAAATTACGGTGGGTGGGAAGTGTGCGTATATGTGTGTGATTGAGAGAGAAAGATCGAGAGAGAGAGAGATCGAGATCTATGTAAACAGTAATCATGGTAATCGAGAGAACAACTTTTTTTTCTATTGTATTTAGTCGACAAGAACGAAGGCCACGTGTGCGTGTAAGGTTCTTTTAACTTTAGAAAAAAGGGAAAGGAAACAACATTTGTCCTGTATTGAATCATGTTCAAGCACCAACATGAAACAGGCTTCGCTGTAATTCGGAATACTAAAACTTTGACACTTTCATGTATTTTCAAATAATTTTGGAAAAATAGCGAGGCACAGAATACAACTTTGGCATAATATATCGTCCACGATCTCGTTCGCTAATTCGTATGTTGATTTCCTGAACAGAACATCGAAACTACTAATATTTATTTCTTCTCTTTGTTTAAAACACGTGCAGAACAAACACCAAGGTATGTGAAACATAATACATAATGTACGATGTTCTTCTTGCTGTTTTTGTTGTCAGGATATAATAATAATAATACAAAAGCAAGAGCACAATGGGAAGGAGAAAGGGACAACCAAAGCGAGTAGTATATCATCATATAACTTTAAAGATCGATAGTCAGTCTATTTTCCCTTGAAGCCAGGCTTTATAGAAGTAAACAAAATATATTCGCTCTTCACTATACCGTGTAAATATTTACGCCATCATGATCTACATTGCTCAAGCCACTGGCGTACTGGTGGGGGCGCTAGCCATGACTTATTTTCAATTCCATACAAGTGATTTATAAATGTTCGTGATATCACATGATTTTCAACAAAATGCCGGCAACATGCGCGTTTCTCCATTTCTGTTGCAAACTGACACATTCCCAAATAGCCAGGAAGAGCATATGTTTTTTTATAGTCACTAATGGGCCTTAGTGTCCACTAACAGTAACACTAGTAGATAATCGTATATCCAGTTTAGCGAAAGTCTGGATACCCGTCCAGATACCCGTATGTCCGGCCTAGAGAAGAGCTTAGAGAAGACCGCGGCAGCTCTAGGCGCTACGCGTTTATTTTTTCCGTAAGGTAGCCATCCTAGAATGCATATTAATATTTGAATATATGAATATTTGCGTTGGTACGGTGAGGTGGAGATCAAATTCAAAATTAAATCGGCCAGATTCTGGACTAAATTAACCAGTATGTCGCAATGATTATGGACAAGTTACGATCTGGGTAGTCATTCGTTTACGGTAAGCCTCCCGATTTTGTCGCAACGTCACTTATTTAAAGTAAACTTAGCTTTGCATTTGTAATTTTGTATGAAATCTCATATTTGATAAATTATCGCATCAGATTCTGTGTGCGTGCGTATCATGAATATTGATGATTAGCGCATGACGTATAGCTCCTATTGAGCCAATCAAATGCAGCGACAGGATGGCTACCTTACGGAAAAAATACTAGACGCAGGCGGTACGCGGGGGAATGCGCAGTCGCCTGCGCCCAGGGTTTGTTTTGGATGTGTCATTTCCAGAGGGAATGTTCCACAGGCGCGGATCCAGGGGGGCGAGCGGGCCTTGCCCCGCAAAGAAAAAGAAGAAAGAGAGAGAGAGAGAGAGAGAAGGAAAAAGGAAAAGAGGAGATAAAGGGAAGGAAAAAAGAGGAAGAAGAAAAGAAAAGAAGGGGGATATCAGTTGCAATTTTCCCGCCAACAAGTTGTTGATCGGGGGCCAAAGGCCCTTGCCTCCCCCGGCCCCGCCAAAAAAGAGAGAAGGGAAAGGGAAAGAGAAGAGCTAAAAGGCAACAAAAAAAGAGGAAGAAGAAAAAAAAAGGGTGAAAAGAAGGGAGATCAGTTGCGATTAATCAAAATACCCCAAAAATCGCCTCGCCGCTACGCGGCTCGTGGACGATGCTCCGCATCATCATTGGGTCAAATTGTTTTAACTGTTACTTGATTTTAAAAGACGTTATCAAGCACTGCTTTTTATGGTCTCCATTGTGATAGAAAATGCCAGGAAAACATCACTTACGGGCCGGGGGGTCAAAATAGCCCCAAATCGCCTGGCCGCTACGCGGCTCGTGGACGATGCTCCGCATCGTCATTGGGTCAAATGGTTTTAACTGTTACTTGATTTAAAAAGACGTTATCAAGCACTGCTTTTTATGGTCTCCATTGTGTTAGTAGATGCCAGGAAAACATCACTTACGGGCCGGGGTTCAAAAAGCCCCCAAAAAAAAAAAAAAAAAAATCGCCTGAGGCGGACCCCTGGATGCTCATCTAACGTAATTTAATGCCTAAAACCCCCGAGCTTCTGGGGGCTCCGCAACTGGATCCCACGACAATTAGTGTCCTGCCAGTTGAACAAAAAAAAAAATCAAAAAAATGCTCAACTGACCGTAATTAAACGCCTAAAACCCCCGAGCTTCCGGGGGCTCTGCCCCTGGACCTTACCAATGGCCCTAAGGCGAGCCCCTGGATACTCATCTGACCGTAATTATTGCCTAAAACCCTGAGCTTCCGGGGCTACGCCCTGGACCCCACGCCAATTAGTGTCCTGCCAGTGTCACAAATAAGGTATCAAAATATGCTCATCTGACCGTAATTAAATGCCTAAAACCCCTGAGCTTCCGGGGGCTACGCTCCCTGGACCCCACGCCAATTAGTGTCCTGCCAGTGTCACAAATAAGGTATCAAAATATGCTCATCTGACCGTAATTAAATGCCTAAAACCCCTGAGATTCCGGGGGCTCCGCCCTCTTGACCCCACCAGGGGGCCTAAAGCGGGCCCCTGAATGCTCAATGACCATTATAAAATGCCTCAAATCCCTGAGTTTCAGGGGGCTCAGCCCCCAGTACCCCACGCCAATTAGTCACCTGCCAATGTCATGAATGTGGTATCAAAATATGCTCATCTGACCGTAATAAAATACTCATACCCCTGAGCTTCCGGGGACTCTGCCCCTTGACCCCTGCCGGGGCTTTGCCCCTAGACCCCACGCCAATTTACACTACGCTCTATACCTGATCGTAAATACTTTAGCCTCCCCACCCACTTTGAAAAACGTTCAGCGGGGCCTACATGTAAGAGTGGGGGTGATGCGGATTGTTTGTCTGCCAGCCCCCACTTTTTGCTCATTGCGCCAGTGGCTCAAGCAATACTGTTTACAGAATAATTTTCGAGTTTGATCTACATGGCAAGCTAAATAGGTGACAATGATATTATGTATCAGCGGGTGTGTATCGGTGTGTGAATATTATACCCTGCTAGTCCTGTCTGGATATTTATTGATTCGAGTTTCTTCTTTCATTTGATACCAAACATGCGATGATACCTCTATGCATGACTGACAAGAAACAATTTAAACTCATGCATGTCAAAACCGATTTGCGCAGAATAATCGCGTTGAGTGGATATGACCGACATCAGACTAATTCATTTATGTCAGAATAAAGAGTCTAAGAAAAAGAAACATTACAAAAGTGACAAAAGAAATGCTAATAAAAGTCTTTACAACACATCCTTTTAATTCTGAAAAAGGGCAGACCCCGTTGAGTGTTGCTAAGCCCTTATTTACCTATTCTGCCCAAATCAAATTTGACATCACAATTTCAAATGCCGTGGTTCGTGCTCGGTGATGCATGTTCATTACATCTTGGTCTCATAAGAAAGAGGATGAAATGATCGAATTTTGTGACAATTTTAGGGCCTACTTTATTTTTATGAATTATTTTAGTTTCCTGAAACAATTACTTTATTTTCGGGTTTCCTTTTTTCGGGGATGCACTGTATTACTGAAGCCTAGATGGATGTTAATGAAAATCTCAAGTATCATTTGGTATGAATTCATATTAATTAGGGATGCAAACAAGTTGAAGGACACACACACATTGAAAAATATGACGCCCTTAATTTTAGAAACATTCTGGAATATCCAAATGTGTAATTTGCCGCGGAAATTGGTGATTACACTTGAACAAGTTATAGGTGTGTGTGTGAATGCCTGGCCTGATCAATATACTGAAAAGACTATGCATATTAACATAAAAATCAATACGTGGGACTCAGTGCCCACAATCTACCTGTGCCGCTTGCGCGCGGGCCTCGGTTACATACAAATAGAGTAGTAAGTAGACATTCATAATTGATTTTAAATATTGATTTAATTTGTAACATTGCATAAGGGAAGGTTAAATCGAACAAGGTTATCAATATTTCCCGTTTGGAAACATTCAAAGTAACGATTATTCTCAATTTTATAACGGTAAAATACAGCCCCACTTTCACACTTGAAGAGCTCTCCGAACACTGCCGGGATTTGTGACGTCACGCAAGGGACCAAATACGTGCCTTCACGGTTGTTTCACCGCAAAGCATGCCGGGACAGATTACTACTACGGCAGGAGATTTTCACCTTCGCCGCGATCAGCTGTTCCATTGCCAACAACGGGATTGTTATCCTGTCGAATCAACATGACATCATAATCTTGTACAGGATCCGTTATTCTGCAGTGATTTTCTTTCATTCCAGTATCATTTGTACGGTAATAAACCAAAGTCTGTGATTATGTATTTTTATGACGATCCTTCAACCTAAAACACGAATGTTTAGCAGCTTAAAAAGGTAAACCACCGACCCAAACTTCACACACACACATTTGAACATATGGGACTACATATTCATACCAAGGAACCCACTCTCATTATAGCCCACTTTACTTCGTATTATCAGCTTTATTTTTTGAAGGATCGTCATAACAATACACAATCACAAACTTTGGTTTCTTACTGTACAAATTATACTGGAATGAAAGAAAATCACTGCAGAATAACGCATCCTGTACAAGATTATGATATTGATTCGACGGGATAAAAATCCCGTTGTTGGCAATGGAACAGCTGATCGCGGTGAAGGTAAACATCTCCTGCCGTACTAGTAATCTGTCCCGGCAGCGGATATTTTTTTTACACGCTAGCCTGGCCATTTTCGCCGTAATACTCGTAAAAGTGCGCTGGTGGGAAAGCCTACACATAGGCATGCACGCAGTTAGTGTGGGGGTGGACTTGGTTGCTCGCTATAATATCTGATCGTTCGTTCGTTCGTGTCTCCTTAGATCAATATTAATGTAAAGGTCCTAAGTTAAATTAAATTAAGTTCTTGAATTCCATCGCCCGATGGCTGCGATGGCCGCGATGGCCGTCTTACAAGGGCCAGCTAGGGTTTATCTGATGTGATGATTGCCATGCATGATGTGTAGGCTGCTAGACTCTAATATTAGTCGCTTCCATGGTATTTATCACAGAAATGGCCAGGCTAGCGTGTAAAAAAAAATTGCGCGTCCCGGCATGCTTTGCGGTGAAACAACCGTGAAGGCACGTATTAGCAGGGGCGGCGCTCCCGGGGGCGTTATTTTGTTTCCCACCCGAGTTCCGGACCCCAGTATGAACTCATTTGCATACAGCCAATCAGAGCTCATCTTGTCAATAACAAGCTTAACGCGTGCTAAAGACTTTACGGATGCGGATACGGTGCGAAGCTCTTTCATTACACACACAAGTACATATATACACCGACAGCGCCTTTATCATATACATGTATATCAGTCTATTATATGTCAGTCTGAGTCAGCATGGTGTGCGCATAGCAATGGCATAGGCTTGCAAATGTTTCATTTGTGCTTGTCTAGCATGCCTACCTTTAGCAAATTTATTATATATCTATACACCTCTAATAATATCAGCTTATGAAATTGCTGTGAAAAATTATTACTTAGCACTAAGTTAAAATTACTCTAGCAATCAAAGATAGGCCTTTCGTCATCGAAGCCACTATATATCTAGGGACTCATTTCTAAAGATTTTACGGTTGAGAAATTTATTATAGATCTACACCTCTAAAACTGGTAAAAGGCATAATAATATCAGCTTATGAAATTGCTCTGATGTTCATAGTTCTCAGTAAAAGAAGTAAAAATAAAATATAAATAAAGCATGATAATTAGTGCTAAGTAATAATTGTTCACAGCAATTTTATTAGAGGTGTAGATCTATAATAAATTTGCTAAAGGTAGACATGCTAGACAAGCACAAATGAAACATTTGCAAGCCTATGCCATGGCTATGCACGTACACCATGCTGACAGACAAGGCGCTGTCGTCTCTGTGTAAAGAGCTTAGCACCGTTTCGCATCCGTAAAATCTTTAGCATGCGTAAAGCTTGTTAGATGAGCTCTGATTGGCTGTATGCAAATGAGTTCATACTGGGGTC
Organism: Mesocentrotus franciscanus; assembly: GCA_037976565.1. NCBI lineage: Eukaryota > Metazoa > Echinodermata > Echinoidea > Camarodonta > Strongylocentrotidae > Mesocentrotus > Mesocentrotus franciscanus. The sequence goes on along the minus strand of CP137669.1, from coordinate 36,168,516 downwards.
CGGAACTCGGGTGGGAAAATTACGCCTCCCGGGAGGGGGACACGTCCCCCCGGAAAATTTGAAAAAGAGCAAAAAAAAATGTTTACCAACTACTAACTAAAGACTGCTACATACTTTTAGGCTCTTCACTTATTTATTAATTCACCAGCGCTATTCTAACTGTTTGATCTGTCGCCTCACTCTACATTTCGGACATGTTTTTATTTTAATGAAAAATGCAGCGTTTGAAAAATAATAAAGGAATGAGACGTAGCTTGAATAACGAAGACACCATTGTACATTTAGATGCATTCATGCATTTCATCAAAATAAAACCATGTCCGAAATGTAGAGTGAGATCAACCAGTTAGATTAACACTGGTGAAGTAAGGGAAATAAGTGAAGAGGAGACGACGAGACAAGCACTAAAAACGTGTGCATTGTTATGGGACATCGTCTGCTTATACTAATTTGGTCCCTTGAAATGAAAATGTGTTTATACGATCTTTGTGTATGAGTTTGTGAGTGTGTTGTGTTGTGTGAGTGTGTGTTTTTTCTTGGTTATGCGCAGTGGCATAGACGGTGGCGCTTGACGCCTGATTGGGGCATGGGGGAAGGGGAGAGTTGATTGTTTAAACAAGATGGCATTTGTTTAATTTATTTAATTGCAAAACTGTGACTGGTATGTTTGCTTCTCCCTGACGGTGTTACTTTGTTTCTTTGTATGAATATTTTGAATTTTGTTTATATCATGTTAACATCAATTTTGTAACCTTGATTTTTAAGCGAATAAAGAACATGAAATGAAAATGAAAATGAACCAACATTTTTGTCTGAGAATATTTTTGATATTATATTGTTATTATGCACTTGGGGGTATAGAGGGGACAATCATTAGCTTACAAGCAATACATTTATTATTAATAATTACAAGCATGATTAGTGTAAATTCAAGACTACTTGTTTCACGTGGAAATCAACCTTTACTAGAAATGTATGTAACAGCAGTATATACTTTCCAAAAATAGTAATGGAATTTGCACTTCATTGAAACTAAATAAGTCAGTCGTTTGAATTTACTACACAAACTTGCAGATATTTCAATAACAAGTGCAATTCAAAATAGAACAGATGTTAATTAACATTTGTATTAATGATCATTATCTACAACAAACACCATTATTTACATCAAATTCACATTCATTAAGTCAACAAAGAACCTAGCTATATAATATTGCAGATTTACGTGAGTCTTAAACAACAACACAATGTGGGTAATCAAACATATTTTTTTAAAGTACTGCTATTCAATATTTTTCGTAAATGCTTCAACACTGGACAGAGAATAGCACAGTGAAAAAAACATCCCATACATACCAGACAGACAACGAAGACGAAACAATGATCTAAAGATAGATCATTTGACAGTTGAATATTGGTTACAAAATATTTGATACACTCACTTTTCACCAATGATTAATAGGTATAGAGCAATCGTTGATAAACAATGTTACATACTCCAAAAATGAATAACAGACCTTACGACATATTTCGAAAATAAATCCGATGTACTTCATAAGTTTAGAACATTCACTCGATCACCCCAAATCATCATGTAATGCACCTGTACAGATGTGTTAATGTATTCACTTCGTGCGAAAATTTTGAAAATCGTGCCGGTCGATTTTTCGCTCAGTAGTGAGCAAAAAAAAAAATTGGCAGTCCGGTAAGGGTAACTTTTTCAAATTTTTTCAGTGTTTTACCCTCTGAACCCTGAACTGTCTTCATAGGACGTTAGTGTCGGACTGGGATTCGAACCTTAAACCCTTGGATTGAGAATCAAGTGAATGAACCACCTATACCACGATACCTCCACAAGAAGTTTTTCCGTAGTTTCACTACATTTTCTAAGGTTAAAAGAGAATACTTCACAACCTAAATATATACAGATACAGTTTCATCTAGAGATTTCAGGACCATCATTCAAACAACAATGCTATATGAATTTAAGATTCAAATGCAAAGTTCTCGTATACAGAGCACCATTCAACCAACGCAAAGCTATATGAATTTAAGATTCAAATGCAAAGTTCTCGTAAATAGAGTACGGTTGTTGAGGCTTTGGCTTCAGTCTGTCCTGGCCGTTCTCAGTCTCCACATTGTCATACACGAGTGGGGCAGCGCCTGCATCCTGCGGATCTATGACCTCATACTGGTTCTCTTCCGGGTCAAGTGTGTAGTCAATCTCTACATTGCCATACGTGTGGTCCTCTATCGGGTATGTAAGCTGCTCATAGTTTTCAGTGTGCAGGTATTCACGGATTGCATCGTAGATGAAAGCATATTCCTCCTATATAAAATTGTATTATCTTAGTATTCAGCGGCTGTATTCCTCTCATGTAAACAAAAAATACGAAACAGTCATAGATTTGACTCCGATCAAAGTATTTCAAATATCTATTTCGATTTAACTTCTACCACTGCATACCATAGCACAACAAGAAAGAATATTTACATGTCGTAATTACAGATGGTACGAAATTATTGCATCTCTTTATCTACTAGTATTTCATCATAATTCATGTTTATTAGTTAACAAGGGGAGGTATTTGACCTGTGTGATAAAGATACAAATCGCTTTTCATACCTCAGTTTGGACGAACTGCATCCTGTCAGCTCGCAGTATCTTGACTGTCTTGAAAATATCGACGGAATCTCCCTCAGCTATCTGAGCGATGCACTCCATAACAGTACAAAACACACCTGTTCGCCCAGCACCACTCCTTAAAATCAAAACAAAATGTAAACAAGTTTAAAGTACAGTAATCAAGGTTCAATAAACATTAGACTATTTGGTGAACTTATTCTTCAAATTTGAATCAAATAAAGTTCTTTTTTTGTTCATACAGTTCTCGTAAATGAATAGACCTGTTTTCTAATGCATTTCAATTTTTGCATGTTTCTCTTCAAAACCCCTGGTTACTTACTATTCAATTAACTTGCTTTACATAATGGCATCTTTATAGATAGAATCCACTTTGTATACATTAACTGCTGCTATGTCTAGCAAGCCCTGTCAAGCTTTTGTGTTGCCTATGGGAATTTTTTTTCAAGAGGTATGCATAAAATTTATAGACAGGCTTTTGGCTTAACGTTGTAGTTGAGTTTTAAAATGTTTAAATCCTTGCCTTGATTGCAAAAAATATACCTCAATTATTTTGTATTTATAGGCCGATCTTGTCTATGGTCTTTGCACCAAATTGCGATTGTGTAGTCTGTATTAAAAATCATTGCAAAGATACTGGACTTACAAACAATGTACAAGAATGGAGTATTCTTTCTTTTTGTTAGTGTAACTTTTGACAGCACGGATGAGCTTGAGCAACGACCTAGCCCCTAATTGTTGATCTGATCCATGTTTAGGCCATCTATGGAACTGGTACTGAGTGACAGTGTGACTGGCCTGAAAGAAAACGAAATCGAACAATCCATGAAAATGGTTGTATAAGGCGTATTAGAATGGGTCACAACATCGCATCTTATCTTTGTGTTCTACCAGAAATGGATAAAAATGTTACTTTGGCTTAGCGCTCACAAATTGTATTTGTCCATGTTTCAAAAACAAAATAGTATTTTAAAGAGAAGGTTGAGTACCGGTAAAGATTTTTTTAATGTGAGGATTCCCATCCTTTTTATGTAATTTTGAAATATCAAAGATAGCAGAAATGACCCCTGAAAATGATTGCTTTTCAAATGCCCTCATATTTGAAAAAAACAGAAAAGTTTGGACCAAACTCTCATGCTACATGTGTAGTCCCTTTACTAAGTCCTGTATGTAGTGCATATGATTTTCAGCAGCACTGCATGAGCCACATTTGATATTGATCATTCCAAGACCTCACAGTATTATGTACTACATATTCAACTTCTTTTAACAGTTGCTCACTTCAAGACAGTTTCTTTTACATTGTCAAACGTTCTTCCGTGACTAACTCAGCTTTATCTTTAAGCATAAGTGCGATATTAACAATGATCAGACCTCTAGATGATTTACATTCATCAAGTCGCATGTCACCCAGTTGGTAAAACCGTTCCGGTTGAAGTTCATAAAGTGGTTTGCTAAAAATATTAGGTTGCTCGATCCGTCACGTTAAAAAAATCATTTCAAATGAGGGCATCACATCAACATTCCCCACCCCTTCTTCAACAATTATTGTATCGTAAAGGAAACATATACAATAAGACATACTTTGGAGTTTCTAGTAACTTTCAGTTGCCGAATGGTCATGTCTCCATCAGATGATGTTGATAAGGTTGCAACTGAATATGATCCGAACTGAGCCGAGTCAGCATTAGGCCAGTATTGTGCGCAGCTCTATAAGGAGGAGAGGTAAGGCTATCGATAAAATGTTCTTACATGTTGGTCCTTCTTGTACATCATACTCTACCATCTTTTCCTCCCCGCCCGCTCCATTCCTCACTTGTTATATTTATATATAACGCTCTTACCGTTTTTATTTTCTTTCATAATGCACCGGGTTTCTTGAATCGCCATTACTAGTAACTTTAGCTTATGGACCCTGTGCAGATTAGCCCTGTGCTAACCAAGTTATCCAATAAAGTTTATTACTATAGTACTATTACTACTACTACTACTACTACTACTACTACTAATAATAATAATAATAATAACCCTCCAACTAGTACTACTACTACTACTACTACTATTACTAATAATACCACTCCAACTACTACTACTACTACTACTTCTACTACTACTACTACTATTACTAATAATACCACTCCAACTACTACTACTACTACTACTACTACTACTACTACTACTACTACTACTACTTCTTCTTCTTTTACAACAACTATTACTACTACAATTACTACTATTGATCAAGGGAGGAGCTCAAATTTGGTTGTTCAAAAAAATATCTGACAAATATCCCACCCACCCACCCACTCTGTGCCATCGTTGGGAATTCAATATTTAAACATATGAAGTATGGATTTTATTCATCAAACATAGAAGCAGTACAAAATAGTAAGGTCTTAAAGTCTCCCAAACTGCGAACAATTATTAACCGACCGAATTTCAAAATTGACATGTACTCGCACTACTACCTTGTCGTTTTGGCTCTTGTCATTAAGCATGACGATAGTGGATGGTTTATAGTGTACGACCATAGACCAGAAATCAGACACAGTGGTTGGCATCGGCATCTGGGTTGTCATAAATGTACAGTGGACTCCCTGAAAGATGAAGAAAGAATAATTACAATATCCGATAACAACATGAGAACCTTGCCACGTACTTCCTTTGTCATGAAATGCTATAAGAGCTGTCAGTATCTTCGAAGCACATTCACCCTAGGCGGAAGAGGGCTCACTAAATGCACTGCAGCCCCACCTAACACTAACAACCAAGTTTTAATTCCAACATAGTTCATAGTAGACATAACAATTCTTATATCCGCCTCACAACCAGGAGGTCGTGGGTTCGAACCCCGGCCGCGTCATACCAAAAGACGTTAAAAGATTGGAGTCGCTGCTACCTTGTTTGGCGTTCAACAATAAGGGGATAGAGCAATGTCGATCTGGCGCTGCTCAGTGGCTGCCGGGCTCACGACCAATTGGGCACAAAGAATTTCCATTTTCGGTTTTAAAAAATTTGGAGTGGACTATAAAAGATTATTATTATATTATTATTATATTATTATTATATAGTACATTTTATATTACAGTAGCGACAGTACATATAAGTGGATCTACAATTCAATGACAGTAGGTGTCACTATTAAAAGATTCATCATAATAATTATGACATCTATCAATATAAGTGCACATTATATTTTTGTATTAAAACTAGTCACTAAAATGCGATGAGGCAGCACAAACAAAAATTGCTTGTGCTAATCATCAATAATATCAATAATTCTAATAAAAGCACAATACGTAATTATGGCAATAATGTCTACGCTGAAGACGTCTACTGTTTTTATATTAAATACGAGTCAAATGAAGATATACGTAAACGGTATTTATGTCACTTAATCCTACAGTTTTTTTCTGACACTAAATAACATGTTTAAATTGAATCACTTGACTCAGAAAGAACTTCTCACCTGCATGTAACTAGCATTGATGTAATCATGATCTATGGAGTCTAGTATCACACGATTTCTCTGCACTAGAATGATATGGAAACAGGAGAAAATGTTAAACAGCGTGACGCTACAATTAAACATATATTCTTTGATGGAGATATTGGATTTTAGTTATTTACATTCACAGCAACAAAATTAAACGGAATGCGTTTTTGCGGGTACTAGAGATTTAATAGAGGATGGAATCTTGTTACCCTGAATATCAACATCATGACAATAGCAACAACTACGACACAAACTTTCCCAACTGAATATAGAATACTTTTACTTGAAATGTTACACTGCTCTGGGAAGGACCCGGGTATTACTTTCGAATCTTTTAATCAATTTATACAAGTATCTGCACCTAAAAACAACCCAAAGTACTCTCTGCATAGGGGCCACCAACAGACGAGAACTTGTGTACACCCCCACAGCCCGTAAAAGGCGACAATGTTCCTGCATTAAACAGGCGAACAGAGTTTACCTTCTCATTTGGAACTGTGAGTACAGGATGTACGTATAACACCCCACTGCATCAAAGAAGGCAAACAGTTCCACTGCATAAAACAGGCGAACAGATGCCTACTTTACAGGCGGGTACATGTTATAAATAAACGACAGGACGGAATGCCTGTTATCATCGGGGCCCCAACCGGAAACCAATAAATATTGAGCTCTGCAAGATACAATGGCCAACTAAAATAATCCAATTCATATTCTCAAAAACACAACCTCCCATGAGGTATTTTGGAGCAGTGTGTAATACACATAATAACCTCTATATGTATATATTAACATATATACGCATACACATATATATATGCGAAGACAGAGGCGGCCCTCCCGGGGGGGGCAGGGGGGGCACAGTGCCCTCCCACTTTTTCAAGCACCTGAAAAGTGCCCCTTTTTACATAGGAAAAGTGCCCCTTTCACTTTGACAAGTGCCCCTATTAATTTGTAAAAGTGCCCCTTCCCTTTTCAACTCTGATAAGTGCCCCTTTATTTGGACACGTGCCCCTTTTCTTCGACAAGTTCCCATTTTCCTTTGCAATAAGACATAGTGTCCATTTTCCATTCTCATAAGTGCCCTTTTAATCTCTAGTAAGTGCCTATTTCAGGTACGAGAAGTGCCTCTTTTCACTTTTGATAAGTACCCCCTTCACCTCTGATAATTGCCCTATTCAAATCTGAGAAGTGCCTCTTACTTTGACAAGTGCCCCTTTTCCTTTGAAAGAAGTGCCCCTTCCCTTTTAATAACTACCCCATTTTAACTCGGATAAGCGCACCTTATATTTTCACATGTGCCCCTTTTCCTTTCTAATAAGTGCCCCTTTTCCTAATGATAAGTGCCCCATTAAAAAGAGCCCTTTCCCTTCTCATAAGTGCCTCTTCTCTGATAAATGACCCTTTTCAGGTACGAGAAGTTACTCCTTTTCACTTCAGATAAGTGCCCCTTCACCTCCGATAAATTTTCTTTTCATTTTCTTTCAACTAATGCACATTTTCCTTTATTATAAGTGCCCCTTTTCATTCACATAAGTGCCCCTTTATATCTGGTCATTGCCCCTTTTCAGGTGCGATAAGTGCCTCTTTTCACCTCTGATAATTTCCCTTTACCAATGATACGTGCCCTTTTCGTTTCTAATAACGGACCTTTCCCCTTTTCATAAATGCCCCTTTTCACCTCTTATAAATATCAAGGTCTGATGGGGCCCCTATTCCGTCGACAAATGCCCATTCCCTATTCTCATGACTGACTTTTTTCATCCCTGGTGAATGCCCCTTTTTGAGGGTGTAAGAAGTGCCCCATTTTCACCTCTGATAATATTAATACTCTTTGTTTTTTGACACATGCTCCTTTTCTTTTTTGTCCTTAAGTGTCCCCTTTTCCTCTCATCATTAAACGCGCCCCTAATTTCAAGCGACTAAGAGCAATTTCCCCATAACTCGCTCGCTACGCTCGCACGCATCTATAAATGATATACCCATGTTAATTATCAAAGGTCTTTTCATTCTTCTGTTATGAGAATGTGCTTATAACCCCATCAGGATTGGTTTTTTTTCCTCTTTATAAGATGTAATGTTTCGCACTGCGACCTCACAAATCTTAACACTCGCTCGCTTCGCTCGCTCGCAAATAAATTGTCAGACCATCACACCCAACTGCAAAGCATGATGCTTAAGCAATATCTTGTATGGTGTATAAAGTGAAACAAATATTGAAATCATCCCTGATAATGTAATCACAATGTAGGGGTATATACCAATGTCTAAAAATGGTATATTTTCGCCTTGAGATTTCCGGTTGTAGGTGCCCTTTTTCCAGAAAGTGCCCTTTTTCTTGGTGCCCCCACTTTGGAAGTTGCTCGGCCGCCCCTGTGCGAAGAGGCAAAAATAGGGGGAAAAGGAACTTGGACACAGAGTTGTCATAGTTAATCTATGACAACCCCATGATCGGGACCACCAACGACCCCGCACCAGCCCGGGACGCGGATATTTGTTTTACACGCTAGCCTGGCCATTTTCGCCGTAATACTTGTAAAAGTGCGCTGGTGGGAAAGCCCACACATAGGCATGCACGCAGTTAGTGTGCGGGTGGACCAAAGAGCTATATAGCTCTATATGGGGTGGACTTGTATGTTGCTCGATATAATAGCTGACCGTTCGTTCGTTCGTGTCTCCTTAGATCAAGATTAATGTAAAGTTCCTAAATTAAATTTAATTTAATTAAGTTCTTGAATTCCATCGCCCGATGGTTGCGATGACCGTCTCATTTACAAGGGCCAGCTAGCTCTTCATCTGATGACTGCCATGCATGATGTACATGTGTATAATGCACCTCGCATGTAGGCTAATATCAGTCGCTTCCATGGTATTTATCACAGAAATGGCCAGGCTAGCGTGTAAAAAAAAATTGCGCGCCCGGGACGGCCCATCGTCGCCCGCCATGGACAAGATCGGCCAACATCCAAATTTGCGCGCCCTCTTTCGAACTTGCCATCCTAAGTGCGACGATAAGGCCGACCCGGCGTCAGTGCGGAGACGAAGGAGGCCCCGACCCTTACCCCAGGATTGGGTGAAAACCTGCTAAAACCGCAAAGCGGGAAAATTAAAATCTCGCAGGAAAGCCCCAACCTGCCAAGCATTGCTTCGACATCAACATTTACTTGACTGAGGTGGAAAACGATCATTATTAAACCGTTATGTTAATCACACACTTCCTGACCACTTAATATTAGTAAAACCTACTATCGAATACACTTGAAAAACGTAAGGAGGTGGAAAATCATATTGGGGGTGGTGGAGGGTAAATTAATTTGCCACCGATTAATGTCTACATCCATCCTCTACAAAATCCACAAGGTGAATGAGAATTCTCTCACCAACACCGTGGGAACCCAATCCATCCCGGCCAATTGAATTCCATACATACATTCATAACATACCTCGCGCAAATTCCGTTTATAGCTACGCGCACATGAAAGATACCGCGCGGCTGACAACAAAGGGGCCCGGTATGGTATGTTATTGTTTCCTCTCAAGATGCCGCCGAAACTCATCACAAGAGAAACGCCGCCGCTGACGCGTGCTGTCACTGATGAATGTAAATCATTTATATCGCCCTACGTGCGATAAAATTCCGTATGTATTTAAGTTTTGCTTTTTGAGACTCTTTATAAACATGACATTCAAACGGGCGGATCCAGGTAGGAATAGGGTCACCCCCTCCCCCCGCCCATTCATCCCCGCCTTAAGAGAAAATCTTATATGATATCACCTCTCCGCCTTCGAGTTACATTTGACGTATTCAAAGCTTTGAGTATCCCTCAACCCCCGCACCATCCCCACCTTGCACCGTCTCCCGACAGTCCTGAGATCCCCTTATGGTGTTGTTTTGGTGCAAGGTAAAAATGTCAGAGGAAAAAATGTCAGAGGAAATAGTGTCAGAGGTAACAATGTCAGAGAAAAAAATGTCAGAAAAAAATGTCAGGAAAAAACGTCAGAGGTAAAAATGTCAGAGGTAAAAATGTCAGAGGAAAAAATGTCAGAGGAAAAAATGTCAGAGGAAAAAATGTCAGAGGAAAAAATGTCAGAGGAAAAAATGTCAGAGGTGAAAATGTCAGAGGTTAAAATGTCAGAGGAAAAAATGAGAGGAAAAAATGTCAGAGGTAAAAATGTCAGAGGTAAAAATGTCAGAGGTAAAAATGTCAGAGGTAAAAATGTCAGAGGTAAAAATGTCAGAGGAAAAAATGTCAGAGGAAAAAATGTCAGAGGTAAAAATGTCAGAGGAAAAAATGACAGAGGAATAAATGACAGAAGTAAAAATGTCACAGGTAAAAATGTCACAGGTAAAAATATCAGAGGTACAAACAAAATGTCAGGTACAAAAAAAAAGAAGTAGGGGTAATAATCGGTGCCGTCATAATATCTCAGCACTTTATCACACAAAATGTCGAGACGTAAGCTACTGGGCTAGTCTATTATATTTTATAAATGACTGTGTATTGTACTTCGTACATGTCCTGAGGATAATACAATGTGGAAAATAAATTTGAAACTTATATTTTGTGATCAGGTTTGCATATATGAATTTCTATCATTTTTCGATATTTTAAATTGGCTGATGTTTTAATGTTTATTTGGTTTTGAGGAAGTAGGCCTAAGTACATAGAATAGTAGGATTGAATGAGATAAAACAGGGAATCACTTATTCCAAAAATTCAGTAATTATAGACCCATCTTCATGTCCATCCCAGCAAAGACTGTTATGACAAGAAAACATTAAGAAAAAGACACGGATGCTTTGTCCCCTCATCAATGCTTTAATTATTACAAAAGCTTAACAAACAATATCAAAGCTTCGCTTGAAGAATGTCAGATAGTAGGCCTACAAGTAGTAAACGTTGAGACATATCTACCCAGGTATTTTGTCATGTGCTTTCGACTTTTATGCAGTACGTTTCGAAAGGCAGAAATTATTGTATTTGTTGGGTTAAAAATAACACTGTGTAACTTTATATAAAAACATCATGTTTGTGATTAAGAAACGTGGGAGAAATACAGTTAAAGTCCCTCAATTTCAATTGTGTTTTCTGCCAAATTCATGATGCATTTTAGAGTCCTTGTACGAATTATGTACCTGCTGGAAACTGTCGTATACAGTGTATGCCAGCACACCTTTTATAAATCCTGCACCAAATATCCTTCAAACAGTATTATCATGTATACAAGCAGTCTCATGATGCTATAAATGTGTACAGTAAAAACTATGTTTCTGATATGTTACTCATGAATAAATATTTGTCAATTTCAGAGTTTGATCTCTCACTCTCACAGCAAATAATTATAGAACGATGTAGCTTAAGCAGAACCTCTGCAAAGCGCGCGCTTATCTTGAATGTGATGGTGCGGTTAGCATTTGATGTAACATGGGCGGCTTTCTGCTTTGTATCAGAGTATCAAAGCTGCTTTAGTTCTCCCAGACTATTTATACCGCAATAGTGATCGACGATCAACTCTTTGCAAAGCGCGCGCTTCTCTGGAATGTGATGGTGCGGTTAGCATTAAATGGGCGGCTTTCTGCTTTGTATCAAAGTATCAATGCCCACAAGAAAGAGGAATTGTTGGAAATATGCATTTGTAGGAAATTACATTTTATTGTAGTCATTGCCACGCTGTTAAAATGTCCATCAATCTTCAGAAGGGACGGGGAAGTTGGGGGCGGAGGACTCACAGCGTGATATCTCGATCATCCTCTTTTGGGGGCTGTGTTGACTTTTATTTTTATTTAATGATTATACACTATCGAGCCACAACTCGGCCTATAATTCATGGCCAAACTTCTAGTTTTAGGCATTCTTTTTTCCAGAAGTTTGCTCAGTGTACCCGCCAGTATCATTTGCTTAGACAAAGGCAAGAGGCAGCCGGGTCACTATGCCCCCAAAGAAGGATACACCCCCCGTCTCCCCTCGGCAATAATCTGGCAAAAAGTCACAATTTCGGGCAGAAAGGTAAATAAAATTTTAAGAAAGAAGAAAAAGCAGCGCTGAAATTAATGACTGCAAAGAATCCTTCGTTATATTTTTTCGATAAGCCTGATCTACAACCATTACCAATATTCTACCTGTAACATGCTTTTGTTTTTATATTTTTACCTCTAACATTTTTACCTCTGACATTTTTACCTCTGACATTTTTACACCGAGCCGTTGTTTTATGTGCTCTTGACATCGTCATACATTTCAACACAGCGTTCTATATCTCTTTAGTCAAGAATCTACGATAAAATACGTGCACCAACAAAATGTGGTTTCAACATTGGTGGGTGTGAGTTTGTGCGTGTGTGGCAGTGATGGGAAAAGGGAACCGTTCTGTTGGTCAAGTGTTGTTAGTGATCTCCATATAATTTGTACAGGAGCTAAAGAGGATCGACATTTGAGAGTGGGGTGGGGGCGGGGCAGAGGATTTTAAACGAGGGGAGGAAGAGTCTCTGACGGAGGGGAGATGAAAGGATGGCCCGTTGTGTTCACCCAATTCTAGTGACATCCCTGCATCCCTGTATTTTAAAGAGAGACTCATTTCATAACGAAGGTGATTACAGTCCGGAGTCGAACTTGGATATTCCACAAAATATTTTAAACTGTTAAGCACTTGGTTTTCTAATGTTTATAGAAAATGATTTATTGTTATCCTATACATTACTTACATGGTATGTTGTTTCCGTATCTATTCTTGGGGTGATTATCTGGAGTGCGTCCTAATCTTGTTTGAGAAGCCGGAGGATCTGGACAGAGGCTCTTCAAAGTCTGATTAAAATCAGAGAATTTGATGTTTCATTTAATTTACCAATTACTTTAATAATCATAAACGTTAATTCTGGTTTATTTTTCACGCATTTAGAAACATAGATTGAGCTTTGATATCAGCTACGTTCATATTTCGCATTCTATCCACCCTATAGGGGATTTTCAAGGTGTTAAGAAAGTCTTTTTATTATCTTGGCTTTAGCCTAGCTGCCTTAAAGGGCAATCCAACCCTTCTAATAAGTTCATTTGAATGAAAGCATACACATCAGAGAAACAGAATGGCGAAAGTTTGAAATAAATCGGAACAATATTAAGAAAGTTATGAGTGTTTGAAATATGAGATCACTACAGCTGTGCGAATCTCAAAACGGCAATTTTGTCAGTGGATTGTGACGTAGTGACGGATTACTCCCGTTTGTCGCGTACACAAATATCACTTATTTCTGTTTTTCTTCCAAGTGCCTTCACCCTCGGGGCACTACTCAAAATACATCATGGAGAGTACAGTATTACAGGTCCTCTAAAAAGAAAAGACCATCCCGAGTAATACATTTATGAAAAGTAGAAATTTTAGTCCTTTTGTGTATTGGAGCAAATGGGAAAGTTGTCCGCCACTACATCACATAGACATTATCAATTCAGCCAATTTGAAGAGCCCATACCTATAGTAATTGCAACTTTCAAAACTTCGTAACTTTCTCATTTTTTGTCCGATTTCATTCAAACTTTCATCAGTATGCTTCTTTGATTTTTCTGCTTTATTCCAGACAAGTTTGCTATCAAGGTTGGATTTCCCTTTAAGGTTCTGAAAGCACTCAAGAAATTACAGTTACTTCCTAGTAGGTACTCATTCACTAAACCTACGTTTAGATAGTGCTGCGAGTGGGATTCGATAAAAACACCATTAATTTGATTCACAGTTCAGTGATTTACGGATCACGACATCCCTAACATTTTCATCGTAAGAGTGCAAGAGCTGGTTTGTTAATGGGATCTTTTCTCCTTTTCCATAAGTTGTTTCTACTGGGCCCAGGGCATTCTGGAAAAGTAGTTTCGTTGGAACATCCCTCTCCGCCTCTCTCTCTTTTTCTCTCTTTTTCTCTCTTCCAGGTTTCCTGAACCTTCTGTCAACAGGAAAGTGTACAATGAACTTACTTGGAACCATATCATGGCTTATGATAAAGGTCACAAGTTTTTCATTCTAAAAGCTAAAGGAAGAAGAAGACTATAAATGTAGAGAGAGGTGGAGAAAGAACACATGTGAGAGAGAAATAAAGGACGTAACTGTCAGTAGACATTCATTAATGATCAACTTCTGATGATTGGTATGTGTTACCTCGAACTCCTCGGTCATCTTGGACCGTCCATGTCCATCACCTGAAGTGTGTAAGTCTTGTAGATGATCAGTGAAATGAATGACAGGAATCATGGTATTCCTCCAGAGAAGATCCTCAAGGACAGCCCCGTAGATGAAGGCATACTGCTCCTGTATTCATTTAAGGAACGAATGCTTCAATTTTTTGTATCAATTCCATCTCATCTATTAAAACATTTATGATTTTCGACATGCGATAATACATGTACATTAGAATTAAAGAGTAGAACAAGCAATATTTTATGCTAATTCCTTGTGAATGATCTTGATATTCAATCAATTCCCTTTGTTACTTTGTTGATTTACATCTATAAAAAAAAAACAAGTAAGTATTGAATATGTTCATCGGTATAGAAGGATTTTCAATCATTCAAGGTTTAAATAGTACCTACAAATTATGTTTTATACGTCATGAAAGAAAACATGACCAAAAAAAAAAAAACGCTGCTTACATGTATATGCATAGTGATATCGTTTTTAATTCCACATAATTATGTTACGTAGAATAATCATAATGCCAGTCTCCGCAAAAAATGCACACATTAAATTAGAATCCATCGGTCTTATCAGTGTCTAAACTGAAAAGATAGCGTGTCAAACGGCAGCAGCAGTTGGTGTATGTTTTTAGAGGTAACAGACCTGTGTTTGGACCATGTATGGTCGTTTCTGTCTGATGTTCGTCACGAAGTTGAAGACATCTACCATTCTAGTTGTCTTGGCGTGAGCTACGATGCTATCAATACTGATCACCACGCCTGTTCGTCCAACACCAGCACTGGGTAGAAAATATAATGATCAACTAACCAGCCATGTTGTTGAAATGTGGTTTTTAAGTATATAAGGTCGCATTCTCTCCGGATTTAACGATGTGCACGCAAACTAGCTATTGAACGATAAAACAAAAGTTAGCAAAATATTCAAGCAATATCAATTAAAATATGCATAAGACTAGTGTGGACACAAGGTTTCCCTGTAGTAAAGCCGATTATTATACTGTATTATTTTAAGAAGCTCTTTTTCGGCTGAAATCTACTGTTGTAATTCCTTATTTTCTCATTATTATTATATTTCTTAAAGACTTTCGAAAAATAAGACTCAGTCAGTTTCAACAGCATTGGGAGTTACCTTTAAAATGTGCGAACGTGATTTCTAAAAGCAATACAATAAAGTATAAAAATAGCCATTGGGTTGATTTCTTGAAAGTCGTTACTATGGTGTTTGTGGTATTTTTTTATCTAGGTGAAATTGACCAAGAAGCCTACCTGCAATGAATGATCAGAGGATAAGTGTTCTGTCCATGATCAGCTTTGACTTCCTTGATGAACTTGAGCAGTGATGAGGTGTGTTTAGGAACACCCTTGTCTGGCCACTCTGTGAAGTGAAACTGTGTGACTCTCTTTGACTCTTCATCCTGTTTTAAAAGTCACGACGAAAGAAACATAAACCTCTGTAAATTATGATTCAAAAATAAATCTTATATCCGAATCAATGGCATAAAATATTAGCTTTTCATTACTGTTTTATGAAATACAATGACATTGAGTTTGACTGGAACTGGAACTACATCAAGGTCTAGACCAAGATCAGAAATAGGATTTCTAACAATCAAATATCAATGACGCAATTTATCCTTTTCTAAAAGAAATCTTTGGTGTGTATTTAGGGGGGGGGGTAACTTCTAGCAGAAAAGACACAGGTTTACAGATAAAGAAAATGAAAAGCTTAATTTTGTCTCATTTCATATTTCTTTAAATGCGATTTAATGACAAAAAAAAAGCAGTGTACTGGCAAAATTTATAGTGATAATCATTCACGAGTACTTGTATAGCTACCTTGCGCATGACCATCCTTCTTGTCACTCCACCTGTACATGGTTCAAGTGCCATTAGTTCTACTTTGATTATTCCAAACTCCACTGCATGCCGTTTCCGATCTGGCCAGTACTGACGACATTTGATCTGTTAAAACAAAGAGCGACCAATCAAATCCCAGCACGCTATATCTACAGTAGGCCTAAGGTTGGAAAAACTATGTGCTACTGAGGGAGGAACCACCTTTCAGACTGCCTCTTCCCACCAGAACCCTGGAATCTCAAAGACCTGTAATGGTTCAATGTCAAGGCCAGCATGTTCTGTGTCATGCACTGGACATGGCTCGTGTAGTGACTCGAGAAGAAGAACAAGGGTATAAAAATAGGCTTATCAGTTTAACAATATCACTTCCCACAAAAAGTGGCTATATTTCTCTCCTCAATTAAAGAAGACGTTAAAGGTAACGCAAATGAATAATCAAACTTTTCAACTGTTAACTTTTCATTATGTAAAATGAACTAAAGAGAAAAAACAAACTAAAAAGATCAAGCCATACCGTCGATACAATACATGCGTTGGGCAGTTCAGCTCCAGTTCAATATATATTTTTAAGGCTTATATTCTGCCTTGTCTACATTTCAGGCATTAACTAAACACAGTCATCAATATTTAGTACATATATTGGTGATGGTTAATATAAAAAAATACAAAAAGGGAATACGAACAACGACTGTTGAAGCAGTGCATGCTAGTTTCCTTTTGGACTTGCTCATAACAGCTTCAAAATTGTCGATTGACCGTTGAATGTGGCACTGTTAACAACACTTGTCAATGAAAAGAGCTCACAGTAGAATACCAAAATACCCTCATAAGATTCAAATATATTTCCCTAATTCAAAGATGAACAAGTTTTACTGACCTTATCTCCTTCCTTGAGCTTCGTTACCATGGCAATAGTTGTCACATTCTCCTGCCAGACCATCCTCCAGAAATCATTTATGGACGCATTGTTTGGTCCTTGGAAAAATATTCAGTAATAGCTCATCAAAAATTAACCTTTCGCACTATTTTGTAACTTATCGGATAACCGATTGCTATATATTATTGACTAATGATTTGACTCTAATGTTGTATTTCATAGACAAATCAAAGATATACTTGGAATAGAGTTAACTAAAATCTAAGTCACACAAATTGTATTAACGAATTACCACTTGTTAAACTTGACGGAGAAAGTAGAATGGACATACCTTGTGATGCAATGTAAGCCTTGTCATTGTGCAAACTCTGCGTGTGAAAAAAAGGTTTCAATTAAGCAGAAATAGATTAAAATGAAACTATACATAACGTCTATGTTCATAGCACCACTTTTTCGTAGGCATTTTTTGTTGGTTTAATCAATCAGAAAAGAAGATCAAGAAAATCCAAGTAATATGAGGAATTAGATTACAGCTTCAACCAATGGTGGGGTTTTCATTACATGTGTGTATGTGTGAGTGTGCGTGTGTGCGCGCGTGTAGATGTGTACGTGAGTGTGTATGGAATAAAGACCCAGCGTAGAAACGTGTATTCTACATCATGTAGTCCGTAAATTCTTGCCACATCCAGTTTATATAACAATATATTATTGGGCTATTATTCTGTCGCGTTATTTGATTCATATCATTTATATTAGACGCTTCCTTCAACGACGATCCACTTTATAACATCATAATGACAATCTATTTACAAATTAATGTATACATAAATTGATACATGCCACCATACTTACGGGAATGTAAGAAGCATTAAAGTAATCGGAATGAGGATTATTGTTGATGACTTCTAACTTCACCCTCGCCGAATCATCTGGATAAAAGATAGGATATTTAAAAAATAAAGTCAGCCAGTAGCTTTTAGTTTTAGCGTAAAGTTCTTTGTTTAGTCATTTTCGTCGTTTATCTTCGTTCTCATTTACCGGTAGATTAGCATACAAACTAAAGTGAACATTAAAAACAAAAAGCACTATTTAGGTTTCAAATGCAGAGATTCGACTACGGACTAAACTCTTTTTACTTTTCTTTTATTGAGAGTGTAATTACACTTGCAACATCTCTTTACAGAATAACTATTCAAAACTCAATTTCTAAATACAGAATTATGACATGGAACTGATACATCAGAACATACATTGGTACACTTTAAATCATACGAATTGTGATGCTCCATTGCAGCAATCAGCGCTACAGTTGAAAACTACTATTATTAAAACATCGATAAAAACATTATCAGGAGCTTCATTGAAGCAAATTTGCATAGCTATCCCTAACAAGTAAACAACATAATAAAGGCCATGTTATTTGTTATACTCACATGGTAAAATATTTTTAGGTGGGCTGTATATAATACAGACCACCTTATGTTTTCGTTAGAATTGCCTTTATTATTTATTTATTATTCTTTATTTATTTTTCTTATTTCCACCCACTTTATTGTTAGCAAGATAACTTGAAAATGGCTAGATCAAATGCCTTGAAATTTGGCATACATATGTATAGGCATATGGAAAAATCAAAATAACGTTTTCAACCTTGACCTTGACTGATGACGTCATCTAGGCGCCATTTTGTAAAATTTTCTGAAAATCTACTCATGATCATATCTTCATAACGAAAAGTCGTTTTTCATTCATATTTATCATGATCAAGGTCAATATCCGTCCGGTCAATTTCAGGTAAAAAAACGCGCGCGCATGCGTACGTCCGTGCGTTAACGCGCGCGCAAAATTTCAAAATGTTTTTAATCGTCTAAAATTTATTTTGCATACGTTTCAGGCCATTTTAAGCATTTTATAAAAAATCGCGCACACGCACATGCGCGCGCGTTTTCGCGCGTTACACCATTACACAACATAGAATCGCCATTTTTTTTTCCTTCATGATATTTCCCATATTTTTCGAACAATTTGATACCATGTTTATCTCTTTATGACCATTAATAACAAGATGAGCGTCCATTCAAGAAAATGTACGTGCGCGCGAGCTCTTGTAATACATAGCATATATGGGCAAAAACATGCCTATACAAAATTCATTGTAACTCTTCAGAATGGATGGGAACTCCCAATTTTTTTCATATTTGGATAGATTATAAGTCGGAGATATGATTTAATGTCTCATTTGACCCTCAATTAACTCATGACGTCATCATAATGGCCTCCGAACTCAAAATTTCAATTTGCATATTATGACGTCAGCATATTTTTGGAAAATTGATTGTATCTCTGTAAATGTTGATCGGTTTTCTTCCAAATTTTGATATGTTTTAGCTGAGACAATTTGCTACAAATGCAGTTCCACGATTTTTCATTTTGACAAAGGCATCATGGCGTATTTTTGCGATTAAAGGAGGCATGTCAATTTTCCTAATTTTACGTGTATTCTCTATGGGAGGTGACTTTTTCTGAAATCTTCATTCTACATTCCAGTCTTGTTTGAGCAATATCTCCGTCGTTTTACTTTTGTTTTTGCTGAGCTTCGAGTATGTTGTAGCTGAGACAATAAGCTATCACAAGTGTGCCCTTTATTTTTCGATCAGATGCCGTCATCATGCTCATATTTCACTTGCAAAGTGGGATTTGAGAATTACATTTTCCGTTCACGTGTAATGTCTATGGGGATTATTTTGGTATAGTGGTCATAGCACTTGCCTCCCATTCCGGCGACCCAAGTTCGATTCCTGGTGGGTCAACTTTTTAATTTTTTTTTGCCGTCGTTTTGAATTTGATTTTATGATCTTCTTCGACTATTATAACATATTATCATATACTATCACAAACAATGTAATAAAATGCCTAATTTTGCGTGTTATATCTATGGGAGAAATATGTCAATCGTTTGAGAACAACCTTACGGGAAATCTGAGTCCTTGTCGTGTATTAATTTTTTATTCATAGTTGGATAGAGTATGAGTCGGAGATATGATTTCTTATAATAAACAAAATCTAAAAATGCATATTTCATTTTGATATTTAGATTTGAGGGTCAAAGGTCAAATATACTGTACATGGTTTCTCTAAAACCATGCATCGTATAGACTAGAAATTTGGCACACTAATAGACCTGAATAAGAGGATTATTTCAAAAAATAAGGTCAAATCATGCCAATGTTTTCTTAACTACTTAGTATGTCACTAAACATGTGTGGCATGTACTTGGAACAGCCCACCTATACTTGTTATTAACAAGTATTATATGTCTAGTTTATTTTTCTTATTTCCACCCACTTTATTGTTAGCAAGATAATTTGAAAATGGCTCAATCAAATGCCTTGAAATTTGGCACACATATGTATAGGCATATGGACAAAGCAAAATAAGGTTTTCAACCTTGACCTTGACTGATGACGTCATCTAGGCGCCATTTTGTAAAATTTTCTGAAAATCTACTCATGATCATATCTTCATAACGGAAATTCGTTTCTCATTCATAATTATCATGATCAAGGTCAATATCCGTCCGTTCAATTTCAGGTCAAAACGCGCGCGCATGCATATGTCCGCGCGTGAGCGCGCGCAAAATTAAAAATGCTCTAAATCGTCTCAAATTCATTTTGGATACGTTTCAGGCCATTTTAAGCATTTTATAAAAATCGCGCACACGCACATGCGCGCGTTTTCGCGCGTAACACCATTACAGAACATAGAATCGCCATTTTTTTTTTCACGATATTTCCCATATTTTTTCGAACAATTTGATACCATGTTTATCTCTTTATGACCATTAATAACAAGATGAGCGTCCATTCAAGATAAATGTACGTGCGCGCGAGCTCTTGTAATACATAGCATATATGGGCAAAAACATGCCTATACAAAATTCATTGTAACTCTTCAGAATGGATGGAAACTCCCAATTTGTTTTCATATTTGGATAGATTATAAGTCGGAAATATGATTTAATGTCTCATTTGACCCTCAATTAACTCATGACGTCATCATAATGGCCTCCGAACTCAAAATTTCAATTTGCATATTATGACGTCAGCATATTTTTGGAAAATTGATTGTATCTCTGTAAATATTGATCGATTTTCTTCCAAATTTTGATATGTTTTAGCTGAGACAATTTTCCACAAATGCAGTCGCCACGATTTTTCATTTTGACAAAGGCATCATGGCGTATTTTTGCGATTAAAGGAGGCATGTCAATTTTTCACATTTTACGTGTATTCTCTATGGGAGGTGACTTTTTCTGAAATCTTCATTCTACATTCCAGTCTTGTTTGAGCAATATCTCCGTCGTTTTACTTTTGTTTTTGCTGAGCTTCGAGTATGTTGTAGCTGAGACAATAAGCTATCATAAGTGAGCCCTTTATTTTTCGATCAGATGCCGTGATCATGTTCATATTTCACTTGCAAAGTGGGATTTGAGAATTAAATTTTCCGTTTACGTGTAATGTCTATGGGGATTATTTTGGTATAGTGGTCATAGCACTTGCCTCCCATTCCGGCGACCCAAGTTCGATTCCTGGTGGGTCAACTTTTTTAATTTTTTTTTTTGCCGTCGTTTTGAATTTGATTTTATGATCTTCTCGACTATTATAACATATTATCATATACAATCACAAACAATGTAATAAAATGCCTAATTTTGCGTGTTATATCTATGGGAGAAATATGTCAATTGTTTGAGAACAACCTTACGGGAAATCTGAGTCCTTGTCGTGTATTAATTTTTTATTCATAGTTGGATAGAGTATGAGTCGGAGATATGATTTCTTATAAAAAACAAAATCTAGAAAATGCATATTTCATTTTGATATTTAGATTTGAGGGTCAAAGTTCAAATATACTGTACATGGTTTCTCTAAAACCATGCATCGTATAGACTAGAAATTTGGCACATTAATAGACCTGAATAAGAGGATTATTTCAAAAAAATAAAGTCAAATCATGCCAATGTTTTCTTAACTACTTAGTATGCCACTAAACATGTGTGGCATGTACTTGGAACAGCCCACCTATACTTGTTATTAACAAGTATTATATGTCTAGTTGTATCTGTTTTTTTTTAAGTTGATCTCCTCTCGAGCCACGGTCTGAGGATAGATGTCTGGGCCAGGTAAGTCCTAGAAGAGAAAGGAAATAAAAATTTCAGGAAAAAAAATTACAAATAAACATGAAGTCTAGTATTCGAGACTGGCTAGGAACAAAAGGTGGCTGATATTACATTAGCTTGATGCATGCAGTATGAAATGAAAAGTCTGCGTTTAAAGGTACTGTATCCCTTTTGCAGCCAACATCAAATTCTGTAGAACTTTGCAGGAATTATGAATATGTCATGTATGTCCTATCTGTGAAATTTAAACGTTAGCAGTGTCCTAATATTCAAATTATGCAAGGAAACCCGTTTACTTGCTAGACTTCACTGTCAGACACTATTGAGTGACTGACTGGCCTTTTTTCATCTTTGGTAATAACATACATAAAATGAGCTGTAAAGATTAGGCCTACATGAGCATTTGTCTACATCAATAGCCCTCTTCTTGTAATGGCCAAAATTAAACTGATTGAATCTTTGCGCAGCACAAAACAAACGACCATTCGGTACAAGGTTCTGAAAATCAGACTATTTACTAAAAGGCTTGCAATCCCTAAAGTCCATTCGACGACTAATGGTCGTTATTTTCCCACAAAAAGACATTTTCAAGCCCTTTCGTTTTGAAGGAAGTTCTAAATTAGTATTATCTTTTAATTGCCATTGGAATTTAACTTTTTCATTTTCTTGACCTGCAAATGCGACCTAGTACCTTTAAGAAGAGAGAAATATGGAGGAGCCTAAGGTAAAAATATAATATTGAAATGCCCACGGCGATAGAATTCTGAAATGAATTTGTATGTTTCGTAATTAGTCATACCAGGAACCTAGAAAGATCATCTAAGGACACTGAATCTCGAATGGCATGACATTGATGCCGGAACAGCGGCTGATCGAACACACTGCAGAGAGCTTGCTATTAAACTCAGCAGCACAGGAAGTCATTAAGTCTACGAGTAGCATACATTTGCGTGCCAAAAGAATTTGTCAAGCGCAAAACCTTAAAAAGAAGACATATTTCTTGTCAATATAAATTATCTTCATTTAACCTACATGAAATTCTTCGGAGAAGAGCGCAGTGTGTCTGTTTCTGTTGACGAACGCAGGAAACTGAGCCAATGGTATTGGTTGACGTGTGGTGAGAGGTTTGTTGCTAGATCTTCCAGGAGATCCATCGGTGGAATCAAGGTCTAAGGATTTAGTTTCCCGTACAAAGGACTTAACGGCTATAGCGGATTTAGGTCTTGTGCTCCTTGGAGTTGTTTGGTGCGAGTTCAAAACGGAGGCGTGCCCACTGTAGGTTTTTTCTGACATAATACATACACAAATAAAATAGGTAAATTGTACTCCGTTTTTGGAGGAGGAAGAGGCGTACGGTGGTACAAAGCAGAATCAGCCTATGTACAGCAAAAAAACAAATACTTAGTTTCTTACACTTGATTCATTTCTACTTCTTCAAAAAAGTTGCCTTGTTCGTGACATCATTAAACAGTGTAGGGCATAAGTGAACTGTAAGAATTCTATGGGGTTAGAAAAACAGAATATGTAGTCTATTTGTTGTCAATTACATTGTCGTTCCATGCCATTTTGATGATTATGATTATTTCACCTGATCATAATACTAACAATCAAAACATAGGCCTACCTTCTAATGACGTGTCTTGAAAATCAGCTGATGCCTGAAATTGGTCCTCGGTGTTTTCTTTATTAGACGGATTATTATCATTTCTTTGAGAAGAAACAAAATGTGTCAATGCAAACTACAAACTAGAAAAGTCAACGCAAAGCGTCGCATCCTCGCAGGGTACAAATGGCCTATATACGTCAGAACAAGTTACCTCCATTAGACTATACTATTATATTACTAGGCAAGGAAGTTAACCACATTTTCACATATATAATTAGGTGTTTTTGCATATTTAATGAGCTATGACCTTTCACCTTTGACCTACATACTCCGAAATCGAACTTAGGCTGTATTTTGATACTATGTACCTTCATATCAAATTTCATTAAAATCTGTCAAACATTACTAAAGTTATCGATCGGAAACCAGATTCGCATAAAAAAATAATGAGCTATGACCTTTGACCTACATACTCGGAAATTGAACTTAGGCTGTGTTTTAATACCATGTACCTACATATCAAATTTGATTAAAATCCGTCAAACATTACTAAAGTTATCGATCGGAAACCAGATTCGCATATTTAATGAGCTATGACCTTTGACCTACATACTCCGAAATCAAACTTAGGCTGTGTTTTGATTCCATGTACCTTCATATAAAATTTCATTAAAATCCGTCAAACATTATTAAAGTTATCGATCGGAAACCAGATTCGCATATTTAATGAGCTATGACCTTTGACCTTTGACCTACATACTTCGAAATCGAACTTAGCCTGTATTTTGATACCATGAACCTTCATATCAAACTTCATTAAAATCCGTCAAACATTGCGGAAGTTATCGATTGGAAACCAGATGTGTATTTTTTCGCATATTTAATGAGCTATGACCTTTGACCTTTGACCTACATACTCCGAAATCGAACTTAGCCTGTATTTTGATACCATGTACCTTCATAACAAACTTCATTAAAATCCGTCAAACATTACTGAAGTTATTGATCGGAAACCAAATTTGTTACGGACGGACAGACGGACGCACACACGGAAGGAAGGACGGACAGCGGCGTTTCTATATCCCCTCCGACTTCGTCGGCGAGGGGATAAAAGGCGAACAATAAGTGATCAGAAGAGAAATTTTAAAGAGCTGGTAAATATCAGACTTTTAGAAAAACTTCATAGGTAGAGTATTTAACAGAGTGTTGATATACATTGGTTTTCAAATTGTCCTATTCTGCTTGTTCTTAAATTCCGTACATAAATAAGTTTCCACTTGCATCGAAGGTATGGTAGTACTCACAGTGGATTACGGTATAATTACGGTATACGTGAGTGACAGCATTGTACACGGTAATTTATAATGATGACTGAAAAAAAATAGAAAATAGTTAACAAACCTTCGTCGTTTGAACACGATGATGACTACAATGATGATTATCAAAATGAGCAGAATGGCGCCCACGGCTCCCCCGGCTGCCGATGTTATAGAACTGGCTCCCCCAGCTGCCGATGCTATAGAACTGCCACCACCGCTACCGGAAGTTACCGGATGTTCTTTAAACATTATTTAGGAAAAATACCGAGTTACACAGCTACCCCATCAGGTTAGGGTTTAATGCCGTTTGGTCTATCAACAGTTCGTCGCCTACCCAATTGGTCTATTTCCATATGGTGTACACCCAGCCCGTATACTATCCACATGGTTACTTATTTCGTGTACTTATCATTTAGTCTAATTTACATTTAGGCCAATAGTCATTTGGTCTAATCTCCAATAAATCTACTTTCCATTTGGTATATTGCTCATTTGTCTAATTCCAAGCCCGTCTGCTTACCAGTTTGTTTAATGCCCATTTTGTATACTATCCATATGGTCTAATAATCATTTAATCATAAATGATAATAATGATAAAATGATTATTAGACTTTATGGAAGGTAGACGAGATATCATAAACAGAATCGCAGAGGCTTTTGAAAAATCAACCTGGAGCAAATCCGATAGCCTGAAATGTGTGAACATTCCAATGACGCATTGTATAATCCGAACATCTTTTCTATGGGGTATGCAAAAAAGTATTTAAATTACCCTGAGTTGATTTTCGAAAGTCTATGCAATGGTGTTTAAGATACTGGAATAGGTTCATTCTAATGTTCGAAGAAAGCCTTAAAATTCCATATGCTATATCTTAATATTACTGCTATCTCACAGCATTCAGAGAAAGAGAGAGGGGTAGAGAGAAAGACGGATAGGGATAAAGAGAGGGAGAGGGGGAGAGGGGGTGTGAGGGATGGAGGGACAGAGTAAAAAATATGAGAGGAACGGGCTCAGAAAGCAGGGGGAAATAAATTAAAGAACCTACCACTTTCTGTTGTAAATTCCAATGGTGTTCCTTGTTCTCCTTCACCGTTGATACCATCTCGTATCGCTGCAATCTGAACAAAGTACGTTGATTCTGCTTCAAGTCCACTGACGTTATACATGACCATCTCATTGGCATTCTCAGCAGACCTCTTCGATATGGAACGGTCCGTATTGTTCACCATGCTTAGGGTTGTACTTTTTTAGCCAACACGACATTGTTACCTGATCGCACGTATATCTTGTATCCAACAATAGGTCCGTCCCCGGTATCAGAGCTAGGGTCCCATTGTCTCCAACCGATGGCTGCGTGGTAGTATCCAAGTTCAAGTAGTTCTGGTGCACCATTAAAACTTGGTAAAACTGCAAAGTGCAAACAAATCGACAGGGAGGAAGTGAATACAAATTTATATCACTCATTCATTGTATTCTTTGGTACCAATGTCCCCCTCCCGACCGCAAAATAAGAGAAAAATAAATAGGTAACGTAACTTGTGCCATGAAACCTTGTAACTATTATTTCATTATGCTACCTGCAATTTATTGCATGGTGTAAATATGGGACATAAACTTTGCAATTGATGCGAAATATTTAAAATACTAATAACCATACATGCATCCTAGAAAATGACACAAAAAACGTTTACATTTTTGGATAAATCATGAAAGTAGATCAATATAAAAACTGAACTTAAAATAAAATACATAGCTGATCAGGTAGTGTTAATCATTATGCTTGGAAGGCTCTATGTGTGTTACATGAACTCGTTTTTAAAATGCATAGATCATTTAAAAACTTGTGGAGTACAAAAAGGAAACTGTTGCAATAAACCGCAATGGGGACTGCTCACCAAAAAAATCACTTGGAGGTAGCCTTACGAAGGCAAACTCTGAGTAATTATCAGGCAACCCGATGAAGCAGTAAATGGCTTCTTCTGGCCCCATATACTCGTGGATAAATGAATTATTGAGGGTGGTTCCTGATGTATTAGAGCTATTGCGAGTAATCCAGAGTTCCGTAGAAAGCGTCCCTACAGCTGCCTTGACATAATCAGAAGAAATATTTTGCCCTGGTGACGCTGTGAAGGAACATGAGAAGATCGCCACTCCTGGATTGGTCTTCTCAGAGCTCGTCTCAAAACGATCTAATGTTGGTGAAAGAACACAAAAGCATAATGAAACGTGGATGACTGTTTAACAGACAGGCAGAGAGGAAGAATGGAATAGAATAATGATACAAGGGAACGACACAATTTCAAGCCTTTTCAAAAATTAACTTGAGGAAATATCCATACTCTACTCCAACAGGTAATAAATCACTTTCGGATTTTCTAACATGCCATTGCCATGAATTAATACATTCAATAGGTTATGCACATGGCTATTGAGAATCATGTGCCTTAATTTTTGATTTTTTTGCTATCGTGTTCAATGTTAATTGTGTTACATATGAGGGCTAAACTGTGTTGGAAATTAAAATATATATTCTTCTTTGCTTCACTGCTTGAATGATATAAGAAGCTCAGAATTATTACTGAATGTATTTTTTATATTAATGAAAACTATATAATATGGAAGAACCGAATTATACTGAATTTCCCTAATATTATATCTGAGACACTTGGCAGTAGACACGTATTTCTTTCAATCCTAGCTACCTGTTTGGCATTGATCCCCCATCCATCTTGGATGACAGGTGGATGACAGACAATCACCAGTCAGAAAGTTACAATCCTCAGCACCACCAGAACAATGACATGTCTTTGAACAAGAGCTGAAACATCCTGAAACTAAACAAGATAAACATATTGCCTTAGGAGGAAATTCCATCTTCCATAAAACTAGAATTTAAATTGAAAGGAATGACGGATATCGCATAATATTAGTGAAAATTTTGATTTTATCCGAATAAACAGATACGAAATGTTAAAATATAGTATTATAAAGCATTTTACAGGTGTTTTCAATAGCAAATATTAATAGTAAACAAGTTTAAAAATGGGTATTAAGAGCTGTTGGTTACCTGGGGATGTTAATGACGTCATATCAATGTATTTCAATAATTGTCAGAAAATAGAGATGGAAATGCGTTTGCTTAATTGTATTGATGTATTGATGATTGTATATGTATTGATAGAATGGTATATTTAGGGACTTTCATGCGAGCATTTGTTTGTAAACAATTTAAAATATCATTAAGAATAATCTTACATGTCATACAGTTGGCCGGAAACTCGACATACTCGGTGACATATCCCAAGTCGCACCGCCCTTCAACCTTGTCACAGTATCCAGAATCTTTATGGCATGATGTGCCATTCCTGCAATTGCATTTCTGTGTACAGTTAGATCCGAAGTATCCGTTTTGGCAAACAGAAGGAACTAAAATGAGGAAATAAAAAATAATTAAAAACACATAGGTCACGGGCAGTAAAGTTAAGAGAAAGACCTTCCTTTAATATGTATATTTACTATTTCTAATCATTTTCTTTGCCATTACGTTAAAACATTAACAACCGAATGAAGGCAACGTGCATTTTTATTCCGTAAATTATTTGTCGGTGTACCGTTCAGAAAGTGGTAGAGAAAATACAAAGATCCTCTTGTTTTCTAAAGAAGGAATACAATCGCGGCATAGGAATATTGAAAAATTGGCTTTTTACATCAAAGTGAAAAGGTTTTGCGTCGGTAGAAATAGTCAAATGAAAGTCTGGGACTTATCTCGGGTCTTTTTTACCAAGGAAATATAGTCAGTATTGTTATGAACCTTTATATGTCATTTTCAAGCAAATTAAATGATTGTACCTTGACATGCTGATCCAGACCATCCTTGCGAGCAATCGCCAGTACATTCTCCAGTGACGTTATCGCAATCTGCTTCATCAGAACAGTGACATTCTTGAAGACAATCAGCTCCAAACATACCATCTGCACATGCTTTAGGACGAAATAGACGAGATATTACAAGATTCGTAGATCTCTTGAGATATTGTCTAATAAATTTGCTCCACAGAACATTTTAATTGGCATGCGACCTTAGCATGGTTTTGTTCAAGAAATACATAGGTGCACGTTCTAAATTACTGATAATTTTCATCCATATATAATTATCAACCCCCATTCATATAGTCATGTTGAGCACAGTTGATGTATTATCATAATTATCTCCAAAGTGTAATCCATCTTAGTCAATTTCTGTGTAAGGATTTAGATTTGAACCGTGCAAATTGTATAAAACACAAGGTCAAAATACCATCATTATTTAAAAGTCTCTTGTTACTTCCTAGTCCAGCTGTCCGTTTGTATATATTTGTTTATTCTTCAATCAGACGCATCCTACACACAGCGCGGTGTCTCCACTCATCGCGCGATCCCCAAACAACCGTCGAAAAGATCGGGGTACAGAATGAGAGGAATGGCAAGGTCTACTAGCAACGTTGAGGGTCTGTTATTTTATTAGCTGATTGGGCGCGCGACACGAAAACGGTCCACAGGCTAGACTAGTTTTCTTCCCAATGCCAATCATGATAGAAGTCGTTTTAGCACTTACTTTCATTGCAGTAGATTCCTGTATATCCAGCTAAACAGTTGCATCCATAAGGATCAGGTAGACAGATCTGACTTCCAGCACACTTGTCCAGAGGATGACCGGGACCACATTCAAACTCACAGTCCCAGCCAAATTTATGAATCCCACACGCTGCATGAAAATGTATATATTAGAGTGTTTAATTCAGATATAACTCACATGTTCTAAAAGGGTCTTTTTTCCGATTTCTCACCGTTTTTCTTCAAAAGTGTAGACTTTGAAAATCCTGTCGGTCGACAATAAACGTAACTGATTCAACGATGTCATTACGCCGCGCCGGTCCTCTCGTAAAGTATAAAACACGCTTGCTTACATTAGTTTTTATCACCTGACGAAGTGTTGCAGCGGCGCACGAAACGTCGTGATCTTTTAGATCCCTTATTGACCACATTGCGAGACAAACGAATATCACTAGCGATATTATTTTCGATACTACATCCGCAATGAGTAATATATTTAGCATTAAAGTCATTACTAATAAACATCGAAATCAATCATATGTTATAATATGATATTAAACAAATCTATTATTAATGAAATGTTATGTCAATTGAGAAGAGAAGAGCATGTAGAATTCAAACCTATTACAATCATTCAAAACTGTCCTAAGTCCCAATCAACAATATTATTATTTCTTCTTGTTTTGATTGGAAACATTCTGTTCTTAGTCATATTCATTGGCAAATAAGCATTGAATTAAACTAATAGTTACTAGCGTAAACAAAACAAGTGAAAAATAGTTCATCTTTAGTCACGAAGTTTATGTGCGTATTAAAATAACCATTGTTTCATTATTATTACTAGTATTAGCTATTATTGTGATGATTATTATTATTGTTATTATCATTATTTTTATCTTCATTGTTTTATTACATTTACTAATACCTGTATTACTTTTATTATTATCTTCATCATCATCATCATCATCATTTGTCTACCTCTACTTATTATTTAGAATTACAATTATACAATGAATAGTATCTAATTGTAAAGATTCATTTTAAGGCAAAGAATTTATTAGAAATAAACCCCAAAATGGTTTTAATGGTAGTATTTTTTCAGGGATTTCTTGATTTTACCTTGGAGGCAGTTCTTTCCAGCATGGCCAGGAGGACAGATGCATGTTCCTGAGAGTTCGTGGCATACACCTCCATTATAACAACTATCACACAAACGATCGCATAATGGTGGATTCCATCTTCCATAAGGGCACTCTGTTAATGCAATGAAACATGAACAATTATAATGTATATCCCACACGTGCGTTAATCCCGGAGATGGGTATTGCACCCCCTCCCCACACACCATTTTTGAAGGGGGGGGGGGACCTGTACAAAATACCCCCGAGTAAGGAAATCAATCATATTTTTAATTTTTTTAAACTTCATTCATGCGACTCTTTTTGTAGTAAATATTATCTTTTAAATGCTAATAAAATACTAAAAATAGATTTAAAAGTCCTAAAATTAATACGATATTTAAAAAAAACCTATCATATCCAGCTCCATTTTGAATCATGCATGTGTTCGCTCGAGAAATCTCGGCGCCGGGGTACGGTTCACAACCGACCCCCCC
The DNA here is from genome assembly GCA_037976565.1 of Mesocentrotus franciscanus. Taxonomy (NCBI): domain Eukaryota; kingdom Metazoa; phylum Echinodermata; class Echinoidea; order Camarodonta; family Strongylocentrotidae; genus Mesocentrotus; species Mesocentrotus franciscanus. The sequence goes on along the minus strand of CP137669.1, from coordinate 36,137,155 downwards.
CTCCCTTCCACACTCCACGGAATGGATTTAGGCCACCGATACCCAAAAAAGGGTAGCTTGATGAAATGAAGTGACACGAAAAGACGCGTTCGGAACCTAAAATGCATAGTGGTTGAAAATCAAAACTTCATGGTAAAAAGTTAGAACCACACCATTAGGCCATGTAGCTGTTATATGTAAATACTTGTAAGTCCTTGATTAGGCTTTATACTGGATAAACTGTCATTCAATCACGGAAATTACAACTTTACATTCATCGATATTATTTATTCTTTTCTGTCTTATTAACCAAGATATATCTGGTCGGTTCGGGTCGGATTTTTATTTGTTTTAAATTTTAATGACAATAGCTACAGAGCTGAAGGGAAAAAAGTTCCTGTGAATTTATATCCTTGCGACCAATATGCAATGATATATTTTCGATGTGTAGGGAAGAAAAAATCGAACCCTTTACGATGAGTCTTATGAAGCTGAATTGATGTTGTTCCAGCGTTCCATCCATATACGTCACATACACACCGGCGTCTGAGACAGATGCAGATTGAATTGAGCGTGATAGACTGCCAGAACTTATTCCAATAAGTGAATTAGCCCAGTCTACATCAGTGACTTTCCGCCATCTTACCCCGTCTTCTCCTACCATCCCTGTCATGCTCATCATACTGAGTGTGATATTATCTCCAATATGTATTGTCTTTGTAAACCGACCATCACTGGGTTGCAATGGACCTATAAAGAATAAGAAGGACAAATCGACACACATTACATTTGAATTTTATTTTTGTTCTGATTCAATAAAATTGCGTCATCGCGTCATCCATTATCTCTCTCTATCTCTCTTTCTCTCTCTCTCGCTCCATCAAATGTTATCCTCCGTTATTTTTAAATGGTCATTAACTAAAAATTCATGAAACAATAGGGGAAATTATGTTTCAATCATGAGCATTTATGGTATTGAGGAGTGTTTTGAGTTTCAAAATAATCATAACATTTCCTTTTTAGAAATATTTACATTTAGTTGAAATTGTCTGTTGTATTATAATTTTAAATGTAAACTATTAACAACTAAATTATTATTAACTCACTTACCAAGTTAGTATGTGACCAATTGATTTGTCCCGATTTGTGTCTTGGGAATATGACATATTAAAGCTTACATATGAAAATGTTCAACAAAGGCCCTCATTCAACCGGTCCACCATTCTTCAGTTACGAAAAACACACACACACTAATGTACTAGAGGTATGAATAATTTAGTAGTCAACTGTATGTGTAATCCTATATTATGTACGGGAAGAAAGAAGAATGCCAAGAGGAACAGATGACATTCTACTGGCTGTCACCGCAGAACATTCGAAAAATCCCAAGCCCTCCCTAGAAGCTGGAAGAGACTGCCTTAACGCTACAGATGATAGAATATTGCTGTCTCCTGGAGCTGTGTAACTATCGAAAGTTATAGACTCCGTCAGACGGACGAGTCTTCTGGTGGAAAATGTGAGAATCTCTTCATTCTCTGAGCCGAGTAGACAGATAAATGACGCATTCAGCAGTCCTCCGCCGTAGGGTGATGGAGTAGCCGCCATTAGAGGTACAGGAAGAATCTGTCGCGGACCTATGGGCAAATCATTAAGTTTTCAAGTAATTAGTGTCCGCCTAGCATCTTCGTTAGAGGAGAAGTAAGGGGGAATATACATAACGTTGCCAAGGCAATGACTTATCTCACACTTCAACCTTACATTTCGTATCTTATGATAACGTTTGGTCCTTGTTGTTACATGCAAATCGATTTTCACACATGTATTTTGTAACAAAGTTACCTCCACTTCTAGAACCAACTGGTATACAAATATATTATCAAATCGATTGAAATTTAGCGCTTTCAAGGGATTAAGCTTTGAAAAAAATCTCTCTTAGCTTCGCTCTCCAGCATATAAGTTTGATAGAGATCTTGGCAACCTTTGCGATGATGCAAACCCCTTGCATGCTTGCCACTAGATAGACGCATACTCTGGTGACTTATCCACAAGGGCAAACGATATGTTTAGAAAAATGCATGGGGGGGGGGGTGAAATGCTCGAGTCTGCTCCATGTCGACAACAGTGGATTAAGGGCCACCGTTTTACCGAAAAAGAATTTTAAGCAATTTGAAATAAAGCAAAACATTTTTGCGATCATACATAATTGATCTTGTGACTTACCCTGATAGCGTTCACATATGAAGGGTAGTTCGTCATTGCATGAAACATCAACCCATCCCATGTTTGATTTAGAAGGTAGTAGAGAGGCACAATTTTCATCATATTGGCCGTTGGGTTCAGGAGACTTCCATGAAGAATATCTGTGTGTATTTAATAAAGTGGAATGGGAAACAAGCACATGCAGGGGCAAACAGACGATTATACGTAATAATGTTTGTTTGTTTATTTGTTTGTTTTTTTTTTTTGGGAGGGTTGCATTGTATTGGTAAATATGCAATCTGAGTTCTGACAATTGAAGAGTAATAACCCATATCATATATACATTATATTTCTTGGCTGTTTAATTTTTAGTCTCTCAACTGGACTTTTGAGCCGAAACATCTCTAACAATATACTCCCCAACCAAAAAGCAAGCTCCCCCACAATACTTTCAATCTAACTCGAGAAAGAATTCAAGAAATTAATGTATTCGAAAAGCAAAGTATGAACTGCTCTCTTACCCATATTTTGATTGATTATTTCAATTTTTAATTTTGTATGTGGATTTAAAAAAAAATATGCACTTGCCACATGTACAAAAGATTAAAATAATTAAAAAATTATACGTACACCCTCCATTGCATTACGAAATGCAACATGCAGGTTTTTTTTAGTACTGACTGCAATAATTTCATTATCAAAAATAAGTAAGCGATCAAAATCTGATTAATAAAAAGTTACGCTTACTTCGCTTTTTAGAAAAACACATTTCATAAATTAATAATTATCAAGTTACATTGAAAAATGTCCGCGAAATGTTCATTTTTCTTACTGTTTTGTTGGGTCAACAGTTACTATCTCAACCTACATACAATGAGATGGACATTTTACAAACTATATAATTAAAGAGTTATATAATTAATTTTGAGCTTGGCAGTCATTTCAAAGTAGAAACGATTAAGTTTGCATTCTATATTTATTGAACCTACTGTAAAGGTGTTCCGTCGATCCATGTAAATGTGCCTGCAACGGCTTGATCAGTCAAACCAAAAAATACATTGGTACTTAATCCTGAACTCCTGACATGAAGAAAGGTCTGTTGGGAGGACAAAAAAACAAATATCATCTCATAAACCTCATTTGCTTTTCATGTTTTCATATTTGCGCGGCTATAAAGCAATTCGTATCGATTTCATAATGAAAAGAAATCGCCTGCAGCGAACCCGAAAGGCGATAACTAAACTATTAATTTGAAGTGGAAATTATTCGTTCGTTTAAAGCTGCTTGAAGCTATTTTAACAGGACTGTTCGCAGTTATGGTACTGTTCAGAGGCGGCGGAGCGACTTCCAAAATGGGGGAGGGGCACCAACAAAAAGGGCACTTTCTGGAGAGAAAAAGATAATGATAGGTAAATATTCACATGTCCTTTTGAAATTCATTTCTGCCATTCATAAAGATGAAAATTTGGACTTTACTTCCTCATTGTTAAAATTTATTGAAGACACATTTATTCAAGCTGATCTATCCAATATTTGGCTAGGCCAAAATAGTGGATTGGGCTTAAATATTAATTCTTTGCTAAAACTGAGACTAAATGATATTTTTTGTCAGGAATGGAGAGATGCAGTATGGTCAAATCGCATTTGCACAGATTATAGAATGTTTAAAGGCAACCATATATTTGAAAGCTATTTACTCACCCTAAATAAAACTGATGCTTTTACTCTCCGTAAGTTTCGGTGTAGATCACATAAATTACCTGTAAACAAAGGTCGATTTGATGCGAACACACCACATTGTGATATGCTGTGCAGACTCTGCCTGTCCACTGATACAGGAGATGAATTTCACTATATTTTTGTTTGTCCATATTTTCAAAGGGAGAGATGTTTATATTTACCTAAAAAGTTTTGTAAGACTAAGCTTTGCACATGACAGAACTTTTTGATACTAGAAGCACTTCTCAGTTGAAGATTTACTCGCCTTATTATGTTGAAATTTTCTCAAAAAGCAGAGAAAGAAGATAGTTCAGGCATTTCAGGTAATACAATTAGAGTTGAACCTACACGTACTCGTAGCGGTAGGATAGTGAAACAGCATACTTTATTTACTCTTTAGCTTGTAAATAGACTGCATAATACTTATACATTTTATTATTGTCACTATCTTTATTGTATATATACATTGTGTTTACTAGTTGGTTACATCGTTCACGTTTGTAATTTCATACACTATAGACCTATTATCGTTTGTATCTTTGTGTCATTATCTATGTATAATGTATATAGGATTGTATTCACAAGTCATGCATTGCTATTTATACTTTTATGTTTTTTGTACTCTCATACCCCGAGAGGGGTCAAAGAGTCAATCAAATTCTACAAATCAACTACAAATCACCCTTTTTGGAATTGTTTAAAATGGGCATTTGCTTCCGATTTTATCTCGCTTTCACGAGGAACCTATTATGTCACAATCGTGATATTACTTTATAAATATCTTTTCCAACATACAAGACCAGCTCAAAAGCTATGTAAATTTCCCAGCTGTGATAGAAAATACTAATAAAACAACAAAAGTTAAATATGTTTAATGATACAACATTTCGGTAATTGATAGCTGAATGAAAAGAAATAAATATAATTGAACATAATTACGTTGATATCGTGTGATTTGATGAGTGCTAAATCAGCTCCATGATACTGACAGTAGGTCCGTGCATCTGAGAAAGACCGAGCCAGCCATGAAGGAGAGGTGAAATAATCAAGACCTCCAAATGATGCTTCACTGCTTCCATCGAATACTGTAATAAAATAGAATTTATATATGAGAGTGGATGGTAATGAGACAGATTGTGAAATTAACGAAATTAACGGCTTTTCTAGCAGTCGACGATATACTTGTACTTTTTTAATGTTCAACTAAAAGGAGCAAGACATTATTTTAGTTCTCCAAATATGTGTTAAAACAGAAAACGATTGCATTTGTTGTCATTTCTTAAAGATGAACTTTTCACCCACTATCTGAACTGTTTATTTCGTCGATGTATAGAATACGAAAGAGTTACAAACAAGATTATCATTTTTGTCATGAATCGAACAATTGCAGTGGCATTTTTTGTAGTAAGAGAAAGTTACGAATGCAAAGTTGTACAACAGCCATACATCCCATGATGATTTTAATAAAATTCTTGTATTATTTTGTAATGATAACGGATATCGTTTAAGGAGTAGCGCAATATTAAAAATATCTGAAAAGCATTTAAAAATTCTGCTTGTACGAAATATACTCCAGCGACAATAGCTCTTCGGTAAATTTCTTACACCAAACGAATTCCAAATTTCAGCCCTTTATCCTAATGCTAACCCCGACCCTAACCCTAACCCTAACCTACACCCCAATTGCCGTATGATCCCAAGACAATACGTTCGTTGAAATATAGCCCGGAACAACTGTCGCCAGAACACAATCAATGTTGGATCACCATAAATTCATACCTCGTGTACGCTCACAAATGTACGGGAAAGATTGCTTTGAAGTCTGGTCATACCATGCAGGGCCATTATCACGTAGACTGAGACAACCCCAGGAGTTAGCACTATTTGGTTCAACGCCCTTGTACCAATCAGTATACCTTGGAGGAAAAAAGCTATATAAATTAAGTTCGCATCATGATCGTTATTATAATTGTTATGATTAATAATAATTTTGGTAATGATAATAGGAGTAGAAGTAGAAGTAGTAGTAGTAGTAGTAGCAGCAGCAGCAGTATAAAAGTAATAGTAGTAGGATGTGTTATTATTATCATCATCATCATCATCGTTAATATTATTATTATTATTTTTTTATTATCATTTTTATAATTATTATTTTTTCACTTTTCATGTAATAGTGAGAATAATCATGGAGGTTCGGATATCCATCATTCAACTGAATTTGAATTTAAATTTTTAGTCACATTAATCTCATCACCTTCCCCCTTAGATATGTTACATAAATACTGTAAGTATGTAGCATACAAAGACATAGAGCAGAAATCTGGTCGTAACATCATGATATTGTATTGTTGAGCCGAGCTTTATTTATTCCATCGTCTTGATATTCATTTTAAACATAGATATTACAAAGCATGCTGATGAAGTATAAACTATTTTCATGGACACTGGATACATTTAAATGAAAACCGTTTTTTAGGAGAATAGTAACTATCTAGACATACATAGGGATTCAACAACATGAATGTTTTATCTTGACGGATGTTGACAGAGTAAACAAATTATTAGGAACATACTCGAGTGTAGTACCATCCAGCCAGGTGAAATTTCCCCAGCCACTCCTCCGAAGCCCGAACCAGTAACAAAAATATGGGTGACATGATGTACATGGAGGTAGTAGATATTTAAGAAATTTCTGTATAAAAAGCAAAATAAAAAAAATATTTGAATTTTCATTGAATAAGTAAGTAAGGTTAATCAATCTTTATTATAAAGATGAAGGGGAGGCGACCAGTAACGATGAGTGCATGATTCGACTTGAATGTTAACACACATGATCTTTAGTATACCATTTAAAATTGATTTGAATTGTGGTTTTACGACTCATATCCGTTGAAAGGGCAATTCAATCTTAACTGCAAGTTGGTAATAAATCTAACATGACGTAGCAAATGAAAATATGCATTTGCATGAGTATCTGGTAACTCATTTTCAAAAATCAAGATCATTTCAATATTGTTAGATTAACAACGTCAATAAGATGAATTGTTGGATAACTCCCCTTCTGTCCATGTACAGAACTTGTGCAATGATATTCGTTTTATAATTATGTGTACTGTAGTTAAAAATAAAATAAACAAAACACGATAAACTAAGCTTGACCGACTTAAGAACCTCCTATTAGAACAACACAACCCACAGTCCAGTTTCGGACTCGTAGGCTGACAACTTGCTTAGGGTTCACTGGACCGATTGCCTAACATTTCATAACTTTCCCAATAATAATTCTTTGTTTTGTCGGTCTTATTTACCTTTTGGAATTTTCGAACTCTTTACGTATTTTTTAAAAATATACATTTATTTGATTAAAACACATCCTTACGTATTTCTTGTTGTCGGTCTCGAAGACATTTTTAAGTTTCGGTCTTGCAGACTTTGTTGGTCTATTGGGAGGTTCTTAAAGGTAATACAAAGTTTTGGTATGGGGTCATGAATTTGGTTCAAATGAACATATTGGAAGCATATGCGATCCTACAATATTCAATGATCGTTGTCACGGTTGAAATCGAATCTAAAGTGATGAAATTGTGAATAATAAACTCTTTATGCTGTAAAGCTCCCTCTCAAGATTGATATTACTTTAGGTTCAAAACAATGTTTTTTGACTAAAATCGACCGATTTTTATTCCCGTTTGAAAATTATATATCAGAACTGCATATCCCGAGATTTTTATGGTCGCAGCTATTATTGTATGGACGTAGCCGCTATTTGAAATTTATCGGGAGCACCGATAAATTTGATATTTTAATTTCTCGAAATCCTTAGCGTTTTAGAGCCAAATTTGTTCAAAGTTGCTTATTCTAACACTAGGTTTCAAAATGGTAATGCAAATTTTAAATTTCATAATCCAATCCTGTTGAAATGTTACCAAAACTTTGTATTACCTGTAATATACTATAAGCAAGTGGACAAATTAATCGGTTATTGGGCTCCATAGCTAATTAAATGTTGAAAAACATCAGGTATAAACTTACATTAATTTCGGTTGTTTTAATCATAGCCAAGTCACCGCCATAACCACGACACTTTTCCTTGCATAGTTCAAAGTTACTCTTGGTGTTTCCATGATAAGATACTGAGATTCACCGTACTCATGCCATTGACAAGCTACATCTGTTTACAGAGTATTAAATGAAAGTTTAAATTTTTGCATTTATAGCGATTCGAAGTCGTAGCTTTCTGTCAGTCTACCTTGTTAAATTCTTTGAGTGTATTCTTTTAGAAATTTCGTTTATTTTGTGCCCCAGTTGTTGAAGAAGAAGCAAATTGGAAGCCGCTAATGTACAAAATTCGTAACTCCACTGCTCTGATGCAGTCATAGACGTAAACAAAACAAGTCAACTCAAAGCGTATATAGCATCCCCTTCGCCGGGTACAAATGGCCTATATACGTCAGAAATTCTATCAAAATCCACCCAAAATTACTTAAGTTATCAAACGGAAACCATATTTTTGCGTACATAATTAGCAATTTTTAATTAGCATTTTTTGCATATTTAATGAGCTGTGACCTTTGACCTTTGACGTACATAATCAACAACATTACTTACGTTATTGAATGAAAACCATAATATGTTCGGATATAATAATTAGCTATTTTGCATATTTAATGAGCTATGACCTTCGACCTTTGACCTAGAAACTCCGAAATAGAACTTAGGCTGTGTTTTGATACCGTGTACCTTCTTATCAAATTTCATTAAAATCCGTCAAACATTACTAAAGTTATCGAACGGAAACCAAATTTGTTACGGACGGACGGAAGGGCGGACGGCAGCGTTACTCGAAGGGACGGGTGCATTCATTCAACCCCCTGTAGTAATTTCTTTTTGCCATAACATCGGGGAATGACTGCTTCCAAGACTTTTTAAGCCCAGAGTCTAGCCTTTTTGACACGAGATTCATGAAATTCGGACAATGGGTTAACGCGCAGCATCCACAAGCTCTGCCCTATATAATTATACTGATTACACACGAAAACTGATCACAAGTACGAATAGTTAGTTAGGTAATTATTCAAAAACGCATCGAAGTAGGATATAAATATTTATGTTCGCATCCTCTTGTCATCTCTGTTGACGGGGTCAGCATTATTTCAGTCAGCAAGGCAGGCTACTTGGGTGTGATCAGAAATAAGCACCTTTCAATGATTTCAATGATCACATCACCAAAACCTTTCAGTAGGCATTTATCTTCATGGCCATTCTGAAAATTGGTCAGATCAGCCAATATCCTGATAGAAAATCTGTTGAATTTCTTGTTCATGCTTTGAATATGTCTCAATCATGTAGATAATTGTAATTCACTGTTTTATGGACTGTTTTTTAAGGAATTAAACCAGGTACAGGGAATTCAAAACACAGAGGCAAGTTCAAGAGACGCCATTACACAGATTGATATCAAACTCGTGTGGTATTGAAAATAATCATTATTTGCTTTAAAGCACAGTGCAATCTCACTCCATCTGATATATCAGAACTTATTCATAAACTTATTCATATAATCAAGTACGTACTCTTCGATCATCAATTCAACATCTTCTGGCTGTACACCCTGTAAACATGAATACATATGGAAATCGATCCTTCATGGCATCAGCTCCTGCTCTGAGCAATTCTCTACCCGTAACAATTGGGAATATATCTTCTCTCGATACGTGTAAGAAAGCTCTTCAGCTCTATTTTTTCTAACAGTAGTGTTCATATTTTCTGTATTATGATTAATAATGTAAAGCGCATAGTGAACTGCATTATAATTAATATGCGCTTTATAAATTAAAGGTTATTATTATTATTATCATTGTTATTATTATTATCATTATTATTATTACAATTATTTTTATTATTATTATTACTATTATTGTTATCACTGTTATTATTATCATTATTATTATGATTATGATTGTTATTATTGAGTTACTCTATTTATGTGCCAAACTTAAGGATATTTCGTTGCTCCACGGCCAAGATCAGGGGATGGAATCCGCCCCCTCCCTGGCTGTGAGATGACATATTAAAATAATCTGGTCTTTTTTGGGTTAAATTCAATCATATTCATACAAACATTTTAGATATCGTCTCGGACATCGTTGTGGACATAGACGACGTCTTTAATACACATCGAACACTCTTTTTTTTTTCAATACTACCTGGAATTTCATCTTCATGTCTGGAAATAATCCAAAAAACCTTTATTATGGTTTGCTGGATTCCATATCCAATTATTTCATTTAAAAAAAAAATCACCATTTGTAATAAATGATATGAAATATATATTCATAAATCTTATTGAATAATTTATCGAGTAATTATTAAAAGAGTTACAACGAACAAATTATAGTTGACAAAAGAGAAAAACTGACTGACTGGTGATAACAAATGAACAAGTGTCGACACATATGAATTTGATAGGCCATTCCATGCTTTTGGAATAGAATAGTAGGAACATCCAGTAAATTTCATACAAACCTGTTGTAGATGAAAGAATCCATATCAGAGTAAGAAGCAGAAACATCCTAAACCATGCAAGTATTGAATCCCCAGAAACACAGAGAGTGAGATGCAGTGCCCAGTATTGTAGTCCGATATTGAATATATAAATTCCCTTCTATGTAAAAAAAAAAAACATTGCGCTTGGAGTTATATCAGGGGGTATCTCACTGAGCGGCGAATTAACTTTTCTGACGAATTTTGGCGAAAATCAGGGTTCGCCTCTGCGATATTAAGCGACTTTTAGCGATGTTTAGCGACAACTAGCAACATTTGAGCGTGTGTTGGCGAAAGGCAGTTGGCGACTATTAGCGACTGTAAGCAAAGGTTAGCGACAGTTTTTGCGAAGATTAAAAACTATTTGCCAATCCTTTGCCACTATTTGTGAATGTTTGGAACCTTTTGCTAACTCCTGTTACTCAGTGGGTCGATTTTATATAGGAACCATATGGTAACGTGGTCGCTAGCATTGGCGAATCAAAAGGAACTTCAGCGACACCGTCTTACAACGGTACAACCGTTACAACCGAAGAAGAAGAAGAAGTTTGCAAAGGCTTACGACTGTTTTGCAAACGCTTGCAACTGTTGCGGAAAATAAATTCGCAAAGAAATGTTGAACATGTTCAAAATTTCTTTGCGACAAGAAAAACTGTTTGCGACAATGAAAACTGTTTGCGAACTTTCTTGCAACCTTTAACGAACCTTTTGCAACCTTTTACGAACCTTGGCGAACCCCCAAATTCGCTACGTTCGCAAGCATTCGCCGCTCAGTGAGATAGGGCTATATATCCTGGTACGACGGAGCAGCTTGGAATGGCCTGTGATCTGATTCCAGCAGCCAAATATTGTGACTAATTATTGAAAAGGAAGTCGATTATGACATGTATCTTTGTGGGTAATTCTACAGTGATGAATAGAGAATGGCAACGCAAGAAAAGTACAACAAGAAATGGAATCGGTTTCATATTTCAAATTATTTTTAGCCACACTCCACATTATAGATGTCTAAAAACGAAAAAGGCTGTTAGTAGTGTAGCCCTCGTTACTTTTGTAATAGTAGGGTACCAAAATAGAGATGAGATAAGATGAGTCTGTATAACAGGAGGCAAAGAGGAGATGTGTGTTGGTTAAACTCGTGACACGGACTGCCTTTTAATAAAAAGTAATAATATAAAACATAGCTGAATATTCGTATACAAACAAACAATGTCAGATAATATAAACACAAACCCACTACTACTGTTTCTATCCTACTAATATATATGTTTACATCCAAACTTAGCCACTAAATGAAATAGCAAAGTAAATATCAACAGCATGTCCGTCTCCTATATCTAATCAAACACAGACTTATCATTCACTAGAATAGATAATTATAGTAACTATTAACATAATACAAATTACATGAAACGTATAACTGCTGAATTGCGAAGATAACCAATATCTCTTTTAACTCGACTAAACTCAATGAAGTAAACAAGACGATCGGAAATATGTACTAAATAATTATAACGAAGAAACTATAACTAACATTATATGAATTAACTATATAGGGTTATACATGTCTGACTAATAATATATATATATGCCTGCGTAAACTGGACATATATAATGCAAATGAATAGTATTGTTGTCCTTTAGATTGATTCCTACTTTAAAGGGCGGAGTGGATAAATAAGCGTTTTGGACCATAATAAAACCCACTAATACACATATAATAGCGATGGCCAAAGCACATTTGCTCCAGCTACTAATACCGTCTCTTTACATAGTTGAGACAAATAAACCTTTCAAGGTAATACATGTAGTTAAAAGTTGTAATATACAATCCTTTCTCTGTACTCAACGATGCGGTCACTCCCTACGCCCCATGCGAACGTACATAGTCTAATTACGCAGACACTATTGTATCATAGATAAATGATTATAAAGTTGTAAGCCAATTTCACACCAATCCCTGGTATATCGGAACACATATTAACATGATTATTATCTTGACGTGGTATTGTTAGATCCTAACAAAATAAATGACATAATAATTCGATACGTATCATACGAAAGTACGGACTCATAGACTAGCAGTGTCTGACCGGTTCATTGTACGTTCGAAGGTCATCTCCTTCTGAGATGGAGTCTCTCAAAACGTTATCAAATCGAATATGGAAAATCGTAATAATATCTCCCAAACTAGAATATATAAAATGCTAACTAGAATCAACATAGTGGTTCATAAACGAGAAAATATTGATTAGCTAATATCTTTAAGCAAGAAAGCTAATAGTTATGGACAATGTGAAATATAATAGTGATTCTTCCATCAAGTTGTAAATGACAGATGAGGATACATATTCGCGGGTACCATTAACCCGTACAATATAACGCTTCACTTAGTTGTGAGAAAGTTCCATTTTCTCAACTCAAGTTTCTTCCCTTAAAATAACGATATTTACAAATCAGAACAAATTCATGCATACGTCAGTACAACCGCACAAAGTTATATAACAGGATAATATGATTTACTTAAAAATAAGTATAATACAAAATATAATAATTTACCTGTATAACAGGAGGCAAAGAGGAGATGTGTGTTGGTTAAACTCGTGACACGGACTGCGAGGAGTCGAGCGGGTTCACGAGTTCAAGATATTATAGACAAAGGAACATAAAATATGTTGTGGGGTCATGTGTTAAGGGTCACGTGTTAAATATATTTGCAAAAAGTGAGTCATGTGGTCCAGCATTTTATGTGGCAATGGGGTAAGGTATATGACTAGTCTTTAAAACCAGTCACCTGGTTACACTCTCCCTTCCTTCGAAACAATGCCGTCCCGGCATATAAAACAATGGAAATAAACTAGTTAAACAAATTAACATTAAATGAAATTACACTTTCGTTAAATGGTGCAAAAAATATAATATATACAAATATTGGAAATGGGTCCTATATCATTCCTAGCTTAGCCCTAGCTACACTCATACCGGGACTCTTCCACCGTGCCCACAGCTTCTTCCCAGCCTCTAATTTTGTTTGGTAAACGGAGAGATTAAGGAGGTGGCCGAGAGTATTGTATTGGAGCCTTTCGACGGGGCGACGCGTCCGTCCACTGCGTCTAATCGGGGATTCATGATCGAGATCGTCAGCGGGAGTTTGCTCACCTGAAGAAGGAAGATTATCTTCGGGGTGTTGGTTATTCGAAAGAGGAGGTTCATGGGCGTGGGATGAGTCATCGAAGGGGGCTGGATTATCAGCGGGAGGTAGGTCGTCTGAAGAAGGGAGGTCATCTATGGGGTGTGGATCGGTTATAGGAGGTGGGTCATCTGCTGATGGGTCAGCGGGGGCTAAGTCAATGATTGAGGGTGGGTCTTCAGCAGGGCGTTGAGAATATTCTACGCCCTCCGGGAGGATCGGGGCTCCATCAGTTTCCTGGCGTCGATCATGATTGGCTCGGGCTGGACCAATTACTTCAGGCACCCGAAGTAACAGATCTTCTGTCTCTTCATTATGAGAAGATTCCATCCTTGGTCCCTCAGTCTGCTCAGTCTTAGGACGATTGGTCTCTATGTGTGGTTTGGGGCCGGTTTCTTCAAGGGGTAGGAACATACAAGGAGTTAGAAGATTTCGGTGAACGGTCCTCTCCCGCTTCGTGTCTGGTCGTTGGACTACATACACCGGTAGCTCGGGATGTTTACTCAACACGATGTAGGGTGTCGATTCCCATTTGTCTGCTAGCTTCTGACCGCCTGTGGATTTGTCCATGACCAACACACGATCTCCCGGTAGAAGTGAAGTCAGTTTGGCTTTCTTGTCGAACTGGACCTTCTGGTGATCTTTCGCCAGCCTCGATTTCCCTGCCGCAAGATCGTAGGCTGCTCGGAGACCTTCCCGGAATCGGGTGACATAGTCCTCATATCCCACATCTTCACTTTGAGATGGAATGCCGAAGATGACATCCACCGGGAGATTTGGGTGCCTGCCAAACATAAGATGGAAGGGAGCGTAACCAGTGGACTCATGCTTCGTTGCATTGTAGGCATGGGTCAGATGCCCAAGATGATCTTTCCAACTGGCCTTCTGCGAAGGGTCTAGAGTTCCGACCATGTTGATTAGAGTCCGATTAAAGCGCTCTGTTGTTCCATTCCCTGCGGATGGTAGGCAGTGGTTCGGCTCTTTTGATTCCCGCCACTTTGCAGAGTTCTGCAATGAGGTGGCTCTCAAAGTTTCTTCCCTGGTCTGCGTGTATTCTGCGGGAAACCCGTAGTGGACAAAGAAATTCTCCCACAAGGTCTTAGCCACTGTTGTAGCGAGCTGATCCTTTGTGGGGTAGGCTTGTGCATACCTGGTGAAATGGTCAGTCACCACCAGGACATTCTCGTAGCCACCTTTAGATTTATCCAACTTCAGGAAGTCAATGCACACCAGTTCCAGCGGTTCAGATGTGTGGATACTCGAAAGAGGAGCACGGTTCCCTGAAGTCGGTGTCTTCCTTAGGCAGCATCGCCTACATGTGGTACACCAGGCATGCACATCCTGTGCCATCCTTGCCCAGAAGAAACGCTGGCGAAGGTTGTCCAGAGTTCGTTCAGCCCCAGGGTGACCAACGTCATCATGGAGGTGACCAAGGACCAGTTTGTGGTGACAACGTGGGAGTAGCAGTTGATAACGCAGTATCCCAGCAGTGTCCTGGTACCGCCGATGAAGAACTCCCGACCTTAGTTCTAGGCGTTGGTACTGCCTGAGGATGAGCTTCGCATCTGGGGAGCACACTTGAAATTCCTGCTTGGTAGGTTTGGAGCCTCGCTCCACATACGGCATTACAACTGACAGATCAGGATCCGATCTTTGCTGCCGAGCAAGAGTTTCCACTGGAATGATGTCGATGGAGGGTGTACCCGTATCACTTCCCTCTTGGTTGCCGGGTGAGCCTGGGCTAGATACATTGGCGGCCAACTGGAGAACTGTGGGTGTACAAATCCAGCCGGTTGCAATCCTCCTTGCAGAACGGCTGACACTGCTAAGTGGCCGCAGTCAACTTGCACATCTTGAGTTGGTACTCCAGCCGACGCCTCTGGCAACCTTGAAAGAGCGTCCGCTGCGGCGTTGAGCCTCCCACTCCTGTATTCCACACTGAAATCAAAGTCTGCAAGTGCTGCCACCCATCGCTGGCCAGTTGCATCCAGCTTTGCAGAACTGGTGACATATAGGAGTGGATTGTTATCTGTCAGGACATGGAATCGGCGACCTAGGAGATACTCACGGAACTTGTCTACCACAGCCCACTTCAACCCCAGGAATTCGAGCTTATGGGCTGGATATTTGCTCTCCGATGGTGTTAAGGCCTTGCTTGCGAAAGCAATTACCCTCTTCTTACCATCCTGGAGTTGACTGAGGACTGCCCCAAGGCCAGATCCAGACGCATCAACCTCGAGAAGGAACGGGGTCTCAAAGTCTGGGAAGCCAAGTACTGGAGGAGACGTTAGTTTGGATTTGAGTATTTCGAAGGCCACTTCACATTCCTCGGTCCAATTGAAGGGAGGGAGAGGTTTCCGGTAACCTTGCGTCGACCACCTCCTTCTGTAAGCTGAAACAATGGCTTTGCTGTTTTTGCATATCCTGGGACAAACCTCCTGTAGTACCCTGTAAATCCCAAGAACCTGCGTACGTCTTTGCTGTTCTTTGGACGAGGCCAGTCCGTCACAGATGAAGTTTTCTCAGGGTCAGTCTCGATTCCCTCCTGGCTGATCACATGGCCCAGATATTTGACCTTGGTCTGAAGGAGGTGGCACTTCCTAGGTTTCAGTTTCAACCCTTGTTGACGGAGTCGATTGAATACCAGTGTCAGGCGATCGAGGTGATCGTCAAAGGAGCTAGAGAAAACAATGATGTCGTCCAAGTAGATTAAAAGTGACTCGAACTGCTGGTCCCCTAGGCATGATGTCATCAGGCGCTGGAAGGTTGCTGGAGCATTCTGGAGACCAAACGGCATCCGGATACATTCAAAGAGCCCCATGGGAGTCGTAAAGGCTGTCTTTGGTCGATCCTTCTCCGCAACCTTTACCTGCCAATACCCACTTGTTAAGTCCAAGGTGGTGAAATACTTTGCATTCCCAAGGCATCGAGGGCCTCATCAATCCTAGGCATTGGGAAAGCATCCCGTCTCGTCTTACTATTAAGGTGACGGTAGTCTATGCACAGACGAATGGAGTCATCCTTCTTGCGTACCACCACAATGGGAGAAGCATATGGGCTATGACTTTTCTTGATTACTCCTGCCTGTTCCATCTCCTGGATGTGTCGTCTCACCTCTTGGAACTGAGCAGGGGATTCGCCGGTAAGGGAGACGGAACGGATCTTCATCCACAAGTGGGATGTCGTGTTGAATGTCCTTAGCACACCCATAGTCAAAGTCATGTTGTGAGAACACGTCCGAGTATTTGGCAAGAAGATGTTCCAGCCGCAACTTCTCTTCCGGAGTGATGGGTGAGCTGGTCAAGTCCAGTTCAGGGAAGCTCGCTGAGGTATTTGCCAGCAATGTAGAAGGTCCTGAAAGGGGCGTGGGCGGGTCGTCAGAAGATTCTTCTATGGCGCACACCAGGAAAAGTTGAGCCAGTGGGACATTCTTGCCGATGGTGATGGGTTTATCGGACACATTCCACACTCGGATCGGTACCCAGCCACCTGGAGACGCATCTACAAGTGTCCTTCCTACCATCATCCGAGATCCCTTGGTTGAATGCCCCACAGGTTCCACCATAGCTGTGCAGCTCGGGCAGTTCCTGGCCACCTGGCACATGACCTCCACTTCCGAGCCCGGCTCAATTTTTCGTCCTCGGCCACGGTGAACTACCATCCCCAGATTTCCCTGGGCATCCCCTGGTCGATGGCTTTCGATGGCAGCACAAGCAGCAGCCCATGCCTTATTCTGTCTCTCCACTTCATGCAGGTATGTCGCACCATGTAACCTCACCTGGTCTTGCTGGGCTAGCCTGATAAGGTTGGTGCCGATGAGGGCGTCGACACCAGGTCCATAGCTCCCTGGGGGAACGATGAAGGCTGGAACCTTGGAATATGTACGTCCCAGGCACTCTACCTCTATAAGGATAACTCCTCCATGAGCCAAAGGGTGACTTCCAGCGCCTTTAATCTGTACCGGGGAGGGAGTAGGGGATAAAATACGGAGGGAAGGATGGGAGGAAATGAAGGAGGATGAAACGGTAGTCACCTGGGAACCCGAATCAATTAGTGTAGAGACGTGTACACCATTGATTACTACTGTGTCTTGGTTTGTGGGGCCGATGACTGGTATATTTCTATTCTGATGGATACTATTATATGGTAAACTATTATTTATATTAATTTTGCCCGCACTCCCTTCCTTTACCTTCGGTGCGGGCCGAATCCATTTAAACGACCCGCTTGGTGTAGGGCGTCACCTTGGCTGCCGGTTATGTCCGAACTGGTCGGGGTCCTCCTCCGATTTGGGCAATCCCTCCTCCAGTGCCCCTTCTGGCCACACTCCCAGCAGTCCGATGGAGGGCGCGTAGATGAAGGGTTCATAGATGCAGCCGGCCCTTGCACCTCCAAGGCCCTTATTCTTCTGTCCAGGGAAGCTACCCGCTCATCGGTCTCCCCTGCTGGTCCCGGATATCCGCTACCAGCCTCAACACGTCCTCCGTGTTCTTGGATATTTGAGCGAGCCTCCCCTGGCTCTCATCCGGATTGTTAGATGACTGCTGTGCGTACACAGTCGCGGGCCTCCTTGCCTTGGTATGGCGCTCCCTCGCGATCCGTCGGACCTCCTCCCGCAGGTTCCTAAAGGTCATCACCCGAGGCCTCATTGGTGCGAGGCGAAGCCTCAGATCCTCCTCCCTAAGGCCTCGCATAAACTGGGTGCACAAAACCGAGTCCCTCTGGGCTTCTGTGACGGCTGTCGGGAATTCCCTCTGGATCTCCTGGAAGAGCGACTGCAGCGCGATGGCGTACGACTGTGCAGTCTCTCCATTCCGTTGCATTCGCTCGTAGAAGGCGGCGAATGGGTCCTCTGTTGGAGTGTCCCCATACTCTGCCTTCAGCTCCTGCAATGCATCGGCTGCCGTCTGCTCTTCCAGGGGTAGATTAAGGATTAGGCGACGTGCTTCTCCTCCCAGATTCCTAACGATGGTGGAGTATTGAAGAGAGGGTGGGGTACGGCTAGCCACGAAAAAATACTCAATGTCTCTTACCCAATCTTCAACTGAGATTTTTGATTCCCTCCCATTAAAGATAGGGACTCCCCTCACTTGGGTGAATGCTGGCCCAGTTGTGGGTGGTACTTCCGGTTGGGCCGACAGGTTGAGTGGGGCATCGAACATGAGATCTGCTTCTGCTCGAGTGGCCATTATAAATTTTGGGGTAGTGTAGAGTTTTACAAAAAAATCTTTAAATGAAGATTATGATAATGTCAGGAAAATATCAGGGGATAGAGAAGCTGTGGGCAGGTCGTGATTAATAAAACAAAATACCTAACCGCCGGGTAAAATTTGAACGAAATTGTTAGATTTAGACGTTTACATCAGATAAGATAAAAAATAGTTGTGATGAATGGGTTGAACAAAGGCTACTTTCCAATCATAAATAAGAGAAAGCAAAAGAGTAGATTAGATTAACAGGGTCGAAACAACTTGGTCACTGTCGAATAAATTTGAAGCGACAAAAATTATATGAATTAAAACAATTATAGATTATTCCTTTGATTGGGGTCTGTTCTGATCCTTTCCACAGTCAGTCCAGATCCTCGTCTGCTCAAGTCCGTCGTCAGTTCTGATCCTTCCCACAGTCAGTCCAGATCCTCGTCTGCTCAAGTTCGTCGTCAGTTCTGATACGTCCCTGTCAATGTTGGAACACGGTCGTGTGTCCTTCTTCCTTCGCAATAGTGCCGTCCTGTTTTAAAAGACTGACAATCCGTCCGATCCTGCCGATTACGCCAAATGTAGCCCTCGTTACTTTTGTAATAGTAGGGTACCAAAATAGAGATGAAATAAGATGAGTCTGTATAACAGGAGGCAAAGAGGAGATGTGTGTTGGTTAAACTCGTGACACGGACTGCCTTTTAATAAAAAGTAATAATATAAAACATAGCTGAATATTCGTATACAAACAAACAATGTCAGATAATATAAACACAAACCCACTACTACTGTTTCTATCCTACTAATATATATGTTTACATCCAAACTTAGCCACTAAATGAAATAGCAAAGTAAATATCAACAGCATGTCCGTCTCCTATATCTAATCAAACACAGACTTATCATTCACTAGAATAGATAATTATAGTAACTATTAACATAATACAAATTACATGAAACGTATAACTGCTGAATTGCGAAGATAACCAATATCTCTTTTAACTCGACTAAACTCAATGAAGTAAACAAGACGATCGGAAATATGTACTAAATAATTATAACGAAGAAACTATAACTAACATTATACGAATTAACTATATAGGGTTATACATGTCTGACTAATAATATATATATATGCCTGCGTAAACTGGACATATATAATGCAAATGAATAGTATTGTTGTCCTTTAGATTGATTCCTACTTTAAAGGGCGGAGTGGATAAATAAGCGTTTTGGACCATAATAAAACCCACTAATACACATATAATAGCGATGGCCAAAGCACATTTGCTCCAGCTACTAATACCGTCTCTTTACATAGTTGAGACAAATAAACCTTTCAAGGTAATACATGTAGTTAAAAGTTGTAATATACAATCCTTTCTCTGTACTCAACGATGCGGTCACTCCCTACGCCCCATGCGAACGTACATAGTCTAATTACGCAGACACTATTGTATCATAGATAAATGATTATAAAGTTGTAAGCCAATTTCACACCAATCCCTGGTATATCGGAACACATATTAACATGATTATTATCTTGACGTGGTATTGTTAGATCCTAACAAAATAAATGACATAATAATTCGATACGTATCATACGAAAGTACGGACTCATAGACTAGCAGTGTCTGACCGGTTCATTGTACGTTCGAAGGTCATCTCCTTCTGAGATGGAGTCTCTCAAAACGTTATCAAATCGAATATGGAAAATCGTAATAATATCTCCCAAACTAGAATATATAAAATGCTAACTAGAATCAACATAGTGGTTCATAAACGAGAAAATATTGATTAGCTAATATATTTAAGCAAGAAAGCTAATAGTTATGGACAATGTGAAATATAATAGTGATTCTTCCATCAAGTTGTAAATGACAGATGAGGATACATATTCGCGGGTACCATTAACCCGTACAATATAACGCTTCACTTAGTTGTGAGAAAGTTCCATTTTCTCAACTCAAGTTTCTTCCCTTAAAATAACGATATTTACAAATCAGAACAAATTCATGCATACGTCAGTACAACCGCACAAAGTTATATAACAGGATAATATGATTTACTTAAAAATAAGTATAATACAAAATATAATAATTTACCTGTATAACAGGAGGCAAAGAGGAGATGTGTGTTGGTTAAACTCGTGACACGGACTGCGAGGAGTCGAGCGGGTTCACGAGTTCAAGATATTATAGACAAAGGAACATAAAATATGTTGTGGGGTCATGTGTTAAGGGTCACGTGTTAAATATATTTGCAAAAAGTGAGTCATGTGGTCCAGCATTTTATGTGGCAATGGGGTAAGGTATATGACTAGTCTTTAAAACCAGTCACCTGGTTACAGTAGCTATACATCTCGCTCTCCCTATAATTTACGCAGTACAAAAGGCTTCATATATTACGTATAGGTTAATTATAGGCTGGATATGATGAACATGATGGAAGGGCTGGTTATTAGGTGCGATATAATTTCCTCTTTAGCACCTTACCACTCATCAATTTTTCTGTTCTCTACAATAAAACAGAAAAGAATAGAGAAAAGAAGAATGGATCTTATTGGAAATTTAACAATAGTCTTTGTGCAAACGTAGAATATGTTAAACAAATGAAAAAGGAACTGAAGTTAGAAATTAAAGATAGGAGAGTGCTCTGGGACTATATGAAAATGAAAATAAAGAGCTTTACACAAGCCTTTTCAAAGAGATTAGCCATAGATCGAAGAGAGAAAAGAGAACTTCTTGAAAAAAGAAATTGAAAAGTTAGAACATAGTATTATTAAAGGAGTAACTGAAGAAAAAGTTAAGGAATTAAAAAAAAAAAGAACTCGCAGACAGTTATGAATATATTTATGAATGCATACAAATTCTATCCCGAGCATCATACTACGAAAGTGGGGACAGAGACACGAGGTATTTTAGTCAGCTGTTGCATGCAAATACAAGGAAAGGCATCATTAAGAGATTAGTTAATGAAGGAGGAGAAATTAGTGATAAGGAGAAAGACATTTTAAACCATATAAAAACGTTTTATACCAAACTTAATTTTTGATTTTTGATTTGATTCATTTATTCATTCACGGTAAAAGCCCAGTTCAGCTGTTTGGCTGTTTTACAATGGGGCCGTGCATATACAATAAAGATACAAAGTAATCATTGGAACAAAACCATACATAATATAAAGAATAACGAAATAGTAGAATTACTGATGACACACCGAGTAGAGATACATTATATGAAATTCGTATAAATGTGTTCGTAATTATAAAGTTTGTTATAAGTTGGTTTAAAAAAAAATATTGTAAAGAAATATCAAAGGATTATAACCATGACATAAATATGATAAAATATGCTGAAATATGATATAAATATAATATGATATAATAAAATATAGTGAAAATATAGTTAACACAAAAGAAATTAAAAAAATTAAATGTCCAATTATAATATTTTGAATTAAGAAATAATAATAAATATAGTAATTAAGATAATATGTGATATTAAATTCGTTACATAATTCTAGCTAAATAGTATTGTAGAGGAAAGTGCAAATAAAAGGAAAATAATAAATTACACCTATTCTATTGTGATGAGCAAATTACAAATTACAAAATTCTAGGGAAGATTTGGAAGAAACAACTGCATTTGAATTTTACAATACATTTTGGTCAGACATAAAAGATTTACTAATAGGTGCCTTCAATGAAGCCTATGTCTCGGAAGAACTATTGGCATCACATAAACAGGCCTTTATTATATTAATAGCTAAAGAAGGGAAAGATCCACATTTAGTACAAAACTATCTAGGCCAATATCGACTATAAAATTGTTTCTAAAGACTAAAGTAATGGCCACAAGAATAAAAGAAGTCTTTAAAGGTATTGTTCTGGTAAATCAAATAGGGTTTATGAAGGGAAGAACTATAGGAGAAGCGATTAGAATAATTGACGATGTTGTTTTTCATACGTCTAACATGGCAGGGTTTCTGATAGCTAATGACTTTGAGAAAGCCTTTGACTTGGTGTCGCGCAGCTTTCTATACAAAACATTATGTTCTTTTGGATTCGGTCAGCAATTTCGTAGATGAGTGAAAATACTGTATACAAATACACACAGTTGTATCTTTAATGGAGGAGCTGGGATTGAATATAAATGATTTAAAATAATACAGAAAATTTATGAAACACTTCCAGTTAGCTAGAAAAGAAATATGAGAAAAGACAGTGATACGGTTCTCGATGTACAAGGAATTGCGTTTGTACTGGGAACAAATATTATATAAATAAATGATATCGTATCAACAAAAATCTACACAGAATTTCTTAAAACAGAAATCAATACCACCAAATATTTTTGAAAGAATAAAAGATAAACATGGTTTTTCTGATAAAGACATTGAAGACGTTTTTAAGAGACCAAGACAATGTACATTATATAGCTGATTGAGGGATTTCAAATTTAAACTACTGCATGGAATTATATACACAATTCATCATTTGTATCGATTTGGAATTGCCCAAACTAATTTGTGTTGCTTCTGCAAAAAGGAAGAGGAGACATATCGTTAGTTGTTTTTTTAATGTGAAAAAGTTCGTTTGATATGGAGCGACTTTAATAATATATTTGGCTTTATATCCATACCTAATCTACATTGGGAGGAGACATTTTTGAATATCACTAATTGATCGAGGAAATTTAAGAGCGATTGGTAAATCAATTTTTAATTCTGGTAAAGTATTTGATTTTCATGGGAAGAGAACGGAGTTCATCTATAACCATGGATGAAATTAAACGCAGTTTCTTGGAAGATGAATTGGAGGAAAAGAATTTGGCATTGATGATAAATAAATTTTCCCTACATCTGAGAAAATGGGAAAACTGGGAAGTTTTAGGGAGAGTGAGGTAAAGGTGGAACGAAGTCAACAACTTAAGTCATTTCGATATTGTAAAGAAACCTGTCCACAAGTAGAAGGGAGGGGGTGGGGGAAGGGGAAGGAGAGAGGGGAAGGGGGAGGGGGATAAGTCCAAGGAGTTAGAGAGGAGGAAAGGAAGGGAGAGGATTTGGGGGTAGATTGTGTTTTCATAAAAGAAAAACTCATAATTTCAATTCTGTATAATAATATGTTGAGAAATATGAAACTCATTTTTTTGTAAGTATTCAGTCTTATTCTGAAAAAAAGCAATGCTTGTTCTAGTTTATTGGGATGAAATAACTGTGTAGTGCAGTAATATTTCCTATTATGTGATTGTCATATATTTAAGTCCTATACATTGAGAAATTATGAACAATGAATTATGTTGTATTTATGTTCGTTTATGAATAATAAAAAAGCTTCGTTATAATTATGTTGCAGTTTTGTATAAACTATGTTATGTACGAAAAAGAATTGGGTTTTTACTCTTTTACTCTTCATGTTTTCTAAATATTCATCCTATCCAAACATAACTTCTAGACAGCTTGTTTTGGGGTTTTCACTGGGGCACGGTCCCTTTGCATCCATTGCCTCTTGATATGGGAATAACGAAACTATAATTCAATGCTCTATGATAGTCATGCCCCCAAACCTAAATTAGACGCTAAAATGGACGCTAAACCTAATACGAACCCCAAAATGAACGTGCGACCACTGTACTTGAATGGCAATTTCCCTACATATCACTGGGCCCATGATACTTCTATCCGTGTCCATTTAACTCTTCAAATCACGTGGCCACTGCTCCCTGACATAGGCGTAGAGAAACATTTTCGCTGAAGAGGGATCACGCCTTTGGGCCGAATCTGAACTCTTCAGTTTTTAAATCTTACGCGGGGGAGCGAACCTTTTTTGTAGTGGAAATTACAGAAATGGCATATTCGGACACTTCATTCGGGCATCTCACTCCTCGAATTCTAGGGGGTGGTTGCCCGAATAAAAAAAGAAAAAATCCAGTTGGGGGCTGTAGACATTCAAGCACCCCCACCCTCCGCCTCGTACACCTATGCTCATTAAAGAAGAAGTCCACCCCGGTATTAAGCTCGTCTTAATAGTAATATAAAAAAAATGAGAGGAGCAGGTCAGTTAAAGTTTGAGCAAAAACCGATTAAAAATTTAAAAGCTATGAATTTTTGCCATGTACTAAAAAAATATATATATTCTCTTAAGAAAGTTTTAAATCATACATTCACCCTGAATATAATTATTGCAAATGTGTTTTTATACAACCCCTGTATGAAACAAATCTATTCCTGAAATTCATGCCTCCTACCCTAGCCCCCGCTGCGTACAGTCGTGATTCAGTGGCAAAGTAATGGCCTTGTAACTGTGAGGCCCCAGGATAAAAACCGTGTCAATAATGCCCTTTTGTGAGGCATTAATCCTCATTATTGTCAGTTATAACTTAAGGGCGTAGGACCCCTAGTTGATTAGCATAGTAGCATACAGATGCTTAAGCAGTCACGCAAAACAAACATTTATTATTCAATAAAATCTGAGAATGTAAACTATTATCTAGATCTATTAGGAATAAATCATTGTCAAAATCATTCCATAAATTGGGGTAAAAAAAAATATTTCAACTTTATGAGCAACAGTGTATATATAAATATATTTTTGCACTGTGTACCAGTGCACAATTTAAATGTAAAAATGTAATGTCATAATCAGTAGGTGGTGAGAGGGAGAGAAAAAGACCATCTTACGAGAGCAAGCATTCGTATGAATTATGTCTCAGGCTGGACAAATTTTTGTTTTTTGTTATCAACAATAGAACCATAACTGTTTTTTTTTAAAGTATAGATACTAATCAATTTCTGATGAATTTATGATTAGGCGAACCGCACACACAATAAATCATTGATGATGTAAACGTCATTCCGCTATCACAGGAGGATGGGAATCATTGTTATTGCATAATTGTTTATCATAATCATATTGCTTTCTTGTTGATAATTTTTTTAAATGGCAGGTTATAGCAAATTATAAATAGAAGGAAACATAATAAAAATTAGACTATATTTTGTTTTTTTAGCAGATGACCAAACAATACAACAGCATCATGCTTTTTATCATATACATGTATTAAATACAAAATGTATTCATTCCTATCAGAGTTCATATCTATGATTCATATAAACTAGTTAAAAAGAATTGCATAAAGGTAGCAACTATAATTAATTATTGCTTGAATCATTATATTCCCTCCCCACCCGCGCGCTCTCTCTCTCTTTCTCTTTCTCTCTCTCTGTACTTCATATTTATCATTTTTTCTTTGTCTTCATTGATCTCTATAGGTGTTTTATCATGAGAGTTTACTTACTTTCCAAGCAGCATGAATTAGTTGGATTTTGTTGATATAGTCAAACCTTAGCATTACCAAGTGATCAAAGCACTTTCCATTTTCGCATTTTTATTTCCAAAATTCCAAAGTTATCATCAATTACTATTTTATTCGTAAACACTGTCCAATCTCTGTTAAAAGAGATCTGTCTAATTACAGAAACAGAGTTGTTTTGTCAATTTCAAGATAACAATTTGTTATCTAATGTCTTTTTGCTACGTGTATTTTTCTAATTAAGTGTACAGAGTTGTCTAGTTAATGTATAGGATAACAATGCATAATCCAATGTTTTTGAGACTTTTCAAATCAAATAAACAGAGTTGTCTTGATTGGATGTCTTTTATCCGATGAGGTGTGTCCAATGAAAGGGTCTGACATGTCTTATTGATTTCACTGCACAGGAGCTTTGTCAAATGGAATGAAATTGATCCTTGGATTTACAGGATTTACAGATTTGCATATTCTTCAAACTGGTGCAGATGTCGATTCATGACATCATAGCAAAGCTGGTTCTGATCCTGATGGAGGCAACAATTTTTTTTGAAAAATAACATCAAAATTAATTAAACATCTTGCTTAACCCGTTATATGCCGTTCAAATAATCTTGACACATTGTGTTTATCATGGGATATATATATACCAAAGGCTTTTTTTAAAGATTAATCTTTACTGGTGATAAAAACAGTTGTCATGGAGCTAATCGAAACTGGAAATGAATAGGTTTGCGAAGCCAATGGGTTGACCAAAGCAGTCTTCCATTAATTTATTGGTGCCTATTGTCTGACAAAACCACATGACTGTGTGGCAAACGATCGAGCGTGTAGGGAGGTGAATAAAGCAACCGAGGAGTTAATATTAAAGGAAGCCTCACCCCAAGAAATAAGTTTACTTATTCTTAGAGATTTATTATATTCTTGCCCATTAATCTACAAGAGTCCCCACCAAAGTGTATGAGAGATGTATTAGAGAGGCATAGAGCAAGAATAATGTACAGTTTCTCAACACGACATGGGCATCGCCATTTTCTTGATAACGCGACATACTATGTGAAGTCGTTTATCAAGTAAACGTATTCAAATGTATGGATGCTTCCTTCCCAGGTGTGTGTGGTGATAAAGCATTTCATTCACCTGCTATTATCCGTTGCGCTACAGTTGCCAGAACGCGAATTGTATAAATAAGTTGGTGCTCTTCTGGGTGAAGGTTTCTCATAAATGAAATAGATTTGTCGACTGCTATATATTGTGTTATACATTTTTCACCAAATGTAATTTTTATCTTAAGATTTGTCCTCATTGAAAAGTAAAGGTTTTGTTATTGATTTTAAAAGTCTTTCCAACTAAAGCTTGGTGCATGATACATGTACAACTTCAACTGGTATGTCACATTTTCAAGAAAATGGCTGCGCCCATGTCATGCTAAAAGGCATCACATCATGCCAAGAATATCTTCATTTATATATCTCTTGTACGTTTTCGTAAGGACTATTGTACATCCAAAGGCAGGAATACATCTCATTTTTCAGAATACCTACACTTTTTCTTTGGGATGAGGTTTCCTTTAAATTTATATGCATGTAGATCGGATCAGCAGAAATATACATGTATTTCTCAGATGAGAGCAAAGAGTGGGTTTCTCTCACGTGTACGAGCAAAGTATTGGTCCAGTTTTGAGGGGGCACTGTGTGTCATGGGAAAGTTGGGGAATCGCACGGGTCTTACTATGAGTTAGGGGAAGGGGGTACTATCACCCTTTTTATGTTCCTCTCCCTTTCTCCCTTTTTCTCCCTTTTTTGAGATTGAGATGGTTTGAAGGGAAAGATTTGCACCCACCTACGCGTATTTGGCAGAGGGTGCTGATCTGCTCCTTTTAGGGTGCAGTATCTGACAAGCGGCGTAAATATGCACCCTTATGAGTGCGAGAAGTTGGAGGGTGCGCAATATGCACCTGACGTAGTCTGTACCAAGGCCTAATGATAAATAAATAATAATTTAAAGTTGAATATGTCCTCAAGTTTGTGTCAATATTCGAAGAACAAGATAAAACATGTTCAAAGATAAAATTGATTTCACTTTTTCATAATTTAATTATACACAAAGCAATGAGCTCAATATCATTTGAAACAAATTGAAGTCAGTACATCTTCTATACAGACTATCAATCACTCTCAGGGTTAGGGTTATAATAATCGTGCAAACCCATCTTTCATCAACCCATCGTTGGCTCAATCACTAATGTCAGCGTACGATGATACTAGAGTAGTGGGTTAAAAACCCATTAATTATTCCAACCTATAGTGAGGCAAAGTCTAATTGGTTGTGACCTCATCCCAAGCCGCTTTGATTAACAAATAGGATGGCTTACCTAGGTTTTAAAAAGACGCAAGCGGACTCGACGTTAACACCTAAGGGTGCACATCTGCTCCCTCTAGGGGGCAAGTTTGCACCCCACTTTTGGGTGAATGCACCATGCAGAATTGCACCCTATAGGGTGCTGCTATTGTAGCTGAGGTCTACACCCCTAAGGGTGCAAATTGGTACCTTTATTTCTTAGTGTGAGTGGGGGGGGGGGGAGGGTAGTGGTGTGTTTGGTTGGATGGGGTTATTTTTTGTAATATTACAACTGCTTTCATTTTTTTTTTCATCAATCGTACACTCTATGAATTGAAAATGTGTTGAATAATGTCAAGAAGAAAACCAACTGTATTTCTTAAAATGATTTGTATTGTTTGGAATCAATACAAAAAACTATGGAAAAAAAATAAATCAGATATGATTATTTACGTATGAGACCGACCGTT
Source organism: Mesocentrotus franciscanus (assembly GCA_037976565.1). Taxonomy (NCBI): domain Eukaryota; kingdom Metazoa; phylum Echinodermata; class Echinoidea; order Camarodonta; family Strongylocentrotidae; genus Mesocentrotus; species Mesocentrotus franciscanus. Next base: position 36,108,207 of record CP137669.1, on the reverse strand, counting down.
AACGTCACCTTCCGAAATACGTGAATCAGTTTCGAACCTGGGTCCGATCAGAATCAGTTTGTAGGCGAAGACAAGACATTAAGCTTATAAACTAGTAAGTGTGCGCAGCGTTTTAAAGATTGGGCCTGCTCCTTCCTATACCAAATACCAATTTACTACACGTGGGTGGAAAGAGAGGTAAATGCAAATAAATGTATTGCCAAAGATCATGGATGCGCTGCCCCAATTCGAACCGACAACCTTCGCTTCTCCAGTATTCCAACTACTTTGCCATGTTTACTTAAAGATACCTACCAGAGAAACACTTGTTTAATTGATACCTCTGGAGCCAGAAAGAAGGGGGGGTTCTGAGAGTAGGGTGGGAGAAAAAGAGAAAGAGAAAGAAAGAAAAAAAATATATAGACAGACAGAAAGATAGGGTGTAGGAGGAGATAGAGAAAGAGAGGGAAGAGAGAGAGAAAAAAAGAAAGACAGACAGATACGGGTGTAAGAGGAGATAGAGAGGGAGAGAGAGAGAGAGAGAGAAAGATGGAGAAGGCGGATGGGAGAGAGGGAGAGAGGGAGATGGAGAGAGAGAGTAAGGGGAGAAAGAGGAGAGAGAAAGAAAGAAAGACAGACAAACAGTTAGGGGTGTAAAGAGGAGAAAGAGAGCGAGAGAGGAGGATGGAGAAGGCGGATGGGAGAAAGAAAGAGGGAGAGAGAAAGAGAGAGAGAGAGAGAGTAAGGGGAGAGCGAGAGGAGGGAGAGAAAGAAAGAAAGACAGACAGACAGATAGGGTGTAAGAGGAGATAGAGAGAGGGGGAGAAAGATGGAGAAGTCGGATGGGAGAGAAAGAGAGAGAGAGAGAGAGAGAGAGAGTAAGGGGAGAGAGAGAGAGAGGGAGAGAGAGAAAGAAAGAAAAAAAAAGACAGACAGACAAATACGGGTGTAAGAGGAGATAGAGAGAGGGGGAGAAAGATGGAGAAGAGGGGGGATGGAGAAGGCGGATGGGAGAAAGAAAGAGAAAGAAAGAGAGAGAGAGAGTAAGGGGAGAGCAAGAGGAGGGAGAGAAAGAAAGAAAGACAGACAGACAGATAGGGGTGTAAGAGGAGATAGAGAGAGGGGGAGAAAGATGGAGAAGAGGGGGGATGGAGAAGGCGGATGGGAGAAAGAAAGAGAAAGAAAGAGAGAGAGAGAGAGAGTAAGGGGAGAGCAAGAGGAGGGAGAGAAAGAAAGACAGACAGACAGACAGATAGGGGTGTAAGAGGAGATAGAGAGAGGGGGAGAAAGATGGAGAAGTCTGATGGGAGAGAAAGAGAGAGAGGAGAGAGAGAGAGAGAGAAAGATATACAGACATATACAAATATAGACACAAAGAAAAACAGTGAAAGATAGAGGGGGACAGTGACCGGAGAACCAGGGCAACATACAGAGTGAGTCAGAAAAAATGTCCCACTTTTTAAAAGTTGTATTGTTTGAAGTATGAATATTTAATCACGGGTTTCATGATATGTCTTGATAGAGTTATCCTCCAAGTACATTTAGGTACCATTTTCATTTGAATCTCTGCATGCATGACTGAACATCAGACAATATTTACAAGACTGCCAGATCTCACTTGCGCCAAGTTGCTGGGTGAGGAATAAAATAGTGTTTTGAACAAAGACAGCCAGACAGACAAAAACACACACACATGCACGCACGCACACACACACATACACACACAAACACACACATACGCACACGAACAGGCACACGCACACAAATGAGCGTTCCATTCCCGACAAGGCCCACCCAAATTGTTACTTTTTGTCGGGAATTCTTCTTCTCGTACGAAAAGTTGAGTGGCCGCTGTCCTCTTGGTGCGTATTGGCGGATGTTGTGCGTGTTGAGCTTCATGATGATGATGATGATGATGATGAAGATTAAGATGATGACAATGATGATGATGATGATATGATGGTGGTAGTGAATGTGTACTAAAGGGAAAGATTGTCAGGGAAATGCCACTTAAACATTCAGAGATCTTGATAAAAATCAATGGTTAATCAGAAAAGAGGAAATTATGAAACAATTTTTACCGTGTGCTGTGTGCTGTGTGTGTGTGTGTGCGTGTGCGTGTGCGTGAATGCGTTTGTGTGTGCGTGTGTGCGTGTGTGTCTGTGTGTCTGATGGTTGAATCGCAAAACTTTTTATAGAGGGAGAGACTAACGACCATCCCCCCACTTCCTGAGAACTCTCCAAGTGCACGATTTTTAGCGGTATAATGTCTCTCTCTCTATCTTCTTTTTCTTTCTGCCTCTCTCTCTCTCTCTCTCGAAAGGGAAGGGGTTCAGGGGTACATCGTCTGTTTGGAGCCAGATGGGCGTTAAATGGTATAATTTTATAGAGAGGTAAGCCATTCTTGGTCCAAACATATTTGTCAGCGAATGGTATTGCTGAGCACGTCTTTTATATGTGGTAATCATCCTGGGATATCACAAAAAAGGACATAATCGTTGGCGTTTAGAGCTATCTCAGAAAGGCTACTTCTGGGAATCAAGATTACACACTTGCAATACAACATATAAAAATAATCATTTTTTGTGTGTAGTTGGGATTTTACAGACGTGTATCAATCAGATATGATTATTTACGCCTGAGGACCGACCTTTAACCTTCATCATCCAAAATTTGTGACTCAGTTTCGAACCGGGGTCCGCCTGAGCAAGTTTGTAGGCGAAGACAGAGAGCTGACCAAGTGAACGTACCGCTAAAACCAACTCACATTTTCCATATTACAACATTATAAATGCTGTGAGAAACGGTAGTTAGATATCTGGAGTTGCCTTTTTAATGTTTGATGATTGTTTTACCTGAGTGCTAAGAAAGAATGTGTATGCTTGCAAGTAAGCAACCAGGGGACCGGCGCGACGGCTTGAAGTCCTCTCCGAGGTACTTTAGAGAGACTTGGTAATAAATATTAATGCCTGATCAAAGGGCACGACCACATTGACCCGCTGTCGAACCCGGGACCTCCCGCTTACGAGACCACTGCTCTACCACTCCAATTATACAGAGAGATTCTGTTGATACATTTTTTCAGGGCTATCATTGCCCTACATAACAATTCTTAATATGTGTCAGCACACTATAACTTCAGGTTCATTTCCTCAAGAAAAGGCTGCATTCGATAATTAGCAATAATAAGCAATAATTGCACGAACCCAATTAATGATACTTATCCAAATGACAAAGTACGTTCTATATCAATTGCATTAATCGTTTGTACTTGTTACAGTGACAGACGAAACCGTTGTGAAAAGCTTGTAAACAAGACAAAGATATTTCGTTTTGAAGTCCACAAGCATTTTGTAGGAAGCTGTTCAAGATATAATAATAATAATAATAATAATATTCAGTTCTTGTATAGCACATAATACATTAAGAAATAACGTCTCTATGCGCTTCCAAAGAGCTTTGGAAATTATTACCCTAGCTTTAGCTCCGGCAGCCATTATCAGCGCACAGTGCATTTCAAGGAATAATCCTACCAGGTACCCATTTACCTCAGTGTGGCAAATGTAGATTAATGTCTTGCCAAAGGACATTACTGCCGCGGCGGGACTCGAACCGCGAACTTTGTGATCCACAGTCCGATGACATATCCACTCGACCACGACACCTCTACGACACTATATTAGAGTGATTATGTTAAAAAGGATCCGATACTCCACTTTAACCTGTCTTTGATCATGATGGTTTCTTACACTTGTTGGTTTCTTACACTATTTAGCTGGCTAAATAGTAGTAAAAAAACTATCAGTCACAAACCAAAGATTATTTGTTTATTTTGAAAAGATATACTGTAAAAAAATGCACTTATTCGTAATGTAACGATATTCAGAGATTTTGTAATTCTGCATGAAAAATAAAAAATCACCCATATAGATGCCCCTCTATGGCTGGCCAAAAGATACAAGATTATGATATCAATCTCTATTCTTACCTATTCAACAAAATCCATAATAATCTTTTCATTGTGTGGGATGTTTCAATGCCAAGAACGAATTAAACTATTTGAATAGATTGAATATTGACCAGAATCTTCAATTAAATTTTACTCATTTTTTGCATGTAAAGATCCGTTGATAATCAAATAAAAATCGACGGAGAGTCAGTTTCCAGAACTATTCTTATATCTGGGGAGAGTTTTGGAACCCGTCTTGATATATCAGGCTCGAAAAAAAGAAATAGACGCCACCTTAAAATCGGAAACACTGGTACAGCTCTTGACTCTCAACTGAGAGATCCTGAGTTCCATCCTTGCTTGATGCTTACATCCTTGATAACAGGTTGTTTTATCCACACTTGTCCCATGTGTGTGTGTAATCGGGTTTTTACAGACGTGTAGCGATCAGATATGATTATTTACGTCTGGGGACCGACCTTTAACGTCACCATCCGAAAGACGTGACTCAGTTTCGAACCTGCGTCCTCGGCTGAATCAGTTTGTAACTTTCATTGTTAGCTGGATCACAGGCGCACGCCACAACGTCCCTCTCAACCCAAGAGTATTTAATGGGTAAAATTGGCGATGCTGGGGTAGTGATAATTTCTTATCTCTTAGGGAGAACAGTGTTATCACAGTTCAGTTACTGGTCTCTTCGGGAGAGGTGTATTAATTCTGATGAGGCTATACATTGGGCGAATATTATACAAATATACACTGTCTTGAGAGGTTCTGGTTAAAACTATGGGAAAGAGGTGATTCCATCAGTAATATAATTGGAGTCACCGGGGCCCATAGTTTTAACCAGTACCTCGAAAAGAAGGCAGGGTATATTTGTTTTATATCCTACATCAAACATTCATAATCAAGCAGAATAACTTACCTTTATATTTGCTCCTGTCAGTTAATTATTATTAATCAAACACCATAAATTGAGATGTCCTGATGTTTTATCACATCTTGGTTATAGTGCAAATCTTAGCACACAATCTAGTGAAATATTATATTATTCTCAATACAAGAATTGAAACATCATTTTGGATCTTTCTTTATTACTATCAATGTCTGCCGAAAAGTGCGTTATAGTGATGAATCTTACTCTTAAAAGCTTCATGGCACAGTAAAGTGGGGGCTTTTTAATTTAAGTTTTGAATTAATCAAAATCAATGAACAATCACAATGAAACAAGGTATAAACAAGATAATTAAGGCAATGGAGAAATAAATATGTAAACAAACAGTAAAGTGGTTCTGATAATCATATCCTGTGATAGAAGTATATAATAGGATGCTTATCCATCGGTCAAACAATTAGTGTATAGTATCGAGTCATCATCAACCAACCATAATCATGATAAACTTGTCGATTTTGATCGGTTTCACGTCAAGATGGATAGGAAAGGGGATTAATTGTCTGCTCGATGAACATGTTCAGTGAGCATTTGTGTTGCTTGTCACTTGAAATTAACAATTATTAACAATAATCATTTTGTAAACTTGAAGCAAGATCTTCATTCAATCTTACACGTGATTTAATAGTTGTGACCAGTGGCGCAGTTTGAGTTCACCTATTGAATGATCCTGGAACGAAGGGGAGGGGGCGAGGCACTTATGTTACTGGGAAAATGAAATGCAAATTTACAAAGCTGTATTGGGGATGAGGAGGTGAGGTAACAATGTATTTTGGGGTTAACAGTTTAGATTTATGAAGAATTTTGATGTAAATGCTATAATTACCCCTCAAATTTTTATAAAATACATTAAAATGTTTTACTCTATCACGCGTGTAATAAGACCACACCCCCTCAAAAAAAGGTAAAATAGAAAGTGGAAAAGTATGAAAGATAAATTAGAATAGATGTTGCAAGGTGTTTTACTGTACATGAAATTGAATGAACTTAACTGTATTTATCATGCACATAATTATGAATTCCAGGGGAAGGGGATGAGAATGATAGTTGTGGGATTAATCACATAATGATTAATCAGAAAAGTGTGACCGGTTGCTTTCCCGGAGTGATTTAAAGAGGCCTACCATACACACAAGTTTGCAAAGCTATCTTTAGTGTCTTAATAAGAAACCATAATTACTCGGTCCAACTGGGCCTAAGTATTAATAATACGTCATTGGAAAGCCATTTTACTATTGTGTACTATAGAAAGAAGGAACCGGATTTTGCCATGAGGAGGCGCAGCACACCAGGTGAAGAAGGGACACCTCTCTCACAGAAGGGTACAGATTCCATGTCACTACATCACTGTAGCAAAGCATTCATCTACAAGGTATAAGACTTATACTCAGATGCGGAGCTAAAGGATAAACAGGGGGACACCTCCCCTCTTATCGAATGAAAAAGAAAAAGGAATAAAAATTGGGAAAATTATTATTATTATTTTTTTTTTTGAAAGAGAGAAAAGTAACAAGTGAAATGAATAAAGGACGAGAAAAGAAAAGGGTAAGACCCAAGCCTACACCCTTCCTAAAATCAGAGGCTTAGTAAATTATGTAAATTAGCATATTATTTTCCGAGAGAGACAGGTGCCCCTAAGGATGCAAGTGCCCCTGCAATGACTATACCACTGCTAATACCCTTCCTCCAGATTAAATTTAAAAGATGATTTAAAAGATATTTCAAGTGAATAAGATATACACATCAACCATTATTTAGAGGTTTTGAGAAGAATGTTATTCCGAAATTGAAAGTTTTAAAAAAAAATGAGATTGAGAGCCTCTTAAGCTCGCAACAAGAATCTCTCGAAAGAGGATTTAGAAATTGCGATGGCATAGAGCAATTAAGAAGATTCACCAAGTCCGCAGGATCTCTAATACGAGTGGGGGGGGGGGGTTGAGCAAAAATAATTGTTAGAACAAAAACGTCCTTGGTACTAATAATTTCGAGCATCCCAAAGCCCCTCACAAGGCTAGATTAAAAAAATATATAAATGACTTTTAACGGGGACAAATTATAAACCACTTAGGCTTTTAAAAAAACCACTTAATAAGCAAAAGTTTAATCCAAGGTAAGTGGCCATTTCATTATCATATCCTCCACGTCATTGTTATGGACATAGATCGAAATTAAAATATCTTTTCTGACCCAAACTCTAGTATGGCAATCAACCTGTTGAATCATCATAATCTTATTTGTGGTCATTATGATATATTGATGACCTAATGAAAAGATGTAATAGAAAAATGTATATGTCGAGGAAACTTAAGAAATTCAATTTACCTTTGAATGATATAGTATTAATCTACACAGGTTATATACGACCAATATTAGAATATTGAGCCCCAGTGTTTCATAGTGGTCTTACATTTGAAGAAAAGAACAGTCTCGAACGAATACAACGGAGAGTTTGCAAAATTATTTTAGGCTCTAATTCTATGTCATATTCACGTGCATGTCAAATATGCAATTTAAGTACACTTGAGGAAAGAATAACGTGATCATAATAAATGATCAGAGTCATTCTGGGAGAGTCAAGGATAGACAAAACAATTGCTGGCATAGGCCAGAAATAGCGCGCGCCTTTTACAGCTGTTTAAGCGGTGCCTTTGTGGGACAGCGACATGTGAAATTTACCTCTGTAAAGAAACCGAAAATGCGCACAGCCAGTGAATCTACAACGGTGGAGTTATGCGCGCAGTAAGCGTGGGAACGCCGTGTGCAAGATTTTCTCACTTTCGACTTTATCTCCGCTCGGAGAAGTCCTTTTCCCGGCCCACCCACCCCTCTTTAGTTTAAGTAGAGTTGAAGAAGTAAACTACTTAAAGTTGATTGAGGATTAACAAATTGGAAGTACAATGTTGTTTTGAGTGATATAACGAATTGTATGTATTTAATATCATGGTAACACGGGGTTGACTGGGGAGGATTTCTTTACTCGTGATTATTCCATGGTTGGTTCCGATTATCACCACTTCTTATATATGCGCTGGTATAGTAGCACCGGGATAACATTGGGGATACTGCAGGAGATACTATCCTGTCGGTGGGTCACGTAAACCCCAGGTATCTGGGGTGATCGGAGGAGTTACTACCCTTCCGCTGATCGCGTGACTCGAGACCCCACAAATATAGTGTTTCCATAACTATGTTATTTATGCATTGATGATTTTGTGAGTATTGAAAAGTTGTGGGGATCATCCGTAGGAGATACTATCCTACCGGCAGGTCACGTAAACCCCAGGGACCTGGGGTGATCGGAGGAATTACTATCCTTCCGCTGATCGCGTGACTCGAGATCCCACAAATATAGTGTTTCCATAACTATGTTATTTATGCATTGATGATTTTGTGAGTATTGAAAAGTTGTGGGGATCATCCGTAGGAGATACTATCCTACCGGCAGGTCACGTAAACCCCAGGGACCTGGGGTGATCGGAAGGAGTTACTATCCCTCCGCTGATCACGTGACCGGAGATCCCTACAATTTTGAGTTTCACTCATGGTACATGTACCCTTAAGATTGTTGAATCATATCACGTTTATACATTATTGTCGAATTGTTTATGGTGGACCCTCTTTATTGTGGTTATAAGATTTTGTTATTGCTTTTATGCATGTTACTTGTTTTACTTTGACTTTCCTACTTTACATGTTTTGAGGAAAAGGACTCCTAGTTTCGGAGCGGAATAAATGTCGAGCAAACTGCAAATCAGTCTAAAGTTGTCTTCTTCCTAGAAGACTAGTACTGTGTAGAAAATTTGCAAAATCTTTAGCAATTCACCCGGCATGCCAGAACTGGCTACCTTCCAAAAAAGAAATTAGAATATAATTACGTCAGGTTTTTACATATCAAAATTTCAAATGCAAAACCAAACGCTTCAAAAACAGCCCTTTAGTATCATGATATTTGATAAATCTAATTAACCATAATTAAATGCTTTTTAAACTACATGTTAAATGTCAAACACAGTACTGCATGGTCTACTCCTCAGTCATCTCCAATCTTAAAATCCAATTTATTCATTTCCAAACGAGAGTATAAGACTTCCTTTTGACATTCTTAATGCGTAATGTAATTTTAAATGTATTTTCAACAATCTTTTTAACGTGTCAATGTATTTATCACCTTATCATGTCAACATGTAAACATAAATAATCCAGCTTCTGCTGCTTTTTTAATGTAAAATGACAATTACGATGCATGTATTTTGAAATTGCATCATAAACCATTATTGAATTGAATTGAATTGAATGATAGGACAAAAATAGCTTGGCCCAAATATCCTAAATACTGTGTGTGCGTGTGTGCGTGTGTGTGTGTGTGCGTATGTGTGTGTGCGCGAGCGTGCGTGTGTGTGTGTAGCAAATGGTGGATGTGCACGTAGCTCTATGTGGTATGGTGGAATGGAACAAATGCAGCCTTTTCAATAAAGGAAACAAAGAATACGAAATAGAATACAAAATACGCAAAAATGACTTGCAATGTGACCGAAATTGGAGATATCAATAATTGCCTACTGCATGTTAAAATCAATTATGTTTATATTTGATATGAGAGTTTTTTAAGAGATGCTTTAAAAGAATAGAGAGATGAACACTGCCTTATTGAATTTGGTAAGGAGTTCCAACATCTGGTCCATGATGTCTTACTGACTTTTGGGCTAAAATTATTTTAGGATTTTCTAAGTGATAATTTTTTGAACGACGGGTGGGATATATGTTAATGTTTGAGTTTAAACTGTAAATGTTGTGAAAAAGGGATGGGAGTTGATTATGAGAATATTTATACATAAAAATGCTTGTCTGAAAAATGTGAATATCTTGTGTTTTTAATGTTTTTAAGCGATGAAATAAAGGTTCCGTGTATGATAAATAATTTGAGTTTGTAATCATGCGAATCGCTCTATTTTGAAGCAAAAATAAGGAATTAATTCTCGTTATACTACAATTGGCCCATACAATATTACAATATAACACATGTGATAAAATTAGACAATTATGTAATATGAGATCTTTCAGCAATACTTTTTAAAACTATACAGTATTCCAATATTCCTTGATATTGACGTATGTATATTACGTATATGCTTAGATGAGAGTCAATAGTAACTCCTAAATAGTTTACAGGTTGTTTTTCAATGAGAGGCAAGCCGTTAATCTCAATATTACAATTCCTTATATCATGTACGTTAGTCTTTTTAAAATAAATGTAATTTGTTTTACTTACATTTAATGATAATTTATTAGATTTAAACCACTTTTCATTAATTCACAATTTAACCGCGTTATGAGCGTATCAAAGTTTTTATGGGAATAAGAAATACTCGTATCATCAGCAAAGATGATAACATTTAAGAGCGAAGAGCATTCAATAATATAATTTATATATATAATAAATAACAAGGGACCCAATATAGATCCTTGCGGTACTCTACATTTAATAGTTAATATTTTTTGTATTCGTGACTTTGGAAAGATACGTATTGTTGTCTGTCTTGTAAATAATTAATAAACCAAGAAAGAGCTTGACCTCTTACGCCATAGTACTGTAACTTATGAAGTAATATTTTATGATCAATCGTCTCAAATGCTTTTGACAAGTCCATAAATACTCCAATATTATGTTCACTGTTCGCAAAAGCCTCAATTATTTCATCATACACATGCAACATTGCATAATCGGTAGAATGACCATTTCTAAATCCGAACTGGTTAGAAATCAATAAAACAAAATTGTAAGAAGGTGTTAAGTCTTTTATATATTTTTTTTTCTCAAGAATTTTAGAAATACTTGGTAATAATGATTTTGGTCTATAATCACTTATTACTGAGGAATCATCCTTTTTATAAATAGGAATCACTTTAGCGATTTTAAGGGAATTCGGGCATACACCCGTTGAAAGTGATAAGTTAAATATTCGTTTCTATAAGTGAACACTTATACTTTTATGGCCACTAGATTTTGTAGAATTAAGGTGTTGAACCACATAAATAATTTCATAATCATTGGTTGGAGTAAGAAATAAGGAATTTTCACATGGGAAATTCAAGGAAACTGTAGTTCATATCACCTGAATCAATATTAGCAGCTAAATTAGGGCCTACATCTATATAATACTCATTAAAAGCTTTTGAAATTTTAATCGGATCTGTTATTTGTTGTTCATTAATTAAGAAATATTTATTACTTTCTGTATTTTTCTTGCCTAAGAGTTCCTTTATAGTTTTCCATAATAAATTATTGTTAGTTTGATTACTTTCTATGTTGTTAGAATAATATAACTTCTTGGATAATCGAATAAGAGATGTAAGATGATTCCTATACTTGTTATACTTCTTAAGCTTATCGTTACATTGGCTTGTAATGGCTTCCTTATGCAACTTATTACGAGCGACTATGGAACGCAAAATACCCTTCGTAATCCATGGTTGTTTGGCCTTTTTAAACTACTTTATTTTTTACAAAGGGTATATTCTTATGATAATAATATAATAACATTTTTAGAAATTGTTCATATGCTACATTTACGTCAGATACACGTAATACATGTCAAAAGTATAGAATACTTTCTCCAGCAATGTTTTCCTAAATCATGTAAAATTATGAAATTGGATTGCACATCAAAATTACGAATGACAGCATCAGTCCACGTTACATAATTTTCCATATTGTACAAAAGGTATTGGTAGTATATGTACATTAAATAAGTTTCAACTTTCAATCAATTTCAATTTAGCATTCTCAAGAATCTAAAGCTTTGATGTGCGAGTACATAAGCTATACTTTAGTTTGTTGTGAGACAGAAGGGCAGTAAGTCTATGTAAACATATAGGAATTAACACCCTTCTGTCTTTCAACAGACGAAGTAATATAATATAATAATCTTTAAAAAGTGGACTTCTTCTAATTATTTTACAGAGAAATCTTAGATGAGATGACTGAATATTACTATGAAGCCTGATGGCACTTTTTGTAGGACTATAAAAAAAGAACTTTGTAATCTGTCAGTCTGATCTCATATGCGTAAAGATAACTTTAAGAGCTGTTCAATCCCAGCAGCCCATATATAAACTAAAATACTTTACAGGTCGGAAAGTACAAGTATTACAGAATGATATTCACAGAGCATTTTCAGTTTTGTAAAAACGATATTAGGAATATTGTAATTAAATATTACAAATTAACGATATAATATGTAAATTAATATGAGGTTCTTTCACAACAGTTAGGTTTCCTATCAACCATTCATTAAATTTATGGAAATATTAAATGTTACATAATTATTTCCAAAGTTAAAATTGCTAAAATGTTAGGTAATTGCTACTGACTATATGCTAGAGGGATGTTACTATTACACGGGCTATGTATTCTTGAAGTCAGATCTTGGCTGTCTGTAAGCTAGGGCTTCTGAACACATAATGATGCCAACGTCCTCAAGGATGTAGAGATGTGTCTACCTATGAGGCAGATTGTGCAGGTGAGACCAAAGACCAGTCTCAGGTTAGGGCTTTCAATGTCTCAGTTCTGGTCTCTGCTCTGAAGCTTAAAAGTGTCTTCTCGTCTTCTTGTCCTAAATTATCTCATCATCTCGTCGGCACTTTTAAGTTTCCGTATCTCTGAGACCTACAATTACATGTACACGATAGTGAACAACAGTCTTTCTCCTGGTTTCAGCTGAGGACGTCAAGTCTAAACTACATCAATTGGGTGATAATGATGCCAAAGGCCTCTAGGATGTATTGATATTTTTCTATCCCTGATGAATATGGAGCAGTGCTGCAATCAGACCCTTCTCAGTCTATGGTTTATGATGTCTCTGTCTTCGCTTCGACTTCAAATCTTAAAACTGGTGCTAGACCTTAGCACCGTGTATTACTCACACCCCTATTTCTGGCATTGGTAAATGGATGTCAATTTTTGCCTCTTGGTCTTGGTTGCAGGACCTCAATTCTAAACTACACCACTGGTATGGTACTACCCAAGGCTTCTAGGATGAACAGATGATATCATCCATGAAGTGTATGGTGCAGAGGGCGCGGTTAAGTATAAATATGAACCAAAACTTTGTTTTCTCCTGGTCTTTGTCTCTTTCACAGGATTCTGACTTTATCTACATCACTGGTGTGATGATGCCCTATGCCTCTAGGATGTACAATCTTAAAAGCTGTTCAATTTTTGCTGTTTTAAAAATGCAATATACAGTCAAACCTGCTTTAGCAACCACCTGTATAGAAAGATAACCTGTCTACAAAGACCACATTTTTGGTTTCCCTTGAAAATGGTTTCTCATTGAAACATGTACTAAAGGAACCTGTACATAAAGACCACCTGCCTATAAATACCACTTTTCTTGTCTCCCTTGGGTGATCTTTATAGACAGGTTTCACTGTATTATATAGTTGATACAAATTTGTCATATCGCTTACCGATAGTAGTGTATTGGCTGCAAACTCCGAAGCTAGTTTTCCAAACTAATAGAAACGTCATGTTTATCTTACCTTGCAGTACCACGCACGAATAACAACAATCTATAACTGCTAGTCTGCTACACCTCTGGGGAGCGTTTCACGAAACTGTCATAAGTACAAGTTCACCGACATCCCATTGAAAAGTTGAACACGCGTTTAAATGGGATGTCGGTGAGTTTGTAATTATGACGGTTTCATGAAACGATGCCCTGGACACCAAGGCAGTTTCATCGGGCGTGTCATCTTATTGTCTCCTGTCCCCAGTCATTTCCACCAGCTTCTCTCTCTCTCTCTCTCTACATATCTACATAATAGGTTTTTTTCGTAATGTAACCAAATTAATGCATATGCCTTTGTGAAGTGCCTCAATTCGACTTATTTCATTCACCTGTAAACGATTAAATGTATCTCAAAAGTCAGAATTCAAATTGCATACATAAGTTGTTGCTAGGTAGGACGAACATTATGACTTGCCCTACCTAACAACACGTAATATATCCAATTTGCATTCTGACTATTGAAATACAATTATTCGTTAACAGGTGAATGAAATAATTCGTATCAAGGCAAGTAAGTATAAATGTGATCACATTACGAAAATGGCCTATTAGAGTCCCCGACTATTTAAATCTGTAACAGGTGCAATGGCGTACCACTTTCTATTTAGTGGCTTGCATCAATCCATCAAAACAATACCAACACCTTAAAAAAAATTGTTATCTATAACAACTGCTAAATTTCCATGACAAATTTGCTCTCAGCCAAGCAGATGCCATGATTTCAGTAGTTTATAACAGTAGCTTGTAACTTGTTATTGATATCAAGTTTTGTGACACAGGGCCCATGGCAATACATGCAGCCCTACAGCTAATACAGTGAAACCTGTCTATAAAGACCACCCAAGGGAGACAAGAAAAGTGGCCTTTATAGGCAAGTGGTCTTTATGTATAGGTTCCTTTAGTACATGTTTCAATGAGAAACCATTTTCAAGGGAAACAAAAAATGTGGTCTTTGAAGACAGGTGGTCACTAAAGCAGGTCTGACTGTACATTCATTCTCTCTCTCTCTCTCTCTCTCACTCTCTCTCTATCTCTCTCTCTATCTCTCTCTCTATCTCTCTGATTCATGAATTAGATGGGAAAACAGACATATGTTGAAAAACGTTTTTCTCTGCATGTTCATAAGAAACAACCTTTTTAATTTTATGTTTTTTTTTATAGCAGGTCCAAAAAAAAGTGTTAAGTCCGATATTGAGAAAAAAATATTATTGACAAAAATAAAATTAAAGGGAGATTAATGACACGAATGTTGTGTATGATATGAATAAATTTATATCATCATCTATTAAAGAATTAATTTCATTTTCACATTAGTTTTACTTGGAATGTACAAAATAATCACAAACTCGCTTTCTATCCGTATGGACAATGTCAGTAAAATTTCAAAAATATTTAAGTGCGAGCAAAAGTGTAAAGAAAAATTATCATCATAGCTTTTAAACTATACATTATATATTTTTTCTCAATGATCATGCATAAACATGATAAACAGTGTAATTTTTTTCTTCAACTGTTCCAATATAAATGTAAATATATATCGAGATATAAATCTGTAGAAATGTCACGTTCTAAGCAAACAATTGAGGTGTCTCCCAGAAATATGTATAAAATATTACTTCTTATAAAATCATTAGCTTGAATTATACAATATCAAATGACATTTCTTTCGGTTACATGTTGTTTTTCTAAAGGTTCGTTACTCCGAAGGTTCATGATTCCGAAGAATAGTATTTCCGAAAAAAAATTAGGGGTCATAATTCCGAAAATGAAATAGGTTCCGCAATACTACAAAATGAAATGGGGTTCGTATGGGGTTCATAATTATTACGAAGGTTCGTAAATTAAATTGACATAGAACCCTGTATCGTTTTTTCGGGATTATGAACCTTCGGAACGACGAACCCTATTTCATTTTTAGAATGATGAACCCTCTGGTATGGGAGATTTGTGTTCGGAATCGTGAATATTCGGAAAAACGAACCTCCGGAAAAAAACGAGTGCCTTCCATTCCTTTATAAGCATATGCCAATACGTGGCCCAAATTGTCATTATGGATATACACATCAGATATGAATTATAGAAGAATTTAAAGAGAGAAAAGAGCGATAAAGGGGGTCAACAAAACGAAGAGAGGGGGAGAGATAGTGAGAGAGAGAGAGAGAGAGAGAAAAGAGAGAAAGGGGGTGAGTGAACGAGGAAAGACATTGTGAGAATGGGAGAGGAGGAAAAAAATAACAACTTTGGTATTACTTCTATATCTTTATTTCATAACTATTACTATCATCACTAATTAACTACAAATAGTCCCAAATTAGACCCATATATTAATTTGTTTGTGGACTTAATGTCGGAAAAAAGGGGCGGCAGATCCTCCGGCAAGGGTGTATATAGACCAAAGTTTCAGAGCTCCTATAATTTCCCGGTCCAACTACTCAAAACAAAAGTACAAAATACTAAAACTTGTCCAATTAACTACTCCAGTAGATTTCTGGGGCCAAAAACTCTATTCAAGTGGCCTAATTTTATTATGATCAGCTACTGTACTAAGTAGTCATTATTCCTTATATTATACATGTAATATTTGCCAAAACTACAGGCCTAAAAATGCATTATCAAATAATATTATAAAATACGACTTTTTGTTGAAAACACTGAATTGTTTGAAGTTGACTGACTGCTTCTGACGAACCACTACGGCACCGGAAAAAGTTAAGAGTAGAAGTATACCATCAGGAGCTGAAAATATCAGAACAAGGAAAAATAATTGCGAGATTAAAACCTATACGGATATCATTTTGGGATCTATCAAAATCTTATCAAACTATATGATTTAAAAGTCTGAAAATTATACTTTTTATAAATGCGAAATTGGTAAGTTTTGATGGTTGAAACTTCGCAGAATGTCAAAGTCCACCTTGTAGCATATACCATCAAACATTTCAATTTTTACAGAAATGTCACACATTTATGACCCCCATTCATTCGATGATTTAAAAAATCGTATGATAAGTTAAGAATTCCTTAAGTATTTATAACTCTAGGACGAAAAAAGAAGCATATACAGCTGCGGATTCCGCATTATTTGGCCGGGCTGGCAATATTCAGAATATTCGGTGACTAGCTGAAAAAGAGCCTTTTCTCAAGTGCCTTTTGGGGTCTAATATTGGAGGGGGTGGCTCAATTTATATTAGGGGCATGTTCTCCTTTCATAAATTTGTACTTGCGGTATGCCACATTAGTTTTTCCAGGCCCCCGTGCCCCTTTTCCATGTATCCGCCAAAAGGCATGAATATAGACAAACATGCATGATAATCAATGCACCTTTTGAATTCGTCATAATTATATTGGAAACGTAATCATCTTACTTCTTCCAAATTGAATCTGGCCTTGTCACCGCGACTCTTTGATTCGAAGGCAGCTGTAAACAAACCAGGGAGAAAATAAAGTTCGTCACAAATATTCAATTCATTCAGTTTAATGTTATTCACTCAATGTAAAAGACACAACCCCAACATTACGCGTGAAGTCTGAAGCCTCGTAACTGATGCTAACACGTACTGTTGGAGATATAAATGTTTGACAATATTAAACAAAATTACCTCCAAGAGCTCGCATAAAGGTAAGCATTCCCAACCGAATTTGAATCATCACGACGGTTCCCAACAAATATAGAGAGAGGAGCCGGAGAAGGGGGGGGTAGCCTTTTCACATGTTTTCAGTACGATTACCCTTTTCCTGATGACTTTTGCATGGAAAAGTTGGTATAACGGGTTTACTACCCCTTCCCCTTTAGGAACCACCTCCGAATAAACTTGTTAAAAGGGAACTCACCGTACATAAATTTGACCCTGATAGCCACGTGTATAAAGCTGGCAAATGACAAGTTGCCCTCCTTGTTTCCATACAGCAAGCCCAGGGCTCGAAATGTGTCATGCTTCAGCTTAAATCCTAAAAGAAAGAAAAAAAATGGGGGACAAAATAATAACAAAGGCAAGATAAAATCACAAACAAAAACCAAACTAGAAAGCCTACGTACATGTAAACAAAAAAATAACCAGCCTTGTTACTACGCAGATATTTTATTTTCGCTGTCATTATGAGTGATTTGAATAATTTTACTGTTGAAAAGTTATGGTTTGAAAGTTTGTATTTTAGTCATATTGTCCGCTTTTAGATAATGTTCATTCCTTTGTGGAAGAAAAAAAAAAAATCGCTGAAGGAATAAAACATGAGAGAGATCACTCTTTCAGTGCCCTCGAAGTTGAAGCACATATAAAGAAGTACTGGCCATAGGTTTACATATTCACTCGATATTATGGATTGAAATACTCTATAATAAACCTTGTCACAAACAGAATAACAATTTTCGCCGCCTAAATGGTGGATCTAAATTTGCATAAAGTATGCCATTGTCATTAGATTGTTTGAAAGTGTCATTTAGGAAATGCGCTGTTTTATAGAAGGTTTTTCTTTTCCAATCGAGTTAGTTTTACAAGGACCACTTTTACTGGAAAGTTGTGTTATACCGCTTTAAATGGATTTTAACTCTTTATATGATACACAAAACAATCTCCCTGTGCCACAATGTATGTATCGTGAGATAGATATACCAAAGGTTTTATGATTATTGAACTGTTTCCAGTTTAAAATTAATCTATACCGGTGTTAACGAGTTGTCATGGAGCTAATCAAGACTGGTAATGGGTATTTTTCTATTAAAAGCCATTGTGTTGCACAAATCAATCCTTCAATAATTGGTGCCTACTGTTTTGTGCAAAATTGCATATGTGTCAAACGAGCTCCGTGCAGCGCAGGGAGGCAAATAAAGCAACCAAAGTGTTAGAAGTAAACTCTGTTCTCACCGAGTGAGGTTAAAGACGCCCTCATCTCATTAGTACTGATCATTCCAGAGTTATCAGTGTCTGCCTTCTTGAATAATTCCTGCAAAGAGTATAAATCAAAGTCTAATTTAAAACAAATTTATTTTTTTACTCCTACACCTCACAAGACACTTGTTTTTGTGGCACTCCTAGAATATTTCGAGTCAGGAACGTTGTGCAAGTTTTGCCTGTAAATTAGCACAAATGTTTCCACGAAGCCAACGGGAAACAATGGGGTACAACTTTCTTTAAAAAATGACGACAAGGGTTTCTATTAAAAAAATTACCGAATAATTTCATATATGCCCACTGGTTCCCAAAAAGAAAGATCTCTTTGCTTGTCAAAATAGTTTTCGGAATTGTCTCTTTACTTTTTGACAGAATTCTGGATCGGCAATGGCCTCTGCCACTCCCCCACTTTCCAAGCGCCTTGTACACTCAAGCATGCAATAACAAATTAACAATTTGAATTTTGTGTTCTCGACCGTTTAAAAGAGAACCCTAAACCAAAGTACGCATAGCTCGAAAAATGCTCCAAGAACTAGAGGGTATATTCATATCTATTATTTGAGCTCTATAACACAAATACACTGTTTCTATTAAGCTGGAATATTGTTTTTAATGAAATGATTGTGACAATATGATTTATTCTTGACAGATAAAGTTACTACATTCTCAGAACTTTACTGATCACTCTCTTTGACTTTTTAGATTGATCAATAAAGTTCTAAGAAGATATACATCGATCAAGAATAAATCATATTCTCACAACCACGTCTTCATGAAAAGAGGTTAAAAAACAATTTATATCAACTTTATGGGCAACCAACAGTGTATATTTGATTTTCAAGCCTTTTTCTTCTTGAAGATTTCCTAGTCATCAGTGCCAATTTGAGGCAACTATGAAAAGAATTGTCTATATCTACATGTGTATACCTTGCATTCACAAATGTGGTCCCACAGCTCCCTGAACTCATCAAAGCTAAGCTTGCCAGTACGATCCTCCTGTGTGAAAATGTTCAGGAAAATCGAGACTTCTTCATCGGACTCTATATTGTTATCATTATCATAGGGATGGTGGTTATGATAATGATGATGATTATAATGATGACGATGACAGGGGCGGATCCAGCCGGCGGCAAGGGAGGGGGCCTAAAAAAGGGGCCCACTTCGTGCGAAAATTTGAAGATCGTGCCGGTCGATTTTTCGCTCAGTGGTGGGGGTAGTGAGCAAAAAAAATTTTGGCACCCCTTGGGCGCCAGGAGGGGCCAAACTTTTTTTTCAAAAAAGGGTGTTTTACCTGTTTTTTTCTAGGGAGGGGCTGGCCCTGGGCCCCGGCCCCTGGATCCGCCACTGGACGATGATGATGATGATGATAATGATGATTATTGTAACGATGATGATGATGATGATGATGATGACGATGATGATGATGATGATAATGTTGATGATGATAATGATGATCACGATCATGCTGACGACGATGAAGATGGAGGGGGGGGTGATTTAGGGAACCGGGTTTTTGTGAATGGCACCCCCATTTTCACATTTGGGAACTTCAAATAGTTGTCGGCAAATATTTAATAGAAAAATTATGATGGCCAATGAAAATAAGTGGGGGACTTTTTGATGGAAAAATTTCCGTACGTTCTTGTTGGCAAAGTGATCTAAATGCGCCCCTGCTCTTTTAGTTTTGATTTGAGAAAGGATACATCGCTGAGAGCCACCATACTTTTGCAGGACTCCTGGCTAAAACGATCACGGCGTAGATCTAAATAATAGTAGGAAAAACAAATAAGAAATTAATTACTGACATTTTCTGCTCCGATGCTCCGGTGACGATGAGAACACTTTCATAATATCAACATTCAAATTGTCTATCACACAAGACTTTTCACAAGTATCAAATCACAAAGGACAAGAGTTAGTGAAAATGTGATATTACCGAAGAAAATCGTGTAGACGATTTCAACAGTATTCTTAATGAAATTCATGCTCAAAAAATAATGCTTGCTAAATGTAATATATAACCCAACCTTACATTTTCTTCATGCAAGTGCTTTGTTTTGGATTCCCATGCCATCAATATTTTGATGTAAAATAAGCGCTGCAAATTTCTTTTATTAAATTGAACATAGAGATAGCGCAAGAACCATGTAGAATTTCTAACGGGCCCAAGATCTCGCGAGTAAAACGGAAGAAATTAAATTAGCTTTGTATCCCAGTGTCGTATATTTAAAATAGATTGGAAAACTATAATTGTACAAGCAAGTCATGTATAATTAATTTACCTACAATTTGAGGCACTTACTGCTACATGGAAGTTTTCTGGATATTTGTTTGTATGTGTGTGTGTGTGTGTGTGTGCACCTACACTGAACTGTAGTTCCCATTGTACACGTGGCGTCATTTTGCTGACTTAGGACTGCGTCAACGACTGGAGCTGACGTTGACGCGTCTTGTAAGAGTACATCGTACACAAAACATGCAAAGTTAACATTGTAAACAATTTCGTTGAGTAGCTGGCGCAGATATAATAATGACGCAATCGAAAATGACGTCTCGTGTGGAACGAGCATAATATTAGAGACTGAAGTGTCAGGTTTGGGTCAATATTATTCACTGACCTTGTCGAAGGGATGAATTCAGAATGTCCCGAAGTTCCCAGGCATCAACCTCCATGTCCTGCGAGAAAACAGTATACAAAGTAATCAATTAGTGTTTTCTAAGCTGGGTATTTGTGGCTTTATCTTGATAAATACAATAGAACTACTAATAGTTTTTATATTGGTATCATACTTTATCAATGAGTATAAAGTACATTAATCATCTCCACACTATTTTTCATTCGATAGGCAAACATAATCTAGAGAACGATACAAAATTAATGTAGTTAATAATTTGGAAATGGATACAGCCTATAGGCCTTTTCTTCTGACGAATTGCTTAAAAAGGTTGTCACAAGAATGTTTAATTAAAGTTCTAATTAACACATGTCTTTGATAACGACGTGTAATATTTAACATATTATTATATTTAACAATATGTTCTATTTAACGTATCAAATTTTGTTTTATTTTCTTTTAAAAGTATTGAGATTTAATATCATTTTTTTCGTCGTCTCAGTTCATTACTCTCCTATGATAACGTAAAGAAGAAAAAAATCATACCCGTTTTGGCAGTTCGGTAAGAATTTACCAAAACAGGGAGCATAGTGTGGGAATTGATTTCAGGTTCCATTATTACCTTTTGTGAAAAATAAATCAAAAACCTTTTGAAAAAAGCCACCACAAAAGTGTGAACGGTTCCAAATTGTGAATATGGCGTGTTTTGTCATTTTGTGTTTGTTTTCATAAGAGTTTGAACAAACTTTGTGTAATATTATAACCCGCGCCTTCCCCAATTATGCTTCACCTTGTGAAAGGCCTTGGGAAGGTCTTAGAATATTGCCTTGAGTGTCAGAATCATTGTCAAGCAGGCCTTTGTTGTCTCATGTCAACTGCAAGCCTTTGTTGTCTCATGTCAAGCAGGATTTTCTTGTCTCATTTCAAGTGAGCATTGTGTTGCAGTATGCTGAACTCGACAACCAAATTGTATTCTACTAAAAATATCATATCCATGCAGCAAGCGAGTCGTTCTTTTCTTCTTTTCAAACAAGATCTTTACCAAAATTTGAAATTAAGTAATGAAAGGTCAATAATAATTTATCGAATTTATGTGTATCAGAGCATCCTTCAAAAAATGTATTGCATTTTCATTTTTCAACTGTCAAATAATATAACTTCCAATATTACCACTTAAAACCCCTCTAAATTCGCCAAAATTTGATGGCACATTTCACTTAAATTGTATCATAATGAGAAAGAGAATGTCATTTAAGACACATTTCTGCAGGGATTTTCAAAACAAATGTGTTTGAAATCGAATATTAATGACAAAATACAAAATTTAGGTTTTCTGCGTACAACAGAAAACCCAAATTATGCATTCTTTTATCAATATTTGTCTTCAAACACATTTTGGTGGGGAAAATCCTTGCAGAAGTGTGTCTTAAAATAACACCCTCTTCCACATTATGAAACAATTTCAGTGAAATTTTGCCATCAATTTTTGGGCGAATTTGGGGCTCCCATAACACTAATTTAGAGGGGCTTTAAACCCGAATTGAACTTCTTTACTTTCCTTTGATCTTTTTGTCATGTTTCCCCCTTCGTCTCTTCTTCTGATCTCTCTCTATATTTTATATTCCGGCTTCCCCCTCTATCTCTCTCTCTCTCCTTCTCATTCTCCCTTCTTCTCTCCCTCCCTTCCTCCCCCTCCCTCCTCTCCCCCACTCTCTCTCTTTCTTTCCATCCCTTCCCCCTCTCTCGTTGGCTACTTATTTAAAATTCACATTATTGTTTTTTTTTTACCTGTCCGGACACTTCTTCGAAGATTTTTCTGAACCGAATCATGTCAACATCTTCCTTTTCTTCTCTCTGCTGTTGAATAAATATTCCCCAAATAAGTTCACGTTACAAATTTGTTCACTTAATTTTATTGACTTTTAAAGTTAATACATATTCTTCAGACCGGTATATTCCAAGTTAGAGGTTCAACTGAAGTCTCCCAAACCTTGATTTGCGAAATTACTCGAAGTTTAATAAACATGCCTTGTATCTACAAGAATGATACATAATTATGACATTATCTAATTCACTTCTCGTTGAAATATCATGTTGTCAATAATGTCTACAAATAAACAACGACAACAATAACAATTATATACTACATTAAATATAAGTTGTAGTAGTTGTAGTAGTTGTAGTGGTAGAAGTAGTAGTAGTAGTAGTAGTAGTAGTAGTAGTATAGTAGTAGTAGTAATAATAAATATGATAATTATGAATATAATAATTACAATAATAACACTACTATGACTATACTTCTACTACTACTTCTACTACTACAACAACTGTACTGCTACTACTACTACTGCTGCTACTAATACTGCTACTACTACTACTTCTACTACTACTACTTCTACTACTACTACTGCTTATGATAATTATAATACACCTGTAATAATAATTCCAATAAAACATTTGATCTATTACCTGCCTGTGAGACATGGCGGATTTTCCGTTGATAGAACTAAAGAAAAAGAAAAACAAAAACAAAAAAAGTACCTCTCAGTATTTGAAACATTCATTATTATTGAAATAATCAGAGAACGGATACAAACTAGCTTACTGAAATTGGATTAAGGATCGGAACATGAGACCAAGACGCGTGACGGTCGAGAAATATTACTGAGTGTAAGGGAGAACAATAGTGGTAAAACAAGAGAACAAAAGATCGAGAGAAGAATAAAGTGCTACCACAAATACCTAAAGAAATTAAAACAATAATTACTGCGCCGGAACCAAGACGAGGAACAACATCAGAATATAAATGTTTTGTTACTTTTTTTTAAAGAAAAATGATTACTTCAGTAACTTCACACGAAACAAGACGAGGAATAACATCAGAATATAGGTGTGTGAGAGGAATTAGAATTTACTCCATTTAATAATGAAATCGACAAGGAATAATTAATTGTTTGTTACTCACTTTTCTTAAAGAAGATGATTAGAATTCGCCCGTTTGCTGGCTAGATACAAACTTTAAGATCGAAAGGAAATTACGCTGTAGTTGGCCGATTGTATATAACTGGAGTGTTTCGCTCGCATCGAAGGTGTTGGTGGTACAAAAAATGGGCGTGGTGGCGGCGAGGCGCGTCGGCAACACGTTTTATGCATGCATGGCCCATGGGCTAGAATGCTGGAGCTAAAGATTTTCGGTCGACTTTGGTCTTTGGTAGCAATATGCAGCTAAGTGCATTGGCGTGGCATGAGTCCGCCCATGGAGGGGGCATCGGAAAGAATGGGGGGGGTGGAACCAGAGTCCTACTCAGAATATGAAATTCTAGTCCTTTGTCCCATCTCTCTTATCATCCCTGGATAATAACACTATAGGCAGTAGACAGTCAGGGGGGTCGATCTTGTGATTCGAAATTTCCCTTCCCCGCTGTAGCAAGTTTGTATTCCTAAAATTCGACATTGGATATCAGATAACTTTTTATTTCTTTCCATAATCACCTTACATAATTATTAATGGTCATTTTGCATAATTTTGTGACAAGTTATAGGTGCTTTTTGACAGATACTAATCCTCTCTACTAAATACAAGTAGTTTCAAACTACCTGGAAAAAAGTGGTCATTAAATTGGGTTTCTGGGGGATTATATTTTCAATTAAACAGTCAAAAGTAACACCTACTTTCTCTTTCCTATATGATAGGGGTTACGTAACTAGATCGTGATTGGTTGAAAGTTAGATACCAGTATTTGCAATGCATAAAAGACGAATTGTGATTGGACAGTTAAAATTGATCTTTTCATCCGTATTTATCTACTGTAACGTGAAATTAAAACATTACAGGGAAATTTAACCGCGGTCTATTAATTATTGTTAATTTAAAGATGGAAACTCCGGATGGACACTCCGGATGTACGACTGTGACAAGATTATGTAATGCTAGAAACATTTTAAAAATTCAAACTAGTTTTTCATGATGGCATGTTACAAGTCTCCTGATTAGTCAAGAGTTCTGTGAAAACCTCGGTGACGTCATGAAATTGACAATGTCATTGACATAATGATGTGGTCATTGCACAATCAGGGCGTGGTCATTGCGCAATAAAGGGCGTGATCATGGGCGTAAGTAGCGCAAAAAAGTTTATGCGCAAGTTAATCATGCAGTTTGGGTTAACATTAATAGTAGCGTTAGCGCATTACTTTGTGACAACACTTGCATAATTTAACGCGCTTTCATACTTCGCGTTGGCCCTGGTAACAAAATTGTCAACAAACCCCATTCTCTTGCAACTTGCGTTTGGAGAACCCTCTGTCAAAATTTTGGCAATTTTCTACTCTCTTCTGAACTCTCAAAGCCTTCTATTCAAACTAGCCAGGTCAGTATCTTATCAATAAATAACAATGAATGAACTGAGCGAGTTTAAAGAAGATTGAAATAATAATTTGTCTATTATGAAGCAAAAACATCAAGCTTCTCATTCTTGATCATGACCAAGAAACGTTAACGTGGTCCAATACAAATAACACGCAGTCTATTGCGTTTGCCATTTTGATGGAATTGTGTGTTTCGTATTAAATAAATGGCTTCTCCTTGCCTTTTGAATATCCTTTTATACTTTCATTTGAAATGATTTCATCCTTTCTCCCGCTCCCTTACCCACCCGTCACCTCTCTAGAGATCAACGTTTCTATTTTCTATCACTGGAAACGAAGTTTGTGATGTATTGCGTTGGACGTATTCGCTCCCCACACCCCTATGTCCTGGGAAGACCTTTACCCTGTATCGGGTCATCAGCTTCTCCTGTTGCCATCAAACCATCAATGGCTAACCCCCTGGATGTAAGAAACTATGATTAACAAAAATTAAAAAATTAGAAACATGAAATGCCAACACAAAATAATACTGAACTAAAATAGATCTACAAAACAAAAAAAAAACTTATTTTTTGTTACAAAATGCAACGAAAAACAAGACAGAAGTTTCAACAAAATTAATGTGCGATTTCATTATATTTCTTTTCTTTTCCTTTTTTTTCTAAGGGTGTCCTTCTTGTTCTTTTTAACTATTACTATTATTTATAGCTGGGGGCATCTCTTATAATATTAATGTTGTTATGATAATTGTATTATTATTATCATTATTTTCCTCATCATTATCATGAATACTATCATAAATACTATCATTAGTATTATTATACATGTACACTCTTAATGTTATTATCAACATTGTTACAATCAATTACCATATTTCATCAACATTACTTCTTAAATCCCAGAAACAGAAGCTGTGTAGGTCTTACAGGGACCCGACCTTCTCCCTGGCATCTAACCCTTCTCCAGCCGATTGCCAGCTCACTGGCAAGCTTCTCATAGAATGCCTCAAGAGTTCCTCAGAAAAACAGCAACTCGAGGAACGGCTTCTTGTAAGTCTTTAGTTTAGATTTGAACATGTTTTTGTTATTATATTTCTACTATAGTACAGTACTAGGGACCATAATTGTCTTATCAAATGCAAATAACATAAAGTAAAATAAAATAAAATAAAATAAAATAGATAAATAAATAAAAGAATTTTAGAAAATAATCAAAATAAACATAAAAATTAATAAATAAATATTCTGTATGTGAAAAATATATGTAATCCCATCATCATCATGGCAGAGCCTGGCATCAGAGCTTGGAGTTGGAGCTGGCGGAGACCTCAACAAACTCGTGGACGACATCAGCCGTCAAGTCCGCGAGACTGAGGAGAAAAGATTGGCAGCTGAGCAAAGGGCGAGGGCAATAGAGCAGAAACATCTGGACTCTGTCATGACGGTTCAAGTCCTAGAAATGGAGCTGGCTGAGGTCAAAAGACAGAGAGATGCTGCTGTCAAAGAGCTCCAGGTAAATATATTGTTTGTGTCGACTTAATGACAGAGAATGCATAGTTAACTTGCATTACAATACTATTCTAAAAGAAATACAATATAATGCCAAATAGTGCCACAAAAGTGCTGAAAAGGACCCTGCTATTATCAATATTTCACAAGCTGAAAAGGAGTATAAGAAAGCGATGATAGAATATTGTCATTGTAAGATATGATCTTTGGAATTATTTCTGCCCGATTATATTATAATATACCATTATGTTTAGAACTCATACAATTTAGGCCAAAATTATAATAGTAACTGATTGGATTAATAAATAGGGCTAATATATATAATATTTTCATTATATTCAGGACTTGACTTGGCAACCTGCCCTTGACTCTCCTCCTGCCGACAGTCTGACTGCTCGTGTCACTTGGTAAGAATTTATTTGTAAATAAAAGAAATTAAAGACATTTTCTGAATCATGTTCATTTCTTGGTACAATCTAATTAAAATCTCTGTCTCTATAATAGACTATACAAAATACCAACAACAACAAAATACTAAAGAAAGAACTTACCAACATGAAAAGTGATCAGTCAATCTTTATATTTAAATCTCTCAGGTGTCTGGAGGGTAACCCTCGAACACCTTCCTTAGAACCATCTGACACTCGAGTAGCACCCTACCCTGCCTCTACACCAGACCTTCCTCTTACACCTTACCTTCCCTCTACACCCTACAATCCATCTACATCAGCACCATATCCCACCACTACACCGGACACAGCACCCATCAACACCATAGCTGTGCCCACTGGGTAAGAAAAAGGGGGCAATGGCGCTAGAAAGAAGTCACTATTTATTTATAACTAGTTTGAAACATATCGTTTAATACAAAATCAATATTTAAAAAAAAGATTCATTAAAAAGTGATATAAACAAAGCTTTACAAAGTACAGGTTTGTTTCATATTCTTTTCCCTCAAATATTTATTTTCTTTCATTAGATTACCAAGATCCAGTTCAGATGTTAGTGGATTGGTGCCAGAATTCAACAATCCTCCTTCTGCTCCCACCCCTGCTCAGGGCTCGGTGGCCATCCCTTCTTCGACAAGCCAAAACCCACGGTAAGAGGATTGATAAGTTTAAACATACATTGTAGTTGAACATGATAAATAAGAAGAGAATATGAATTTCTTTGTATGCCTCAGTTCACTTTTCTCTTGTATTCTCTATACCTTGAGGACCTCAATGGAAACAAGCTAATGATAAGCTCTTTAAGGTTATCCCGTCAAGGAATCACTTTCAGTTTTCATGTTTAATACTTGATATCAAATCGAATCGGATCCAATATTCCCTTTATTTTCTCCAGATCACCATCAGTGGGTGGGGCTGTAGCCACTGTGAGCCTCAGCAATGCAGCTGCCCCAGTCACCTCCTATGTGTGGAACATTGATGATCTTAAGTCATTCCATCCAGGAGGTGGCGATGTCATCCTGGGCAGTGGGATCAGTGCCACCGTCCACCTCTTCCGGCACAGAGTAACCGACAAGCCCATTGCCGTGAAAATCTTCAGACTCCCTGATGATATCAAGGAGATGAACAGGAAGGTTGGTTCATTTGTCATGTATTACTCTTTCAATGTAAAGGAGTGGAAATCATGCACTCTTTCAGAAGTCATATTCGGGACCACTTTGTGAAAATCCACACTATAAAATAATTAAAAATATGATAAGAAAATAAATAAAATAATATAAACCACTAGGTACTTTCAAGTGGATTAAACTTTAATTTCTGAGTGAATTCTGAGTGAAAGATGAAATGATCCATATAATGCAGCCTGAAAGAGTCATTAACATGTTTTACTTTACAGATGGGCTACATTCTTAAGGAAGCTGGCCTCCTAGACACCATGGGCCGAAACGATTGCTTCCCAAGCTACCTTGGTTGTCTTGAGACAAGCCCAGGGTATGTTGGCCTGGCAATGGACTTCGTTGGAGACTCGGCCACTGGAGAGTCGTGGACTCTGCAGCGAGGCATGAGAGAGCTAGTTCTGAGTACCAAACAGTGGTGAGTAACTTGGTTGTATCAACATTTCTTATAAACTAACAAACTTCAAACGCCAACAAGATTACAAAGACTCTAAAAAAAAATCAAACAGACAACTTCAA
This sequence comes from Mesocentrotus franciscanus, assembly GCA_037976565.1. Taxonomy (NCBI): domain Eukaryota; kingdom Metazoa; phylum Echinodermata; class Echinoidea; order Camarodonta; family Strongylocentrotidae; genus Mesocentrotus; species Mesocentrotus franciscanus. The sequence continues at coordinate 36,079,237 of CP137669.1, read as the reverse complement.
GAGCCTTATGCATCGCCCTTTGAAATCTGTGAACATAACAATGACACTATACATAATCTGAACATGATTCCTGTGGGTACCAAAAGTACAGTAGAGTCGATTTCTTTTCAGTTTGTTAGTAGTCTCTGTTTGTTACTTTCTTCCATACTCTGATTTATAATTACCTTTCCTTCTCTTCACTTCAGGCTTCAGCTAGCTCTCAACATCGCAAACTCCTTGGGACGAATTCATGAGATGGGATATCTCATGAACGACCTCAAGGAGGATAACTGCCTCCTACAGAAGACTCGGACTAGTCAGTGGGAGGCAGTCATCGTTGACTTCGGTCTCATGTATCCACGGACATCACCTTTCTTCAGCCGACTTTCTCATGAGGACAAAGAAAAGTACAGGAGAAAGGTATGTATGGTTCTACATTCCCAATGTTACATTCGATTGTAAACTTCTAATGGTTTGGCTGAAGATGATCAGCACTTTCAATACCGCACTTTATTATTTATCTAAATTATGTTTGGATTGTGTACCATTACCCTGTCATTTCAACAGGTCGCCTACAAGGTTGTTGAAATTACCTTTGGGTAATTTTTTTTATAGTCTTTTTTATCGTATTGCTGATAATATTTGTAAATCAAGTAACTAAAAAAAGTCAGTACATGTAATTAGAATTTACTTTATATCTGTCACCTCCTGCTGGAACACAGAATGTGAACTTTGAATCGTTTTTTGTTTCTTTTAAACAGGAGGTATACGTCCACATTGCTCCCGAGTGTGCCCTAGATGACGTGGGTACCACCATCATGAGTGATGTCTTCCAACTTGGACGACTTCTTAAATTGATGGGAGTTACTGCCTACAATGCTGAGCTCAATTCCATTGGCAACCTCTGTTTGCAGAACTCTCCCATCAATCGACCGACCATCGAAGAAATCGTCGACTTGTTGGAGTGCATGCTCTAGACAGGCACTGTATTCGAAAAGATGTTAAGTCCCACTTTCTGTCATTGCCCAATTAACAAATTATCAAAGGAAAGAAATTGCTTCATTGCACTTCTGATTCAATTTTCTTGACTTTGGATTACTAACTTTAAAATTTACGACACAAATGAGAAAATTAATCGTCTTTCTCAACTTAACCATCACTGCCGAATTTAGGCATTATGAATTTTTTGATAGTGAAGACAATAACATCTTTTCTAAATACAATGTCTAGGTAAGTATTTGTAAATAGTTCTTAATCATTCACCTCTTATTACGAATATATGCTTGTAAATAGTCAAATATGAATATGGAATACATAACAAAAAATGTTAACCTGGAAGTATTGAAAATTACAAAAAGTAACACAGATTTGGCATCATAAACAAACTTATAGTTGCTGGTAAACTCCAGGAAACTATGAGCATTCAGATATTCCCAATTGATTTGCTATGGAAAGAATGAATCAATTATAACTAAAAAAAAGGGGAAAACTAACAATAACAAAACGATGAGCTCAATGCTGGCAAAGAAGAAGTTTAGCTGATAGCTAGCAAATGCACATTCCAATTAAAAAATAACTAAATAAGGAGCATACGCACTGCAAGCTTTAAAAATGAAATGTCTAACAAACATACAGGTCAAACTTATCTTCAGTATTGGAGATGGAATAATCGTTCAATCGAAGGTAGTCCATCACAGTGCAGAGCGGGGCGGGGCTCTGCACAAACTCTTTGTATATATATATCATGGAATAAAATACAAATATTGATTGCTTTGAGGGACATGGTTAAAACTATTGCCCAAGGTGATCTGGAGACAAAGCCCTGAGACAAAGTTGAGGGGCACAGTGTATGCTAAAGATCACAGAGGAGCTACAGTTTTAACTGTGACCCAAAATTTCAGTAAGACTATATTTTTTTAAAGATTTTTAAATGCATCATGATTGTAGATTGTCAAAAAAAAGGATATTTTAACAAAAATATCTTGTTCAAAATGAATTTTTAAATTTGGGGAAATTTACAAAACTACAAAAACTGCTTATCCACTGCGCGCATCCATTAACTTCATGCCCATCTATAAAAGTCCTTGCATTGCACGGGCAAGTAGAACTATGACTGGTCAATATTTTCAATATGCTCCCCAGCAGCCAGTAATGAATTTCAGTCCTCCAGTTTTGACCCACCAGAGGCATGGAATGTTCATATGCAGTATATAATGAACAATATAACAATTTCAATATCAATAGATACATCTAACATCTTATTGGGTTAAAAGAGCACATCCAAGCCTAACAAAAATAAATGTTTTACATGCGCCTTACGATTGAAAATAACTAAATAAGGAGCATATGCTTGAAGTGAAATGTTTTACAAGCATACAGATCAACTTATCTTAAGTATTTGGAGATGGAATAATCGTTTAATCGAAGGTAGTCCATCACAGTGCAGAGCGGGGCGGGGCTCTGTTCAAACTTTTTGTATATTATAGAATCGTGAACAATATCAATATATACAAATAGCCATCTTCTTCAATCTTTCACTTATCGGTTTCTCTCATCTAAACCAACTTGACAGCAGGTTGGAATTACCTTTAAGAGAGAGATAAATGATACAATAGAGGAGAATATTACACAGAAAATATCGTCTGTATCAATTTAATCATCGGTGTGCTGGACTACAAATGAGTTGAAGTCTGTGCTCCATACATGTCACCCATCTTAAAATAAATACACGTGATTACGGCTTTCGTTAAAATTCATGCTTTTTATTAATATTTTTCTCAACACAAATTTATACAAATAATCTCTTTACATTTTTGTCTCGCCTGCGTAGCAAAAAGCGAGACATAGGCGCCGCTTTTCCGGTGGCGGCGGCGGCGGCGGCGTCAACATCAAAAACTTAACCAAGGTTAAGTTTTTGAATTTTTAATATAATTTTGAAAGTATAAGTTCTTATTCAATGAAACTTGGATTAAAAGGTTATCAAGTATCCCCAATCATGTGAGGAGAATTTCAGGTCACAAAGTCAAGGTCAAAGGTCATTTAAGGTCAACAAACTTAGACCATGTTGTGGCATCATCATCAAAAACTTAACCTGAGGTTAAGTTTTTGAATTTTTAATATAATTTTGAAAGTATAAGTTATTATTCAATGAAACTTAGACTAAAGGCATATCAAGTATCCCCAATAATGTGAGTTGAATTTCAGGTCAAGGTCAAGGTCAAAGGTCATTTCCGGTCATCAAACTTAGACTATGTTGTGGCATCACGTTAAGATCTTGAATTTTTATCGTAATTTTGAAAGTATACATTCCTATTCCATGAACATGAACTTTATTTGAAATCACAGAAATGCTTCTTCTCCTACATTTCTCGACCGATTTTGATTTGGTTTGCTTTATCTGGTAGAGCTTACTTTGGTACACTAACCTTCTACACAGAATTTTAAAATTGTTCTCCATTAATTAATTATGGTAATTTATGCAAATTTATTCCAAAAATAACAAAATTGCTTCTTCTCCCTCATTTCTTGACCGATTTTGATTTGGTTTGCTTTATCTGGTAGAGCTTACTTTGGTACACTAAACTTCTACACAGAATTTTAAAATTGTTCTCCATTAATTAATTGTGGTAATTTATGCAAATTTATTCCAAAAATAATGTTGTGGCATCACGTTAAGATCTTGAATTTTTATCGTAATTTTGAAAGTATACATTCCTATTCCATGAAACAGGGTTATCAAGTATCACCAATCATGTGATTAGTCTTTTAGGTGACAAAGTCAAGGTCAAATGTCATTTCAGGTCTGCATATTCTTAGTCAATATTCACTTCAAAATGCTGATTAGATTCAGAGGATTTCATTTTGGGGGGCCTGCTAATGGGCAAACCTGCCCATCAATTTTTCATCATAATGAATTGCGTAATGCAGGCGAGACCGCCGAGAGCGTTTCACTTGTTATAAAAGAGATTACAGATAACAAAAATCCACTTTGTAGGGGACCAATCTCCATCTTTTTGAAAAAAGAAAACTCAATTTTATTCCTTGTTTTACGGGCATCCACATGATTTTTAGCTCATCCGGCCCGTGGCGTCCGGCGTCCGTCCGTCCGTCCGTCTGTCCGTCCGTCCGTCCACAGTATTCAAAATGCTTCTTCTTCGTTATTTTTCAACCGATTTTGATTCTGATTGTTTCATATGATAGGGCTAGGAGGGGGATTTAAAACTTCTACACAGAATCGTGAAATTCATTATCTATGCTAATTTATGCAAATTTATTCGAAATCACCAAAAATGCTTCTTCTCCTTCATTTCTCGACCGATTTCGATTTGGTTTGCTTTATCTGGTAGAGCTCACTTTGGTACACTAAACTTCTACACAGAATTTTAAAATTGGTCTCCATTAATTAATTATGGTAATTTATGCAAATTTATTCCAAAAATAACAAAAATTGCTTCTTCTCCCTCATTTCTTGACCGATTTTGATTTGGTTTGCTTTATCTGGTAGAGCTAAATTTGGTACACTAAACTTCTACACAGAATTTTAAAATTGTTCTCCATTAATTATCTATGCTAATTTATGCAAATTTATTCCAAAAATAACAAAAAATGCTTCTTCTCCTTCATTTCTCGACCGATTTTGATTTGGTTTGCTTTATCTGGTAGAGCTTACTTTGGTACACTAAAATTCTACACAGAATTTTAAAATTGTTCTCCATTAATTAATTATGGTAATTTATGCAAATTTATTCCAAAAATAACAAAAATTGCTTCTTCTCCCTCATTTCTTGACCGATTTTGATTTGGTTTGCTTTATCTGGTAGAGCTTACTTTGGTACACTAAACTTCTACATAGAATTTTAAAATTGTTCTCCATTAATTATCTATGCTAATTTATGCAACTTTATTTGAAATCACAGAAATGCTTCTTCTCCTTCATTTCTCGACCGATTTTGATTTGGTTTGCTTTATCTGGTAGAGCTTACTTTGCTACACTAACCTTCTACACAGAATTTTAAAATTGTTCTCCATTAATTAATTATGGTAATTTATGCAAATTTATTCCAAAAATAACAAAAATTGCTTCTTCTCCCTCATTTCTTGACCGATTTTGATTTGGTTTGCTTTATCTGGTAGAGCTTACTTTGGTACACTAAACTTCTACACAGAATTTTAAAATTGTTCTCCATTAATTAATTGTGGTAATTTATGCAAATTTATTCCAAAAATAACAAAAATTGCTTCTTCTCCCTCATTTCTTGACCGATTTTGATTTGGTTTGCTTTATCTGGTAGAGCTTACTTTGGTACACTAAACTTCTACACAGAATTTTAAAATTGTTCTCCATTAATTAATTGTGGTAATTTATGCAAATTTATTCCAAAAATAACAAAAATTGCTTTTTCAACCAATTTTCATTCCATTTCCTTTAGTTTCTATTCAATCTTGTACATCTTTCGGATGGTGATGTTAAAGGTCGGTCCCCAGACGTAAATAATCATATCTGATTGATACACGTCTGTGAAAAACCCAATCACACACACATAAATGAAATTATGTCCCTTCCAGGGCATCAAATTTTTTTTTTGACCAGTTCAAAAGTGTACCACATAAAATTTACGATATTTGTAATTGCGAGATGCGGATGAGCGCTACGTCATTGACGTTCTGGTTAATATTAAAGTGCTGAACTATAATATATGGTTATTCCATACGAAGAACCCTATGTAAATCAAAATGCAATAAATAGCCATTTTCAGGAAACATGTTCCAAATCTCTCACCCAAATCTTAGCCAAGCATTGTTTTCAAACGACCCAGCCCAGTAGACCGATAGCCCATGAGACTAACAATGCCGACCTGGTGAAACCTCTGAAAAAAGCCCATGAGACCATAACTGGCTTCAGCCATTTTCAAAATGTTACTAATCAAAATAGTTTACAAACAAATTACAAAAACAAACTAAAAGGCCCTGTATCTCAATTTGTTCAATCACGGGGAAAATACTCTTGTTCAATCAAAGGTTAGAAGTTCTGTGTAAATTCATCTATAGATGGTAATACTATCCAGAAAAGGGGGAAATGTATCTCGGAAGCCCTGTTTTCTTGAAGAGAACCATTTCCTGGGGCTATTAACAGGATGTAGCGGATGGGTGCATTATCATTCAGATAAAAACACGAGGAATGTTTTGAAAGAACAGTTCTATAACTGAAAAAATAAATACAAGGGATGTACATTCTGCAGTAAATGTCTAGGAACGATTATACAAATTGACTATTTATGTAACGACCATCTTGAGTCTATTAGTGGATGATTCAGTGAAATGTGTTCCCTATATCATGGGCTTTTATGATCATTGATCTTGATCATGAAAATATTCAATTTCATAGAAAAAATAAAGGGGCCTTGAAACCATTGGGGTGGGGGGGGTCACTGGTTTTACAAGGTGGATGAACGCTAATCAAGAAGGACACCAATTAATCTAACAGTGTATTAGGGGTTCCCTTCATCTTCTCTTTACATAATTCCTTTCCCCTCTCCCTCCTTTTCTCTCCCCCTTCTTCTTTCTATGCTTTTGAACCATTTGAACCATAATAGTACTTTATAGATGGCTTGAGCACCCCCTTGGATGGCTATGTTTGCAATAAAAAAGTATCTATTATCCTTATTATTACTTTTAATTAATGGGGGCGGGAGGGGGGGCACATGTCCCCTGTGGGCCACCCTGTAGCTATTCCACTGTATGTTCACTCTGCACAAAAGGATTCCAGAGAGTCTGAAAGATTCAAACATCACATGAAGAAACCAGTTTCTTGTATAGTCAGGTGGATTAGTGAAATTATCGTTACTTGCCGGATAAAAGCACCATTTTTGGTACAGGGCTTCCTCAGGACCTACTAAACGATATTAGGCTAGGAGCTTCCGGCAAAAATATCAATTTAAGGGTGTGGGGGCTGGGGCGTCTTTTTGGAGCATTTTGATAACATTGATTTGTTGTTGTACAAATGCCATTTTTGGTACAGGGCTTCCTTAGGACCTACTGAACGATATAAGGGTAGGAGCCTCCGGCAAGAATATCATATAAGGGTGTGAGGCAGGGGCGTCGCCTCGTAGACCCCACATAATTTAGAAGGTAATATAACATTTATTTGTAGTTGTACAAACGCCATTTTTGGTACAGGGCGTCCTTAGGACCTACTGAACGATATAAGGGTAGGAGCCCCCGGCAAGAATATCATATAAGAGTGTGAGGCATGGTTGTCGCCTCGTAGCCCACAAATAATTTATAAGGTAATATAACATTGAGTTGTTGTACAAACGCCATTTTTGGTACAGGGCTTCATTAGGACCTGCTGAATGATGGTAGGGTAGGACCGTTGAGCCCCAAAAAAAAAAAAATGAGTGGTCACTACCGCCCCCACTGAGCGAAAAATCGACCGGCACGATTTTTAAATTTTCGGGTTAAAAAAAATAAAAATAAAAATTGTGCTCACTAGCCCCCAATGAGCGAAAAATCGGCCGTCACGATTTTCAATTTTTCGCATAAAGTGGGCCCCTTTTTGGCCCCCTCCTTGCCGCCGGCTGGATCCGCCCCTGCATCTATAACGCCTCCAAGAGACTAATCTTCATGTAAACGATTTTTGACATAGGATATTTGGGCACGTAATACAAATATAAATTAGCTATTGCTATTTTGCGACTGATCGCTCTGTACATTCAATTGATCATTCAATCATTCAATCAATCAATCCAGTCGACGGTGTGATCATTTTCTAGGCTTTTGTTACAGAGCCCTGTTTATAGGAATGTCAAGATCAAAACACTACTCAGAAGCTCTGAGTTCTATCTTTAAATAATGCTCTCCTTGTACCGCTGTTTCACCTAATCATAACAAGTTGCTCTAAACATGGATTGCCTATTTATGCTGAGATACAAAACTGCATAGCCATAATATCCTAAATTCTAAAAAAAGTCTACAAAGGCATTGGAAACGGAACTGAAAGGGATACATCTATATGCACATTGTATGAGAAGAGGCAGTGGTCAAATCTGACTCAATATTCACATATAGTTTAAGCTTCTACCAAACTTGATAAGGGACTGTCTTGGTAACATTGTTTAGATGATGGAAAATGGTGCTAAGGTAGTGACTTTAATGCTAGATGTAGAATCACAGATAATCCGAAATTTTAAGTGAAAACAGAAGTCACCATTATTAATGATAAAAATAGGGAAAAACTGATCTGATCGAGGCCTAAATTCTCCCAACTATATTATTATAATTAAATTAATTTTTAGGTGAATGTAAATCGTCACAAAGCAATGAATTGGCTCTATAATATACCATTCCAAACATTTAAGTGTCAAAAGGTTTTTTTAAAGCCTGTTTTATGTCTTATTTTCATGGGAAAACGATTCGGATAATTCATAAATTGGTTGGGAGAAAAAATGTTAGAGGGAGTTACACATTGACGCCTTCAAAGAAAACCAAGAATATCGTGGTTTGAGAATTTTTTCAGGATGTTTTGCATGATAGAGGGTTAGTACAGTAGAAGGCATATAATAAGTAACATTTCACACAAAAATTAGGCGGTTTTTTCATGTTACCGGTTCAAGGTGAGCTTTCATCCACTCCTGTGTACTTCATCACTTTTTTATCTTCATCCTAGTGATCTCTAGACTGCAGGCAGCAAGAAATCATTTGCATTTTTTAAACTGTAAAATAATATATATATTCCAATCTATTACCTGCCTGTGAGACAGTCCTACTCAGAATATGAAATTCTAGTCCTTTGTCCCATCTCTCTTATCATCCCTGGATAATAACACCGGGCAGTAGACAGTCTTTTTTCTCTTCATAAATAGGAAAATGCATGGATTATTTTCCGATGAAGAGATAACATGAACACATTTGCCGGAGGCGGGAGCACGGGAGAGGGGGGCAGGTGCCTCCATTATGTCAGCATTTCAAATGGGGAGGCGGTTAATTTTAGGGGGGGTCGATCTTGTGATTTCCCTTCCCTGTAGCAAGTTTGTATTCCTAAAATTCGACATTGGATATCAGATAACTTTTTATTTCTTTCCATAATCACCTTTAGTCATAATTATTAACGGTCATTTTGTGATCGGCGGAGCATAATTTTGTGACAAGTTATAGGTGCTTTTTTACAGATACTAATTCTCTCTACTAAATACAAGTAGTTTCAAACTACCTGGCAAAAAGTGGTCATTAAATTGGGTTTCTGGGGGTTTATATTTTCAATTAAACAGTCAAAAGTAACACCTACTTTCTCTTTCCTATATGATAGGGGTTACGTATAACTAGATCGTCATTGGTTGAAAGTTAGATACCAGTATTTGCAATGCATGAAAGACGAATTGTGATTGGACAGTTAAAATTGATCTTTTCATCCGAATTTATCTACTGTAACGTGAAATTAAAACATTACGGGGAAATTGAACCGTGGTCTATTATTTATTGTTAATTTAAAGATGGAAACTCCAGATGGACCACTGTGACAACTATTGAAAATTAGAAACGTTATTTTTTTTTAAACTAGTTTCTCATGATGGCATATTACAAGTCTCCTGATTAGTCAAGAGTTCTGTGAAAACCTTGGTGACGTCATGACATTGACAACGTCATTGACATTATGATGTGGTCATTGCACAATCAGGGCGTGGTCATTGCGCAATAAAGGGCGCGGTCCTGGGCGTACCTAAAGCGTAAGTAGCGCCAAAACAAAAGTTTTATGCGCAAGTTAATAATGCAGTTTGGGTTAACATTAATAGTAGCGTTAGCGCATTACTTTGTGACAACGCTTGCATAATTTAACGCGCTTTCTTACTTCGCGTTGACCGTACCCTGGTAACAAAACTGTCAACAAACCCCATTCTCTTGCAACTTGCGTTTTGAGAACCCTCTGTCAAAAATTTTGGCAATTTTCTACTCTTTCTGAACTCTCAAAGCCTTCTATTCAAACCAGCCAGGTCAGTATTTTATAAATAAATTACAATGAATGAACTGAGCGAGTTTGAAGAAGATTGAAATAACAATTTGTCTATTATGAAGCAAAAACATCAAGCTTCTCATTCTTCATCGTGACCAAAAAACGTTAACGTAGTTTACAATACAAATAACACGCAGTGTATTGCATTTCCAATTTTGATGAAAATGCGTGTTTCGTATTAAATAAATTGCTTCTCCTTGCCTCTTGAATATACTTTTATACTTTCATTTCAACCTTTCTCCCCTCCCTACCCACCCGTCTCTCTTTAGATCAACGTTTCTATTTTTGTAATCACTGGAAACAAAGTGTGTGATGTATTGCGTTGGACGTATTCGCTCCCCACACCCCTATGTCCTGGGAAGACCTTTACCCTGTATCGGGTCAGCTTCTCCTGTTGCCTTCAAACTATCAATGGCTAACCCCCTGGATGTAAGAAATATAGCATCCTACCTAGTGCTAAAAAATAGTAACTTGAAAAACATGAAATGCCAACACAAATACTGAACTAAAATACCAAAAAAATAATTGTTACAAAATGCAATGAAAAACCATACAGAAGTATCAGCAAACGTGTAGACTAATTGTATTATTTTTTCTTTTCTTTTTTTTTCTTTTTTTTTCTAACGCTTTTCTTCTTGTTTTGTTATTATTACTTTCATTTTAGTATCATCAACATAGTAGGGGTATCTCTAATAATATTAATGTCTGTTATTGATACATGTATTGTCATTAATTATTATTTTTCTCATCATTAAGAATAGTTGAATACTATCATAAATACCATCATTAGTATTATTATACATGTACACTCTTGGTGTCATCATCATTGTTACTATCACTTACCATATTTCATCATCAACATTACTTCTTAATCCCATGACTTAAAACAGAAGCTGTGTTGGTCTTACGGAGACCCAACCTTCTCCCTGGCATCTAACCCGTCTCCAGCCGATAACCAACTCACAGGCAAGCTTCTCATCGAATGCCTCAATAATTCCTCGGAAAAACAGCAACTCGAGGAACGGCTTCTTGTAAGTCTATAGTTTAGATTTGAAGTTTTTGAACATAGATTTTTAATCATCTATTTACCAGGAACAATTGTCTTATCGAATGCAAATAATATAAAGTAAATAAAGTAAAATTAATGAATAAAATAAATTTAAAAAAATATATATATATATAATAATGAAAGAAAGAGAAAAAAATCTTGTTTGTTAAAAACATATTCAATCCCATCATTATCATCATGGCAGAGCCTGGCATCTCAGCTTGGAGTTAGAGCTGGCGGCGACCTCGACGACCTCGTGGACGACATCAGCCGTCAAGTCCGCGAGACTGAGGAGAAAAGACTGGCTGCTGAGAAGAGGGCGAGGGCAATCGAGCAAAAACATCTTGACTCTGCCATGCAGGTTCAAGTCCTCGAAATGGAGCTGGCTGAGGCCAGAAGACAGAAAGATGCTGCTGTCAAAGAGCTCCAGGTAGATATATTGTTTGTGTCGACTTAATGACAGAGAATGCATAGTCAACTTGCATTACAATACTATTCTAAAAGAAATACAATATAATGCCAAATAGTGCCACAAAAGTGCTGAAAAGGACCCTGTTATTATCAATATTTTACAAGCTGAAAAGGAGTATAAGAGAGCGATGATGTCATATTGTCATTGTAAGATATGATCTTTGGAATTATTTCTGACTGATTATATTATAATATACCATTATGTTTAGAACTCATACAATTTAAATCATAATAGTAACTGATTGGATTAATAGGGCTAATATAATATTTTCATTATATTCAGGACTTGACTTGGCAACCTGCCCTTGACTCTCCTCCCGCCAACAGTCTGACTGCTTGTGTCACTTGGTAAGAATTTGTTTGTGAAAAAAAAGACATTTGCTGAATCATGTTGATTTGTTGGTACAATCTAAATAATTCTCTGTCTATAACTAGACTACAAAATACCACCGAAAAAAAAATACTAAAGAAAGAACTTACCAATATGAAAAGTGATCAGTCAATCTTTATATTTAAATCTCTCAGGTGTCTGGAGGGTATCCCCCGAACACCTTCCTCAGAACCATCTGACACTCGAGTAGCACCCTACCCTCCCTCTACACCAGACCTTCCCTTTACACCTTACCTTCCCTCTACACCCTACAATTCATCTACACCAGCATCATATCCCACCATTACACCGGACACAGCACCCATCAACACCATAGCTGTGCCCACTGGGTAAGAAAAAGGGGGCAATGATACTAGAAAGAAGTCACTATTTATTAATTACTAGTTTTTAACATATTGCTAAATAGATGATGAACAAAACAAAACAAAACAAAAAAAACATTTACAAAAAAATATTCATTAAAAAGTGATATAAACAAAGTTTTACAAAGTACAGGTTTGGTTCATATTCTTTTTCCTCAAATATTTATTTTCTTTCATTAGACTACCAAGATCCAGTCCAGAGGCTAGTGGATTGGTGCCAGATGTAGTCAAAGATCCTCCTTCTGCTCTCACCCCTGCTCAAGGCTCGGTGGCCATCCCTTCTTCTACAAGCCAAAACCCACGGTAAGAGGATCGACAAGTTTAAACCGATCGTAAAAATGGTAACTCCGATAGTTTATGATTTAAAGAAAAATTAAAATTCTTTGTATGCCTCTGTTCACTTTTTTCTTGTATTCTCCATACCTTGAGGACCCCAATGGAAACGGGCTTATTATCAGCTCTTCAGGGTTATCCCGTCAAGGAATAACTTTCAGTTTTCATGTATATTAAGACTTGATGAATTAAATCTAATCCAACATTCCCTTTATTTTCTCCAGATCACCATCAGTGGGTGGGGCTGTAGCCACTGTGAGCCTGAGCACTGCAGCTGCCCCAGTCACCTCCTATGTGTGGAACATTGATGACCTTAAGTCATTCCATCCAGGAGGTGGTGATGTCATCCTGGGCAGTGGGGTCAGTGCCACCGTCCACCTCTTCCGGCACAGAGTAACCGACAAGGCCATTGCCGTGAAAATCTTCAGACTCCCTGATGATATCAAGGAGATGAACAGGAAGGTAGGGTCATTTGTCATGTATTACTCTTTAAATGTAAAGGAGTGGAAATCATGCACTCTTTCAAAAGTCATATACGGGACCACTTTGTGAAAATCCACACTACAAAAAGAAAGAAAATACGATAAGAAAATAAATAAAATAATATAAACCACTAGGTACTTTCAAGTGGATTAAACTTTAATTTCTGAGTGAATTCAATTCCAAGATGAAATGATCCATATAATGCCTGAAAGAGTCATTAACTTGTTTTGCTTGACAGATGGGCTACATTCTTAAGGAAGCCGGCCTCCTAGACACCATGGGCCGAAACGATTGCTTCCCAAGCTACCTTGGTTGTCTCGAGACAAGCCCAGGGTATGTTGGCCTGGCAATGGACTTTGTTGGAGACTCGGCCACTGGAGAGTCGTGGACTCTGCAGCGAGGCATGAGAGAGCTAGTTCTGAGTACCAAACAGTGGTGAGTAACTTGGTTGTATCAACATATCTTATAATCAAACAAACTTCACATGCCAACAAGATTACAAAGACTCTAAAAAATCAACCAGAAGGCTTCAAGAGCCTTATGCATCGCCCATTGAAATCTGTGAACATAACAATGACACTATACACAATCTGAACATGATTCCTGTGGGATATACATTAAGGTATTCAAATTGCAGTAGAGTTGATTTCTTTTAGTTTGTTAGTAGTCTCTGTTTGTTACTTTCTTCCATACTCTGATTTATGATTATTTTCTCTTCATTTCAGGCTTCAGCTAGCTCTCAACATCACAAACTCCTTGGGACGAATTCATGAGATGGGATATCTCATGAACGACCTCAAGGAGGATAACTGCCTCCTACAGAAGACTCGGACGAGTCAGTGGGAGGCAGTCATCGTTGACTTCGGTCTCATGTATCCACGGACATCACCTTTCTTCAGCCGACTTTCTCATGAGGACAAAGAAAAGTACAGGAGAAAGGTATGTATGGTTCTACATTCCTAGTGTTACATTATTTTGATTGTAAACTTCTAATGGTTTGGCTGAAGATGATCAGCACTTTCAATACCGCACTTAATTACTTATCTAAATTATGTTCGGATTGTGTACTGGTACTCTGTCTGTCATTTTAACAGGTCACGTACAAGGTTGTTGAAATTACCTTTGGTGATTTTTTTAAAGTCCTTCTGATCGTATTGCTGATAAAATTTGAAAATCAGGTAACTTAAAAAAGTCATTACCTGTAATTAGAATTTACTTTATATCTGTCACATCCTGCTGGAAAACAGACAGATCATGTGAACTTTGAATTGTTTTTTTTAAACAGGAGGTATACGTCCACATTGCTCCCGAGTGTGCCCTAGACGACGTGGGTACCACCATCATGAGTGATGTCTTCCAACTTGGACGACTTCTTAAATTGATGGGAGTTACTGCCTACAATGCTGAGCTCAATTCCATTGGCAACCTCTGTATGCAGAACTCTCCCATCAATCGACCGACCATCGAAGAAATCGTCGACTTGTTGGAGTGCATGCTCTAGACAGGCGCTGTATTCGAAAAGATGTTAAGTCACACTTTCTGTCATTGCCCAATTATCAAATTATCAAAGGAAAGAAATTGCTTCATTGCACTTCTGGTTCAATTTTCTTGACTTTGGATTACTAACTCTAAAATTTACGACACAAATGAGAAAATTAATTGTCTTTCTCAACTTAACCATCACTGCCGAATTTAGGCATTATGAATTTTTTGATAGTGAAGACAATAACATCTGTTCTAAATACAATGTCTAGGTAAGTATTTGTAAATAGTTCTTATTCATTCTCCTCTTATTACGAATAGATGCTTGTAAATAGTCAAATATGAATATGGAATACACAACAAAAACTGTTAACCTGGAAGTATTGACAATTACAAAAAGTAACACAGATTTGGCATCATAAACAAACTTATAGTTGCAATATGGAAAACTCCAGGAAACTATATGTGAGCATTCAGATACTCCCAATTGATCTGCTATGGAAAGAATGAATCAATTATAACTAAAAAAGGGAAAATTAACAATAACAAAAAAGTGAGCTCAATGCTGGCAAAGAAGAAGTTTAGCTGATAGCTAGCAAATGCACATTCCAATTGAAAATAACTAAATAAGGAGCATATGCACTGCAAGCTTTAAAAATGAAATGTCTAACAAACATACAGGTCAAACTTATCTTAAGTATTTGGAGATGGAATAATCGTTCAATCGAAGGTAGTCCATCACAGTGCAGAGCGGGGTGGGGCTCTGTACAAACTTTTTGTATATATATATCATGGAATAGAATACAAATATTGATTGCTTTGAAGGACATGGTTAAAACTATTGCCCAAGGTGATCTGGAAACTGTACTTTGCCCTGAGACAAAGTTGAGGGGCACAGTGTATGCTCGAGATCACCGAGGAGCTACAGTTTTAACCGTGACCCGAGAATTCAGAAGTCAATATTTGTTTTATAAAACGCATCCTGCTTGTAGATTGTAAAAGAGGGATGTTTTAACAAAATATCTTGTTCAAAATACATTTGAAAATGTGGGAAAGTTTACCAAACTACAAAAACTGTCTATCCATCTAAAGACATCCTTGCATTGCATGGGCAAGTAGAACTATGACTGGTTAATATTTTTCGCTATACTGCCCAGCAGTCAGTAGCAAAATTTCATGCCTGCGGTTTTCAAATGCGGTATATAATGAACAATATAACACTTTCAATATCAATAGATACATCTAACCATCTTATTGGATTATAAGAGCACAAGCAAGCCAAACAATTAAAGTTTTATAAGCACAGGTCATGTCTAACAATTGGAGATGGAATAATCGTTCAATCGAAGGTAGTCCATCACAGTGCAGAGCGGGCTGGGGCTCTGCACAAACTTTTTGTATATTATAAAATCATGAACAATGTATATTACTTTAAATATCAATACATACAAATAGCCATCTTTCTCAAACTTTCACTTATCGGTTTCTCTCATCCAAACCAACTTGACAGCAGGTTGGAATTACCTTTAGAGAGAGAGAAAGAGATAAATAATAGAATAATAGAGGATAATATTACACAGAAAATTTCGTCTGTATCAATTTAATCATCGGTGTGCTGGACTACATATGAGTTGAAGTCTATACTCCATACGTGACACCCATCTTAAAAGAAATACACTTGATTACGGCTTTCGTTGAAATTCATGCTTTTTATTAATATTTTTCTCAACACAAATTTGTACAAATGTTCTCTTTACTTTTTTTAAAAATAGAGATTACAGATAACAAAAATCCACTTTGTAGGGGACCAATTTTTCTCCATCTTTTTCAAAACTGAAAACTCAATTTTGCTCCTTGTTTACAGGCATCCACATGATTTTTAGTTATTAAAGTGCTGAACTATAATAAATGGTTATTACATATGAACAACCCTATGTAAATCAAAATGCAATAAATAGCCATTTTCAGGAAACATGTACCAAAGCGCTCACCCTGATCTTATCTTAGCCAAGCTTTGTTTTCAAACGACCCAGCCCAGTAGACCGATAGCCCATGAGACTAACGATGCCGACCTGGTGAAACCTCAGGAATAAAAGACCATGAGACCATAACTGGCTTCAGCCATTTTCAATATGTTACTATTCAAAATAGTTTACAAAAAGGTTACAAAAACAAACTAAAAGGCCCTGTATCTCGATATGTTCAATCACAGGTGAAAATACTCTTGAATATATTCATGTTAAATCAAAGGTTAGAAGTTCTGTGTAAATTTATCTACAGTACCTAAAATACAGAGGTGTATCCAGAAAAGGAGGAATGGGGGGGGGGGGGGGAGAGAGGACCTCCCAAAAGGAAAGTGGAATGTATCTAGGAAGCCTTGTGCACTTGTAGAGAACCATTTTCTGGGCCTACTAACCGGAAGTAGAGGATGGGTGCATTATCATTCAGGTGAAAAAATATGAATGTTCTGAAAGAACACTGAAAGAACAGTTCTCTAACTGAAAAAATAAATACAAGGGAACTAGGAACAATGATACAAAATTGACTATTTATGTAACGACAATCGTGAGCCAGTCTACTAGAGGATGATTCATTGAAATGTGTTTCATATAACCTGGTCTTTTGATCATTGATCATGAAAATATTCAATTTCATTAAACAAATAAAAAATAAAGGGGCCTTGGCACCACTGGGGGGGGGGTGGGGGAGGGGGTCACTGGTTTTACAAGGTGGATGAAATACTAATCAAGAAGGACACCAATTAATGGAACAGTGTATAAAGGGTTCCTATCATCTTCTCTTTACATTCCTTTCCCCTCTTCCCTCCTTTTCTCTCCTCCTTCTTTCTATGCTTTTGAACCATTTGAACCATAATAGTACTTTATAGATGGCTTGAGCACCCCCAGGGATGGCTATGTTTGCAATAAAAAAAGTATCTATTATCCTTATTATTACTTTTAATTAATGGGGCGGGGCACATGTCCCCTGTGGGCCACCCTGTAGCTATTCCACTGTATGTACACTCTGCACAAAAGGATTCCAGAGAGTCTGAAAGATTCAAACATCACATGAAGAAACCAGTTTCTTGTATAGTCAGGTGGCTTAGTGAAATTATCGTTACTTGCCGGATA
Source organism: Mesocentrotus franciscanus (assembly GCA_037976565.1). Classification (NCBI taxonomy): domain Eukaryota; kingdom Metazoa; phylum Echinodermata; class Echinoidea; order Camarodonta; family Strongylocentrotidae; genus Mesocentrotus; species Mesocentrotus franciscanus. The sequence continues at coordinate 36,061,551 of CP137669.1, read as the reverse complement.
AAAGCACCATTTTTGGTACAGGGCTTCCTTAGGACATACTAAACGATATTAGGCTAGAAGCCCCCGGAAAAAAATATGAATTTAAGGGTGTGGGGCTGGGGCGTCTTTTTGGAGCCCCAAATAATTTTATAACATTGATTTGTTGTTGTACAAATGCCATTTTTGGTACAGGGCTTCCTTGGGACCTACTGGACGATATAAGGGTAGGAGCCTCCGGCAAGAATATCATATAAGGGTGTGAGGCATGGTCGTCGCCTCGTAGCCCACACATAATTAATAAGGTAATATAACATTGAGTTGTTGTACAAACGCCATTTTTGGTACAGGGCTTCATTAGGACCTGCTGAATGATGGTAGGGTAGGAGCCCCAGGCATAAATATCCATATATGTGTGATTGGGGGCCCCATGGCGTTGTACAACAAAAACTCAATGTTATATTACCTTACAAATTATTTGTGGACTACGAGGCGACGCCCCTGTCCCACACCCTTATATGATATTCTTGCCCAGGCTCCTACCGTTCAGTAGGTCCTAAAGCCCTGTAACATGTACAACAACAAATAAATGTTATATTACCTTCTAAATTATTTGGGGCTACGAAGCGACGCCCGCGTCCCACACCCTCATATGATATTCTTGCTGGAGGCTCTTACCCTAATATCGTTCAGTAGGTCCTAAGGAAGCCCTGTACCAAAAATGGCATTTGTACAACAACAAATAAATGTTATATTACCTTCTAAATTATTTAGGGGCTACGAAGCGACGCCCGCGCCCACACCCTTATATATGATATTCTTGCTGGTGGCTCCTACCCTAATATCGTTCAGTAGGTCCTAAGGAAGCCCTGTACCAAAAATGGCAATTGTACAACAACAAATAAATGTTATATTACCCTCTAAATTATTTGGGGGCTACGAGGCGACGCCCCGCCCCACACCCATATATGATATTCTTGCCGGGGGGCTCCTACCCTAATATCGTTCAGTAGGTCCTAAGCCGGAAGCCCTGTACGAAAAATGGCATTTGTAAAACAACAAATCAATGTTATAAAATCATTTGGGCCTCCAAAAAGACGCCCCCGCCCCCACACCCTTAAATTGAAAGTTTTGCCGGGGGCTCCTAGCCCAATATCGTTTAGTAGGTCCTAAAGAAGCCCTGTACCAAAAATGGTGCTTTTATCCGGCAAGTAACGATAATCGATAAATTTGACGCTAAGCCACCTGACTAGTAGCTTCTTTACTCTCTGCATTACATAGAAAAGTATCCCAGTATCTTTACTTGATCTTGTAAGAGTAAGACATCAATCACAACTTTGTTGCTGCTCTATTCTGCTTGAAGGAGATGACAAAGTCAGCGTTGGCCTCAGCAATCTTCCTCATCTCATCATAGAGGCCCTTAGAGGACTTCAGATCCTTGGAAAGAAAATAGTGAATCGATTGACATTAATTGAAGAATTGCTACAGAAAGCAGTAGCAAGCAGGGGATATGAATATATAGTGGCGGATCCAGGGGGGGCGGGGGACCGGGCCCCCTCCCCTAGAAACAAAACAGGTAAAAACACCCTTTTTTGTAATAAAAAAGGAGATGGGCCCCCTCCCCTGGCGCTCAAGGGGGGGGGGAAGTGGAGGTTGAAAAAAATAGCACTCCCCGTTGAGCCCCAAAAAAAAATTGTGCTCACTACCCCCCTCACTGAGCAAAAAATCGGTCGGCACGATTTTCAAATTTTTGCATAAAGTGGGCCCTTTTTGGCCCCTCCTTGCCGCCGGCTGGATCCGCCCCTGCATCTATAACGCCTCTCCAAGAGACTAATCTTCATGTAAAGGATTTTTTGACCGAATATTGGGGCACGTAATACAAATATAAATTAGCTATTGCTATTTTGCGACTGATCGCTCTGTGCAATCAAATGATCATTCAATCATTCAATCAATCAATCCAATCGACGGTCTGATCATTTTCTAGGCTTTTTGTTACAGAGCCCTGTTTATAGGAATGTCAAGATCAAAACACTACTCAGAAGCTCTGAGTTCTATCTTTAAATAATGCTCTCCTTGTACCGCTGTTTCACCTAATCATAACAAGTTGCTCTAAACATGGATTGCCTATTTATGCTGAGATACAAAACTGCATAGCCATAATATCCTAAATTCTAAAAAAAAAAAAAAAGGCATTGGAAATGGAACTGAAATGGGATACATCTATACGCACATTGTATGAGAAGAGGCAGAGGTCAAATCTGACTCAATATTCACATATAGTTTAAACTTCTACCAAACTTGATAAGGGACTTGGTAACATTGTTTAGATGATGGAAAATGGTGCTAAGGTAGTGACTTTAATGCTAGATGTAGAATCACAGATAATCCGAAGTTTTGAGTGAAAACAGACGTCACCATTATTAATGATAAAAATAGGGAAAAACTGATCTGATCGAGGACTAAATTCTCCCAACTATATTATTATTATTATTAAATTAAATTTTAGGTGAATGTAAATCGTCACAAAGCAATGAATTTGCTCTATAATATACCATTCCAAACATTTAAGTGTCAAAAGGTTTTTTTAAAGCCTGTTTTATGTCTTATTTTCATGGGAAAACGATTCGGATAATTCATAAATTGGTTGGGAGAAAAAATGTTAGAGGGAGTTACACATTGACGCCTTCAAAGAAAACCAAGAATATCGTGGTTTGAGAATTTTTTCAGGATTTTTTGCATGATAGAGGGTTAGTACAGTAGAAGGCATATAATAAGTAACATTTCACACAAAAATTAGGCGGTTTTTCATGTTACCGGTTCAAGGTGAGCTTTCATCCACTCCTGTGTACTTCATCACTTTTTTTATCTTCATCCTAGTGATCTGTATAGACTGCAGGCAGCAAGAAATCATTTGCATTTTTTAAACTGTAAAATAATATATATATTCCAATCTATTACCTGCCTGTGAGCAGGGGCGGATCCAGCCGGCAGCAAGGAAGGGGGCCTAAAAAAGGGCCCACTTCAGGCGAAAATTTGAAAATCGTGCCGATCGATTTTTCGCTCAAGTGAATTTTAAGGGTAACCTTGAGGTAGTGAGCACAATTTTGTCAAATTTTTCCTATAATCACCATTTTTTCCATACCCCCCTGGATCCGCCACTGCCTGTGAGACAGTCCTACTCAGAATATGAAATTCTAGTCCTTTGTCCCATCTCTTTTATCATCCCTGGATAATAACACCGGGCAGTAGACAGTCTTTTTTTTCTCTTCATAAATAGGAAAATGCATGGATTATTTTCCGATGAAGAGATAACATGAACACATTTGCCGGAGGCGGGAGCACGGGAGAGGGGGGCAGGTGCCTCCATTATGTCAGCATTTCAAATGGGGAGGCGGTTAGTTTTAGGGGTCGATCTTGTGATTCGAAATTTCCCTTCCCTGTAGCAAGTTTGTATTCCTAAAATTCGACATTGGATATCAGATAACTTTTTATTTCTTTCCATAATCACCTTTAGTCATAATTATTAACGGTCATTTTGTGATCGGCGGAGCATAATTTTGTGACAAGTTATAGGTGCTTTTTTACAGATACTAATTCTCTCTACTAAATACAAGTAGTTTCAAACTACCTGGAAAAAAGTGGTCATTAAATTGGGTTTTGGGGGATTATATTTTCAATTAAACAGTCCAAAGTAACACCTACTTTCTCTTTCCTATATGATAGGGGTTATGTAGCTAGATCGTGATTAGTTGAAAGTTAGATACCAGCATTTGCAATGCATGAAAGACGAATTGTGATTGGACAGTTAAAATTTATCTTTTCATCCCAATTTATCTACTGTAACGTGAAATTAAAACATTACGGGGAAATTGAACCGTGGTCTATTATTTATTGTTAATTTAAAGATGGAAACTCCAGATGGACCACTGTGACAACTATTGAAAGTTAGAAACGTTATTTTTTTAAAACTAGTTTCTCATGATGGCATATTACAAGTCTCCTGATTAGTCGAGAGTTCTGTGAAAACCTTGGTGACGTCATGACATTGACAATGTCATTGACATTATGATGTGGTCATTGCACAATCAGGGCGTGGTCATTGCGCAATAAAGGGCGCGGTCCTGGGCGTACCTAAAGCGTAAGTAGCGCCAAAACAAAAGTTTTATGCGCAAGTTAATAATGCAGTTTGGGTTAACATTAATAGTTGCGTTAGTGCATTACTTTGTAACAACGCTTGCATAATTTAACGCGCTTTCTTACTTCGCGTTGACCGACCCTGGTAACAAAACTGTCAACAAACCCCATTCTCTTGCAACTTGCGTTTTGAGAACCCTCTGTCAAAAATTTTGGCAATTTTCTACTCTTTCTGAACTCTCAAAGCCTTCTATTCAAACCAGCCAGGTCAGTATTTTATCAATAAATTACAATGAATGAACTGAGCGAGTTTGAAGAAGATTGAAATAATAATTTGTCTATTATGAAGCAAAAACATCAAGCTTCTCATTCTTCATCGTGACCAAAAAACGTTAACGTAGTTTACAATACAAATAACACGCAGTGTATTGCATTTCCAATTTTGATGAAAATGCGTGTTTCGTATTAAATAAATGGCTTTTCCTTGCCTCTTGAATATCGTTTTATACTTTCATTTCAACCTTTCTCCCCTCCCTACCCACCCGTCTCTCTTTAGATCAACGTTTCTATTTTGTAATCACTGGAAACGAGGTTTGTGATGTATTGCGTTGGATGTATTCGCTCCCCACACCCCTATGTCCTGGGAAGACCTTTACCCTGTATCGGGTCAGCTTCTCATGCCTTCAAACCATCAATGGCTAACCCCTGGATGTAAGAAATATAGCATCCTACCTAGTGCTAAAAAATTGTAACTTGAAAAACATGAAATGCCAACACAAATACTGAACCAAAATACCAAAAAAATAATTGTTACAAAATGCAATGAAAAACCATACAGAAGTATCAGCAAACGTGTAGACTAATTGTAGTATTTTTTTTTTTTTTCTTCTTTTTCTAACGCTTTTCTTCTTGTTTTGTTATTATTACTTTCATTTTAGTATTATCATCAACATAGTAGGGGTATCTCTAATAATATTAATGTCTGTTATGTATTGTCATTAATTATTATTTTTCTCATCATTAAGAATAGTTGAAGACTATCATACATACCATCATTAGTAATATAATACATGTACACTCTTGGTGTCATTATCATCATTGTTACTATCACTTACCATATTTCATCATCAACATTACTTCTTAATCCCATGACTAAAAACAGAAGCTGTGTTGGTCTTACGGAGACCCAACCTTCTCCCTGGCATCTAACCCGTCTCCAGCCGATAACCAACTCACAGGCAAGCTCCTCATAGAATGCCTCAATAATTCCTCAGAAAAACAGCAACTCGAGGAACGGCTTCTTGTAAGTCTTTAGTTTAGATTTGCAGTTTTTTAACATAGATTTTTAATCATCTATTTACCAGGAACAATTGTCTTATCGAATGCAAATAATATAAAGTAAATAAAGTAAAATTAATGAATAAAATAAATAAAAAAATAAAAAAATAATATAATAATGAAAGAAAAAGAAAAAAATCCTGTTTGTTAAAAACATATTTAATCCCATCATTATCATCATGGCAGAGCCTGGCATCAGAGCTTGGAGTTGGAGCTGGCGGAGACCTCAACAAACTCGTGGACGACATCAGCCGTCAAGTCCGCGAGACTGAGGAGAAAAGACTGGCTGCTGAAAAGAGGGCGAGGAAATCGAGCAAAAACATCTGGACTCTGCCATGAAGGTTCAAGTCCTCGAAATGGAGCTGGCCGAGGCCAAAAGACAGAAAGATGCTGCTGTCAAAGAGCTCCAGGTAAATATATGTTGTTTGTGTCGACAGAATGACAGAGACTGCATAGTTAACTTGCATTACAATACTATTCTAAAAGAAATACAATGTAATGCAAAATAGTGCCACAAAAGTGCTGAAAAGGACACTGTTATCAATATTTTAAAAGCGTAAAGGAGTATAAGAAAGCGATGATGTCATATTGTCATTGTAAGATATGATCTTTGGAATTATTTTTTACTGATTATATTATAATATACCATTATGTTTAGAACTCATACAACTTAAATTATAATAGTAACTGATTGGATTAATAGGGTTAATATAATATTTTCATTAAATTCAGGACTTGACTTGGCAACCTGCCCTTGACTCTCCTCCCGCCGACAGCCTGACTGCTCGTGTCACTTGGTAAGAATTTGTTTGAGAAAAAAAATTAAAGACATTTGCTGAATCATGTTGATTTGTTGGTACAATCTAATTAATTCTCTGTCTATAAATAGACTACAAAATACCACCGAAAAAAAAATACTAAAGAAAGAACTTACCAATATGAAAAGTGATCAGTCAATCTTTATATTTAAATCTCTCAGGTGTCTGCAGGGTAACCCTCAAACACCTTCCTCAGAACCATCTGACACTCGAGTAGCACCCTACCCTCCCTCTACACCAGACCTTCCCTTTACACCTTACCTTCCCTCTACACCCTACAATCCATCTACACCAGCACCATATCCCACCACTACACCAGACACAGCACCCATCAACACCATAGCTGTGCCCATTGGGTAAGAAAAAGGGTGCAATGATACTAGAAAGAAGTCACTATTTATTAATTACTAGTTTTAAACAAATTGCTTAATAGATGATGACCAAAACAAAACGAAAACAACATTTACAAAAAAATATTCATTAAAAGTGATATAAACAAAGCTTTACAAAGTACAAGTTTGGTTCATATTCTTTTTCCTCAAATATTTATTTTCTTTCATTAGACTACCAAGATCCAGTCCAGAGGCTAGTGGATTGGTGCCAGAAGTCAACGATCCTCCTTCTGCTCTCACCCCTGCTCAGGGCTCGGTGGCCATCCCTTCTTCGACAAGCCAAAACCCACGGTAAGAGGATTGATTAGTTTAAACATACATTGTAGTTGAACATGATAAATAAGAAGATATATGAATTTCTTTGTATGCCTCAGTTCACTTTTCTCTTGTATTCTCTATACCTTGAGGACCTCAATGGAAACAAGCTAATAATCAGCTCTTTGAGATTATCCCGTCAAGAAATCACTTTCAGTTTTCATGTTTATTAACAGTCTTGATGAATCAAATCGAATCTAATTCAACACTCCCTTTCTTTCTCCAGATCACCATCAGTGGGTGGGGCTGTAGCCACTGTGAGCCTCAGCACTGCAGCTGCCCCAGTCACCTCCTATGTGTGGAACATTGATGACCTTAAGTCATTCCATCCAGGAGGTGGTGATGTCATCCTGGGCAGTGGGGTCAGTGCCACCGTCCACCTCTTCCGGCACAGAGTAACCGACAAGGCCATTGCCGTGAAAATCTTCAAACTCCCTGATGATATCAAGGAGATGAACAGGAAGGTTGGTTCATTTGTCATGTATTACTCTTTCAATGTAAAGGAGTGGAAATCATGCACTCTTTCAGAAGTCATATTCGGGACCACTTTGTGAAAATCCACACTATAAAATAATAAAAAATATGATAAGAAAATAAATAAATAATATATACCACTAGGTACTTTCAAGTGGATTAAACTTTAATTTCTGAGTGAATTCAATTCCAAGATGAAATGATCCATATAATGCATCCTGAAAGAGTCATTAACTTGTTTGACTTGACAGATGGGCTACATTCTTAAGGAAGCCGGCCTCCTAGACACCATGGGCCGAAACGATTGCTTCCCAAGCTACCTTGGTTGTCTCGAGACAAGCCCAGGGTATGTTGGCCTGGCAATGGACTTCGTTGGGGACTCGGCCACTGGAGAGTCATGGACTCTGCAGCGAGGCATGAGAGAGCTAGTTCTGAGTACCAAACAGTGGTGAGTAACTTGGTTGTAAAAAAAAAATTATTAACAAAGTTCAAACGCCAACAAGATTACAAAGACTCTAAAAAATCAACCAGACAACTTCAAGAGCCTTATGCATCGCCCATTGAAATCTGGGAACATAACAATGACACTATACATAATCTGAACATGATTCCTGTGGGTACCAAAAGTACAGTAGAGTCGATTTCTTTTCAGTTTGTTAGTAGTCTCTGTTTGTTACTTTCTTCCATACTCTGATTTATGATTACTTTTCCTTCTCTTCACTTCAGGCTTCAGCTAGCTCTCAACATCGCAAACTCCTTGGGACGAATTCATGAGATGGGATATCTCATGAACGACCTCAAGGAGGATAACTGCCTCCTACAGAAGACTCGGACAAGTCAGTGGGAGGCAGTCATCGTTGACTTCGGTCTCATGTATCCACGGACATCACCTTTCTTCAGCCGACTTTCTCATGAGGACAAAGAAAAGTACAGGAGAAAGGTATGTATGGTTCTACATTCCCAGTGTTACATTCGATTGTAAACTTCTAATGGTTTGGCTGAAGATGATCAGCACTTTCAATACCGCACTTTATTATTTATCTAAATTATGTTTGGATTGTGTACCGGTACTCTGTCATTTCAACAGGTCGCCTACAAGGTTGTTGAAATTACCTTTGGGTGATTTTTTTATAGTCTTTTGATCGTATTGCTGATAAAATTTGTAAATCAAGTAACTAAAAAAGTCAGTACCTGTAATTAGAATTTACTTTATATCTGTCACCTCCTGCTGGAACATAGAATGTGAACTTTGAATCATTTTTTTTTCTTTCTTTTAAACAGGAGGTATACGTCCACATTGCTCCCGAGTGTGCCCTAGACGACGTGGGTACCACCATCATGAGTGATGTCTTCCAACTTGGACGACTTCTTAAATTGATGGGAGTTACTGCCTACAATGCCGAACTCAATTCCATCGGTAACCTCTGTATGCAGAACTCTCCCATCAATCGACCGACCATCGAAGAAATCGTCGACTTGTTGGAGTGCATGCTCTAGACAGGCACTGTATTCGAAAAGATGTTAAGTCACACTTTCTGTCATTGCCCAATTATCAAATTATCAAAGGAAAGAAATTGCTTCATTGCACTTCTGATTCAATTTTCTTGACTTTGGATTACTAACTCTAAAATTTACAACATAAATGAGAAAATTAATCATCTTTCTCAACTTAACCATCACTGCCGAATTTAGGCATTATGATTTTTTTTATAGTGAAGACAATAACATCTTTTCTAAATACAATGTCTAGGTAAGTATTTGTAAATAGTTCTTATTCATTCTCTTATTACGAATAGATGCTTGTAAATAGTCAAATATGAGTATGGAATACATAACAAAAAATATTAACCTGGAAGTATTGAAATTTACAAAAAGTAACACAGATTTGGCATCATAAACAAACTTATGAGTTGCAATATGGAAAACTGCAGGAAATTATGAGCATTCAGATATTTCCAATTGATCTGCTATGGAAAGAATGAATCAATTATAAATTTAAAAAGGGAAAACTAACAATAACAAAACGATGAGTTCAATGCTGGCAAAGAAGAAGTTTAGCTGATTGCTAGCAAATGCACATTCCAATTGAAAATAACTAAATAAGGAGCATATGCACTGCAAGCTTTAAAAATGAAATGTCTGACAAACATCCAGGTCAAACTTATCTTAAATATTTGGAGATGGAATAATCGTTCAATCGAAGGTAGTCCATCACAGTGCAGAGCGGGGCGGGGCTCTGTACAAACTTTTTGTATATACAGTGTGAGTCAAAAAAAAAGTTTACACCTAGAAAATTGCCAATTATTTTAAAAATCATCTATAAACAGTAAATTATTATACATCATATGAAAGAACGTTTTATCCCAAATCATTTGGTATCACTTTTGCGTGGTATGTGTTCACGCTTGGATGAACAGGAGGCTTTGTTTGCGAGAGTGCAAAAATCGACTTTCGCCAAAGTTGCTTTATATGTGATGTTTGAATAAAACAATTGGGATTTGGGTATTAATTCGGGCATTGCAGATCCAAATAACATCATCATGCCACACACATCAAATATCGAATATCAAATATCAACGAACATTTGTGCGCGCATGTGTGTGACTTTGCTTCTGCAAACAGCATATGCAATCCATCTCATTTGATACATTCAATTCATTCTCTCACTTTAATCCCAACATATCACATACTGTAGGCATCACTTTGGCGCAAGTCGATTTTTGCACTCTTGCAAACAATGCCTCCTGTTCATCCAAGGGTGAACACATAACACACAAAAATTATACCAAATGATTTGGGATAAAACGCTCTTTCATCGCATGTATAATAATTAATTCATTGTTCTAGGTGTAAACTTTTTTTTGACTCACACAGTATATCATGGAATAGAATACAAATATTGATTGCTTTGAAGGACATGGTTAAAACTATTGCCCAAGGTGATCTGGAAACTGTACTGTGCCGAGACAAAGTCGAGGGGCACAGTGTATGCTCGAGATCACCGAGGAGCTACAGTTTTAACCGTGACCCGAGAATTCAGAAGTCAATATTTGTTTTATAAACGCATCCTGCTTGTAGATTGTAAAAGAGGGATGTTTTAACAAAATATCTTGTTCAAAATTAATTTGAAAATTGGGGGAAATTTACCAAACTACAAAAACTGTCTATCCATCTAAAGACGTCCTTGCATTGCATGGGCAAGTAGAACTATGACTGGTTAATATTTTTTGCTATACTGCCCAGCAGTCAGTAGCAAAATTTCATGCCTGCGGTTTTGACCAATCAAAGGCCTAGAATCTTCAAATGCGGTATATAATGAACAATATAACACTTTCAATATCAATTGATACATCTAACCATCTTATTGGATTATAAGAGCACAAGCAAGCCAAAAAATTAAAGTTTTATAAGCACAGGTCATGTCTAACAATTGGAGATGGAATAATCGTTCAATCGAAGGTAGTCCATCACAGTGCAGAGCGGGCTGGGGCTCTGCACAAACTTTTTGTATATTATAAAATCATGAACAATGTATATTACTTTAAATATCAATAAATACAAATAGCCATCTTTCTCAAACTTTCACTTATCGGTTTCTCTCATCCAAACCAACTTGACAGCAGGTTGGAATTACCTTTAAGAGAGAGAGAGAAAGAGATAAATAATAGAATAAGATATAGGATAATATTACACAGAAAATTTTGTCTGTATCAATTTAATCATCGGTGTGCTGGACTACATATGAGTTGAAGTCTATACTCCATACGTGACACCCATCTTAAAAGAAATACACTTGATTACGGCTTTCGTTGAAATTCATGCTTTTTATTAATATTTTTCTCAACACAAATTTGTACAAATGTTCTCTTTACTTTTTTAAAATAGAGATTACAGATAACAAAAATCCACTTTGTAGGGGTTTGTAGGGGACCAATTTCTCTCCATCTTTTTCAAAACTGAAAACTCAATTTTGCTCCTTGTTTACAGGCATCCACATGATTTTTAGTTATTAAAGTGCTGAACTATAATAAATGGTTATTACATATGAACAACCCTATGTAAATCAAAATGCAATAAATAGCCATTTTCAGGAAACATGTACCAAAGCGCTCACCCTGATCTTATCTTAGCCAAGCTTTGTTTTCAAACGACCCAGCCCAGTAGACCGATAGCCCATGAGACTAACGATGCCGACCTGGTGAAACCTCAGGAAAAAAGACCATGAGACCATAACTGGCTTCAGCCATTTTCAATATGTTACTAATCAAAATAGTTTACAAAAAGTTTACAAACACAAACTAAAAGGCCCTGTATCTCAATATGTTCAATCACAGGTGAAAATACTCTTGAATATATTCATGTTAAATCAAAGGTTAGAAGTTCTGTGTAAATTTATCTACAGTACCAAAAATACAGAGGTGTATCCAGAAAAGGAGGAATGGGGAGAGGGGAGGGACCTCTCCCAAAAGGAAAGTGGAATGTATCTAGGAAGCCTTGTGCACTTGTAGAGAACCATTTTCTGGGCCTACTAACTGCAAGTAGAGGATGGGTGCATTATAATTCAGGTAAAAAAGCTGAATGTTCTGAAAGAACACTGAAAGAACAGTTCTCTAACTGAAAAAATAAATACAAGGGAAGAACATTCTGCAGTAAATGTCTAGGAAAAATGATACAAAATTGATTATTTATGTAACGACAATCGTGAGCCAGTCTACTAGAGGATGATTCAGTGAAATGTGTTTCATATATCATGGTCTTTTGATCATTGATCATGAAAATATTCAATTTCATTAAACAAATAAAAAATAAAGGGGCCTTGGCACCATTGGGGGGGGGGTCACTGGTTTTACAAGGTGGATGAAATACTAATCAAGAAGGACACCAATTAATGGAACAGTGTATTAGGGGTTCCTATCATCTTCTCTTTACATTCCTTTCCCCTCTCCCTCTTTTTCTCTCCTCCTTCTTCTTTCTATGCTTTTGAACCATTTGAACCATAATAGTACTTTATAGATGGCTTGAGCACCCCCAGGGATGGCTATGTTTGCAATAAAACATTATCAATTATCCTTATTTAATGGGGGGCACATGTCCCCAGTGGGTCACCCTGTAGCTATTCCACTGTATGTTCACTCTGCACAAAAGGTTTACAGAGAGTCTGAAAGATTCAAACATCACATGACGAAACCTGCTTCTTGTTGCTTCTTTACCATCTGCATTACATAAAAGCTTCTCCCAGTATGCTTTACTCGATCTTGGAGTAAGAAATCAATCACAACTTTGTTGCTGCTCTATTCTGCTCAAAGGAGATGACAAAGTCAGCGTTGGCCTCGGCAATCTTCCTCATCTCATCATAGAGGCCCTTTGAGGACTTCAGATCCTGGGAAAAGAAAATGGTGAATTGATTGACATTAATTGAAGAATTGCTACAGAAAGCAGTAGCAAGCAGGGGATATGAATATGAACATCTATAATTAACACCTCTGCAAGAGACTAATCTTTATTTAAAGCATTTTTTGCCATAGGATATTTGGGATAATAATATAAATATAAATTAGCAATTGCTATTTTGCGACTGATCTCTCTGTACAATCAATTGATCATTCATTCATTAATTCAATCATTCAATTAATCAATCAATCCAATCAATGGTATGATCATTTTCTAGGTCTTTTGTTTAATACAGAGCCCTGTTTATAAGAATGTCAAGATCAAAACACTACTCAGAGGCTCTGAGTTCTATCTTTAAATCATGCTCTCCTTGTACCGCTGTTTCACCTAACCATAACAAGTTACTCTAACATGGATTGAATATTTATGCTGAGATACAAAACTGCATAGCCATAATATCCTAAATTCTAAAAAAAAAAAGGTCTACAAAGGCATTGGACCAGAATTATGGGGCATACAACTACATGAAAAGAACTGTATGAAAAGAGACAGTGGTCAAATCTGACTCACTATTAACATGTAGTTTAAGCTTCTACCAAACTTGAAATTAAGTGGGTAAGCTTTCATCTACTCCTGTGTACTTCATCACTTTTTTTTATCTCCACCCTGGTGATCTCTAGACTGCAGGCAGCAAAAAATCATTTGGCCTGACAAGGTCCACAGAAGCAAACCTACTTTTTGAAGGTTGGTAAAAGCTTGAAACACATGTTATAATTACCCTTAACCAATGAAAGTTTTTGTATGACTCTATAGAGCTACACAAAATGTTATACAGTCAAAAAAGAAGCATCAATTTCTCATCTTAAAAAGATGCATACTCATAGCATCAACATCCCACCTGACCCAGTGTCTTATATTAGCTTACCTTTACAAACATCTTGGTTTGGGTGTAGAGTCTCGTAACACAAGGCTTGAAGCAAACATGACTGGAATCAATCCCCTTGGCTGCAAGTGTTTCCTCCACTATGGAACGCAATTTCTGTGAAAGGGTGTAAAGAAATAAAGGAAACAATTACAACCAAATAAAGATGGGAGAATGAAAAAGACACACATACAGATGCTAAATCTCAGAAGTCCATCAAAGCATGAACTATCCACGATAATGTTTTCATTGAGCATCTACACATAGGTATTAGGCCAGAGATGGATACCATTTTAGCTATTTTAAAAGCCCTTCAAACTATTAAAATAATTGAAATATTTTGAAAATCCAATGAAGAGTGATGTTCACCCCTGATGTTCATGCATAATGAAGTGACAATTAGATAGTCTCATTCACTTACATCAAAAATTATGTACTCGAGCATTCTGTACTGCTAGTACACTACGAACAGCTGTCTTTTGACCCTTAGCTTACGACAATAACCACAGTAACATTTGGGGGTAAACTGATTTCTTCACAAGTTCTCACCCTTTTATGCTTCTCTGATCTTGACTCTGAGGCAGTCCTTGCTTTCTGGGACTCTGCACTCTTGACCGAGTCTTTGGTTGGTTGCTTGGTTTTCTTGGACGGAGTTGATGATGCTGCTGCTGATGATGAGGATGGTTGATGAGAGGTGGAGGTAGATGGAGAAGTGGAAGTGGTGGTAGGATGATGATCCTTGGCAAGCTTCCTGGCTGACCTACGGGGAGAGGTCATCTCCTCAGGCTTGGTTGATTTTACAGGAGTGGACCGCTTAAGTCTGGAGTAAATTAAAGTAAACATATCCTAAGGTTACACCAAAATACCAGACATAAAAGGAGTGGATAGCTTTAGTCTGGGAAAATTAGGCATAGGAAAATCATAAAGGTTACACCATGGTAGAGGTGTACTGTTGTAGTTCAGTGGTATAAGCAATTGACTTGAAATGCAAAGGTCGTGGGTTTGATCCCTGACACGGCACTAATGTCCTTTGGCAAGGCATTAATCTACATTTGCCACTCCATACCAAGGAAAGAAATGGGGACCAGGTAGAATGACTAACGCCTTTGTGTTAGTAATTGCCATATGCCCTCACGGAGACCATATGGTAGGATTACTCCCTGGGGAGTGGAAATGGTGCACATTGTGCGTGAATGAATCCGATGACCAAGGTAATAGTATCTGTAAAGTGCTTAGAGATGGTATTTCGTATTAAAGTGCAATATTATTATTAAACATAATCATATTTCAACGTCGTTACCACAAGATGTAGATGGAACAAATTAATGACATGTCATAAGATTAAAGGATTAAAGGTTTTACTTGAATTCATTCTAAAGTATTTACTAATTCTGTTGGCTAGAAAAAACAACTTTGTAGATACCAAGCAATATTGAATATATTAACTTTATTTCTTTGTCCAACAGACATTAAAGTGAAAAGAAATAGTTCTGGTATTACATACAAAGTAACAAAGTTATTAACAATGGATATTACAATAATTTTACTTACCTTTTTGGAGTAAGTCCGCCTGAGGTTGATATCCGGGCCCTTTTCTTTCGCGACCTGGGAGTGCTGGCGCCCCTCCTAGGCGTTGAACCCACGCCCTTCTGAGGTGTCTTAGCTGTCCTAGGCGTTGAACCCACGCCCTTCTGAGGTGTCTTGGCTGTCCTATCAGGCATGGTTCTTTTCCTTGGGGTCATCTGACGTGTGGTGAGGGAGGATTTCTTCTTGGCTGAGGCAGACAGCTTTCTCATCTTGGCCTATTTGACATGGTAATATGGATAAACGACAGTCAAGTGCTATTTACTATCAAATGAAATAAATCAAGTGCTTTCTAATTTTCAACAGTACCATTTCACCTTTACACTAATAATGCTGTCAGTCTATGGACAACGGTGTAAAAAAATATACCAGATTATTCCTATTGTTTAAAGACAGTGTGTTTTTGTAAAGCACATCTGATACTCTGATATAATGTCCACAAGCGATTTTAAAGTGGTTATGAAAATTATCGCCCTAGCTTTACCGATGCCAGTGCATACTAAGGATTGAATCCTACCAGGTACCCATGTAACATCCAAGTCGAGAGAGACAGGGTAGACAAAATGCCTCGTCTAAGAAACAAATGCAATGGGCGAGGATCCAAACACTCAAGCTCTTGATTGAGAGTCAAGTGAATAAACCACAATACCGAAATACTCTCACAGAACAGATGATTTTAAACAGGTTTAAATAGTTCAGTAATTACAGCCAAAGCCAAAAATCATTGTTTCAATCAAAATTGGCAATTTTTTCAACTTTTTGACATTCTGGTCCATGTAAATTGTTTTCAGAGACATTACTTTTGATTTTCACAATGTAGCAATAAAAGAAGAGTATTATTGTCAATTTGAAAAATAGTGATCAGTTTAGCCCTTAAAATAAAACCTGTCCTGAAAGGGATAAACCAACCTTCTGTGTGCTTGGCGAGTCTGAATGTTTCCTCTTTTTTCTGATGGCGAGGGTAGGATGGTTATGAGAGGTGAAGGTACAGGCCATCTCCTGACGAATGCATCGTTGCTGAACACGCATCATCTTCAGATCTATGCTCTGAGAATCGGGTGTTTCTCTGCAGAAGCTACAAAATAAATATCAATAAACCTCGATAACTGTATGTGAGTGTCAATACATCTAAACTGCAAGGAATGTCTGGAAAGATTGTTTTAAACAAACAATAAAACCATGCACTAGCTGTTGTGTTACCACCTCCCAAACCAAACCAAAACCAACACAGGGTGGAAGCTCTGAACCCTACTTACATCTCCAGAAACAGTGAAGTTTGAACAAGACCATTACAACAGTATCTTTTAAACGCATACTGCAGAGCTAGATGCTCAAAGAGACAACGGGCAAATGACCTTGAAACTTCAATAGCTATTCCAATATGGGTAATTTATGGGGTACAGTGCGACCCCTTTTTTTGGACAAAATTCTTAATGCGACTCCTAAAATTCAACCTGCAGGAGACTATTTCTTATATTTGAAAATTGCCAATGTCTAGTTTCCTAATCAGAAGTGCAGTAAGAGTTAGACTGAAGTATACTCTGTACATAAACGCAAAAGGCAGCAATTTCTAACGGTAGAACTTTCCAAAGAAGTGTTACACTCACTGCATGCCATGATATTTGAGTTTAAGCGAATCTGTAAACCCTGTCTTCATCAGCTCCTGGACGGTTGGCCCATTGTTGTGATGTCCAGCTGCCGATGAACGGGTCCTTGGACTATGTCGGACACCAGAGGGCGGGACAAGGACCAGCTCGTCTCGCTTAGGCTGACCATTGGGCTTGAAATGACTACGGAATTCCTTGGCGCTCAAGGTGATTGCTAGTGAATAAAGAAAATTAAAAGTTAGACAAAACTTTTAATTTCAACAAAGTTGAAAACATATCCAGTTTTTTAAAAAAATTCTGAGAAAAAAAAGATGCCTGTACAAATAAACAATATTTTTAATATGAGTGTCACTCATTCATTATACAAGAGCCCATTTTAATAAAAACTTGACAATGCTGAATATCAATGAAAAAAAATGCTCACAACCAATTGAATGAATTTCAATAGCTTATATCATCTATTTTAACTTGTTACTGATATAAGTTTTATGAAACTAATATATGTTTAATGAATGATGCAAGGGGGGGGGGGGGGTTGGGGTGGTTGGTTTGTTAGATCATTACATTATGTATAATCGACAGCACTTACAGCAATCTTTTTAACCCACTGAATATGATTTTAATTTGGTTCAATACACATTTCCATGGGCTCCAGCCCAAGTTATGTCTGGCTTTAGTATTCAATAGGTTAAGAAAAATCTTGCTAAACACCCCTCACATTCGCCTACAGTCTGACTGAATGAACATGTAGCTCTATCAAAAGATTGAATGGAAAGTCCTTACTGTTGTTGCTGTCTGTGGATGGTACAGAGAACCCTCCTAAGGTTAGATCCTCCGACCCGAGTCTTCTTAGACGGTTGGCGATAGACTCCCGGTTCTGCAAGGCCTGCCTCTCCACCCATTGGGAAGGACTCTGAGTTAATTCTACAGATAGATCCAAGAAAGAAGAGCAATAGAAATAGGCAAATCCTTAGAACAAACGGGCATTGTTAAAACGTCAAAGTATTTTGCTCCAAATGATTTGGGTTCTATGTCAGTATACTGTATTCAAAATACAGGCTACAAATATTACTTCTGTAAAGAGAAACTGCAAGATTAAATACTTTCTGAATGAAGGTAAAAGATATTTTTCAGAACACCAGCACACACACACTCCTAGACACCCTCAACACTCACAAATGCGAAGCTTTTCAAAGCACCTGCAAATTCAAACCAATGCAAGCAAAATTCAGATAATATTTTTTCCTTAAATAGATTTAATTTCTTAAAATACAATATTTATGTCATTTTGAGACCAAACCTAACATAGGAAATTCTGAAATTCTAAAATTCTAAAATTAAAAGAAAGTAAAGGCAGTCACCTAACTCTATCCCTTACAAGTAATCAGCCTTCTTTTGTTGACCATAGGGTAATTAAGCCTACCTGTTGGTAAACTACTGAGGTCTATCCTAGCCGGTCTTGTCTCATTTACACTCTCAGTTTCAGCCACGCCACTCCCATCTATCCTTTCTCCACCCGTAGCTACCACTCCATTTCCAGTTTGTGTCTGTGAGGGCGCTCTTAGTTCCGTTGCGATGGTTGTGTCCTCTGAAGGGCTTTGGGTTGTAGGGCTGGATCTGTCCTCATCGATGCTGTATCCTTCATAGAACACCTTCCTCGTGTAGTTGAAGAGGAAAATGAGTAGCGATGGCGTCACGTTGATCTCAAGCCCTTCTGAACGGATTTTCTCTGTCATTAAGTTTAATTAAAGAATGAAATGTTTATAACTTATTCATATTGGTTATAATAGTCAATTTTTCCAAGGCAGTCAAAAGGGTATCTGGTTAAATTTGTGCTGATCTTGTACATTGATTTCCCCACTGACCTCTATTGTAACAAGATTGGGTAGAGGTACGTGTGAGGAGTGAGAATTTTGACAAAGTCACTTAGAAATTTCAAAATTGTTTTTAAAATTGTTTCTTACATACCAGCATACCAGATTAATACACTATTATAACAACAAGGACTACTGATTTTTGTTGTGACAATCATATAAAATGGATTTATTCTAACAATATTGGGCAGAGCTAGGAGGTGCGATGGCTAAGTGGTAGAGCAGTGGCCTTGTAACCAGGAGGTCCTTGGTTTGAAACCAAGTCAATGCGCTTGTGCCGTAAGGCATTAATCCTCATTACCCGGGTTGCTAACTTACAAGCATGTAATGCTTTCTTAGCAGTTAGATAAAACAATTATCATCATTAAACAATTTAGTATATCTTTACCTAAATACTGTGATATAAAGAGAAGAGTGTGCTTCACTAGATCTTAGACCAGGCTTCATGGCAGCAATAGTTTATCCCTTGTCCAAATTGATTGTTACATAATCATGCAGAAGACATAAGCACTTTGCACGTTGAAGTAAATGACACCAGTAGCACGGAACATCCGACAAGAATATTGTTCAATTTAGAGAACCTAGCGTTTACACACAAAATTTCTTACCTATAACCATTGCTAGTGCTTTGACCTGCATCTTGGCCAGTTCTTCTTCCTCCGCACAAAGCTGACGGCCGCTGATGGTGGGGAGAGAGTTCAATACCTCCCTTGCAGGTTGGGCTACTTCTACAGATATAGATCAAGCCAATAAAGAATGTTGTAAGAAGTGTAGGTGAAACTTTTTAATAATTTCCATCTGATAAATATCAAGATGGATTTACATCAGATATTAGAATTAATTGAACTGTCAATGTCTAAAGAGAGACTCTCTCTCTTTCTTTCTCTCTCTCTCTCTCTCTCTCTTTCCCACTCTCTACACTTCTTAAACATCACATGCAGATGCAGCATAGGATGTACATTTTTACTGTAAAAAAACAAAGAAGAGAAGCTCCATCGTTGAAAAGGTCAAAACATGTTCAAGACACCATTGTATATCATAGGTTTATAACATTTCAGGCTCAAAGAAATTCCATTTATGTGTTGCAAATTTACTTGAACTACATTTGATTTTAAAAAGATTATAATATTTCAAACTATTAAGTTCTTTGAACTTTAAAGGAAAAATTATAGACATATGTTTTTTAATTAATTCCTGCACAAGTAGAATCTCGATCTGTTGCATGCAACATACCTTCATCTTCAGTGGAATGTTCCTCTTCTTCATGGCAAGCTAATAAGGCATGGGCTGCTCCATTCAGCATAAAGGGGGAGACAAGTGGCAGGGCGATACACCTCCCTCTCCTATCCCCATGGACCAGAAAGAAGAATGTATGCCGAGTGCCTTTCAATTGCACATTTGGAACTGCAATTAAAACCAGACAGAAAACACTTGTCAATTATACATGAGTACATTACAATGTGTCAACAATTCGAGCAAGATAGACATAAAATATAATTTGTCAAAGATGATTTAATTTGGGTTAAATGTTTTCCTCTCTTGGTCTTAAACAGTTGTTTAATATCTATTTGACAGTTACCTACTTTTCTGTACTGGTAATCATCAAGATGAAATGCAGGAATGGGAAATTTGGTTTCAGACTTTTGGTATTTTATACAATGAAATAATCCCAGAATTACTGACGTCAAGAAGCAACAAGTACTACATATGTGTATGCCAAGATATATGTATTTAAAATTTGTTTTAAAGTGTCACATAATGCACAATATCTTATATTTACTGTGCACATGGAGTTTCATCGACTGCTATGATTAAAGTTGAGATTATATTACTTCTATTCAACTGTAAAAGAACTAAAGAGCTTACAGTCATTGTTCCTATTTACAACATATTCAACCACTTAGAATATACCTTAAGAAAGTTTTTTTCTTCTTCAAGGTATGATATGCGCACTACTCCACATCATCTTCATACAATTACCTGTAGGATTGAGTGGATCGGAGGTGATGTCATTAGTCCAGACCTGGGTACTCAGGCCTACACTCTGTGCCTCTGGAACAGGACCATCCACTTCCAGACAGCTCAGCTGACATATAGCACCCTGACCATCACCAGGCAACCGATGGGTCAGGTAGCGCATCCAGAACCGAGAGCGAGAGTAGCGCTGGTGTTTCTCTTTATCTCTCAGCCGTCTGAGTGGAGGATAGTCAAGGACCTTCAATATTTATTAATTCTAGATATTTATTTATTTTTATTTGTTTGTTTGTCTTATCTACAATACAATACAATACAATATAGGCACTTATGCAGTGTTCGTACAGTAATTGTAACACGGCGCTTTACAAACATATTACAGCTCTCTTCACCTTGATGATTAAGAGAACAAAAAGTAAGATCTGGCACTTATCTATCAAATATTTATTCTACAAGATGGTAGCTCTAACTGATATTTTGATTTCTTTTGTCCTACAAATTATGGTTTCCAATGTCAGGTATACAAGCCTTTCAAGAAATGAGAAATTAAATACATTTTATTTTCATTTCTTGAAAGGCCTAGAAGTCCCTGAAAGAGGAACTCACAATTTTGTAGGACAATAAAAATCATTAATATTTTATTTTACTTCCTCCTCCAGAAGAATTAATCTAGAAAACAGCCAACTGCAGCAGCATCTTCACTGATACCATTATAATTTCAAATGGCATTCAACAGTTGAGAGCATCTAACCGGTGGTTATTTAATAAATCATCCTTTTGGAGCCAGCATTAACTCTGAGTATCTTAATATGTCTCAAGGCATTCTGGCTCCAAACGGATGAAAAAAAGCATATTCTCTACAAGAAATTGTCAATTTGCAGTTATTGGCATGGTATAAGATTAACTAAAAAGGATACAGTTCAAACTTTCCGGGCAAGATGAACCAAGATGGGATCTCATGTAGATTGGCAAGATGGATGAATTCTAGAGTCTCGTTGACGACATACTTGGACTGTTTGGAGTGAAATTGAGAAGGAAAACATGTTTAAAGAATGTATTGAATAAATGATGGAAACTTTTCCATTCATTGCATACCACAGTGTGGTAATTGCTTTAATTAGTCTAGTAATAGCGAGGAGTCGAGAAAGTACAGTGTATATAAAGATGGGAGAAACAAATCAAGAAAATCAAGTGAGAGATGAAGATGGAAACAGAAAGAGGAGAGGTATTCATATTCATTGAATTTGTTTAAACAAAACATAAGTCTTGGCCGTAAGCTGCATTTCAGAAATTGCAAAAGTGAGAGAGAGAGGAGAGAGAAACTACAGAGAAAGGATGATAGCTCACAGAGAGAGAGAGATAGAGACAGGTAGATATATGTGTAATTGGATAGAAACAATGAGAAAGGATGATAGCTCACAGAGAGAGAGAGAGATAGAGACAGGTCGATATATGTGTAATGGGATAGAAACAATGAGAAAGGATGATAGCTCACAGAGAGAGAGAGAGAGATAGAGACAGGTCGATATATGTGTAATGGGATAGAAACAATGAGAAAGGATGATAGCTCACAGAGAGAGAGAGAGAGATAGAGACAGGTCGATATATGTGTAATGGGATAGAAACAATGAGAAAGGATGATAGCTCACAGAGAGAGAGAGAGAGATAGAGACAGGTCGATATATGTGTAATGGGATAGAAACAATGAGAAAGGATGATAGCTCAGAGAGAGAGAGATAGAGACAGGTCGATATATGTGTAATGGGATAGAAACAATGAGAAAAGATGATAGCTCACAGAGAGAGAGAGATAGAGACAGGTCGATACATGTGTAATGGGATAGAAACAATGAGAAAGGATGATGGCTCACAGAGAAAGTGAAAGACGAAATGATAGTGAGAAAGAGACAAAAGTCAAATTACAGTCAAACCTGTCTATTAAGGCTGCCCAAGGGAAACAGAAAAAAGGCCACTGTAGTCAGGTGGTCTTACTAGACAGGTTCTACAACACACATTTCTATCTCGAGGGAGACAAAATGCATGGCCACTATAAATGAGTGGCCTTTATAGAGAGGTGGCCACTAAGACAGGTTGGACTGTATTTAACATCGTGCTAAATTCTGTTTCTATTTGCTGTGAGACAAAATGTTCCATAAATCTCAGGAATATGAAGCATAATCATAACCTATATTTCATACTTTGATATCGAGCTACACAGCACAGATAAAGGTTGATGACTCACAAGAGAGTAAGAAAGAGAGAGATAGAGAGAGAGAGAGGGGGAAAGAGAGTGAGAGATGGCGTGAGAGACAAAGGCACTAGACATTAAATTATGCTCTCGTAAATATCAAGCTTAATCATTACCTTTAATTCATGGTTTGATAATGAGATGAAAGAGTCGTCCATTGAGGGCTGGCTTCCAGCGACGTCTTGCTGAGGATTAGCCTTGGGATTGAGAATCTCAATGAAAGGCTCTGATCTATGGCTGTCATCTGCAATACGATGCAAGCTGAACCCTGGCCATGGGGGAAAGGCTGTACCCTGGAAACAAATGAGATAAACTTACATCAAAACACAAACAAAGGTTTTAGATGACAGCATCTTTCAGCCATTCCTTAAAGGAATGTTCTAGCTCTTACTTTTCTTTATGAATTCTACATACCTGGTGGAAACCATCTCGAAGATTAAAAGTGGTCCAGAGCGAAAGCTCAAGTACATTTTACCACAATTATTTTGTCATAACTACAAATCTATGTATTATCTTCACACCTTATGCGTATCATTTGCTATAAATTTGTTCTGTAAGTAAAGGTTAAATGATGATATAATGCAAGTTTGGTTCATAAAAAGTCAAAGAATGCAACAATATCTCATATTTCAGTAAAAACGAGGTTAATCAGAATCTTGTGCTATAACTTGCTCTATTTGTCTTTATCTAACTTGTTTGCCAAACTGGATGTTGAATATATCCAAGAAATTTCTGTTTCACTTTGCACTAAATCATCTATACCATCACTATTGTTGACAACATTACTTTGTATGTTTGATGTATTTTTGCATGTATTCAACTGATGCTTTCATATGTACATTAATGTATTTAAATTGGTGAGGAAAAAATAGATTTGAACTCGAATAAGGGTTCAATGGATAGACACTTACTCGACTTGAGATGTACTTGACTTGACCCTGCCATGCCAGAGAGGCAGACTGTGACAAGATGTCCTCCACCTTGGTGTCCGTGCCGTCCGATGCCCTCAACTCCACCACCCTGCTCTCTATGAAGGTCTTCCAGTGGACCAGGGAGGGGTGGTCTTGGCCCTCCAGACCCTTACCTAGCATGATGGTGACCCGAGCATTGTGCCACACTTCTAGGCGTCGCAGCACAGAGAAGAGGAAGGCGTCCGGGCGCTCTAGGATGGGGAAGTCGGTGATGGTGGGCATGAGCCAAACAACATCTAGGAGATAGCCTACAGACATAGAGAGATGTAGAGAAAACCTCAAGGTAATCATAAATAACATGAGTTCTTCTATTAATAATATTACTACTCCTATCACTTCTACTTCTACTACTATAAATAAAACTATGAATAAAAGTAACAAAATAATAGTAACAATCACAATAATAACAGTAGTAGTAGTAGTAATCATGATGATAATGATAATGAAAATAGTGATCATAATGATAATAACAACAACAAAAGCAACAAAATTAATAATAACAACAAGAAATGATGATTAATGATTATGATGGTCCTGATAATAAAAGCTGTATTTATAAATAGCTTTTTTTGTGTGAAGTGTCAAATACTAACCTCCAACAGGGAGTTCATCTGCAATATGATCCAGCTCAGATGAAACCAATCCTGTGTACTCTCTGTCGCGAAAAAGAAAAAATTAGAGAAAAAGCAATGTACAATATTCTCAAAAGATATTATCTTCATTAACATGTACTTCAAATGGTATACACGGATGGAGATTTGCTTAATCGTTAATGTGAAGGCAATTGAGTAAGATCGACTGAAAAATAGTATTGACAAAAGAGGTACATGTATTAAATGACCTGATCAGGTCATGTAGATCTATTGACCATGTGTGCAGTGTTATCAAATTATCACATATCACTGTTATCTTTTCTCATGCCTTCACAATGTTCACATTAACTTTTAAACTTGTAATTCCTTGCGAGTTGTTACCAACAAGTTGTTTCATACAAAAAACCATAGTCCTGCCTCACCTCATTTTAGTAACAGAAAGACTTTCCATGTCGCTTCTTGCTTTCCCAAACTTCTGTCTCATTTCGGCGAAGACCGCCTGCTGGCCATCTTCATCGACTTCATCGTCCTGCTCGTGCACCCTGCTCCATCCAGAATGAAAGACAGTGTCAGTGGCGCTAGGTTCGGACGAGTCCGGATATTCAGGCATAACAACATTGATCCAAATGTTGTCAACGGGTCCATGTTTGACTGCTTCAGGTTTAGTAGAAGATTCACTGGTAGTCCTTGTAGAGCGATCAGGTAAATGACTGCATCTCTCCTCATTGGTGCACAAGGATTTGGCTAGATGCTGGAATACCTGTACATCTTCAGCTAAAAAGTGGGGGAATATGGAGAAATATAATTAGGTCTATATGCAATTCTAGATTAACTAAAATATCTTTTGATGCAATGGATTTTTTTTTTTACTTGTAGAGATCCATTAAAAAAGACACTGCAAAAATATAAAAAAATATAAAATACATTAATTTGTCATTATTGGCAAATTAATATTGTTTATTCTACTATTTTATGCTTTAAATGTGATGTTATGAATATTAAATAAACATGCGCAAAGGCCACAGAGAGAACAAAATGTTCAAACAGATCTAGGCCTAGGTTCTACTAATTTCTAGTTAAAAAACTGCTGAATTCTGGGGGCAAGATTGAAGATATTAATTGACTCGAGGCCACTCCAGCAAAGCATAGAGAGTCAATACTTTGTATGGACCTCTAGCGCTGTACCATGTGCTAATAGGCAGCAATTTCACACGTGAATAGTCAATACACTTATAACACACAACACGTAGAACTTCAGCTTACAGCCAGCGCATGCGCAGAACGTTCATCCGATCTCGGTCTCATTTTCGTAATTTGGCGCCTCGCCTCGCCGACATGGGCCCTTTAGATTGGCTATCGCTGGCTCCCATAGGCTCTATGTTATAAGATATTAGTACAAGGAGCTTGCGATTTTCTGTTTTTACCGATACCAAAATTATGATATTTCAGTCAAACCCTCTATTTGTTACAATTTTTTCAGCGTCCTTGAAAAGTTAAGTATTTCACTTAAGTTTAAGTCTTACTTAACTAAGTCTTAAGTTTGAAAAATTCTAATTTTCGTCATATTTAAGGTACAAACTGGAAATTTATTCCGAATTGTTTGTTGGTTTTTCTATTTTATGTGTGTGCAATTTCGTGTGTGCGTCAGTTATGTGTGAAGTGCGTCACCTGTTTAAAGCATGACATGTCTAAATCTCCATGGTGTGACGTAATATTACTTATTGACTTTGCCATTGAACTTAAGTCGCGCTTAGATTCTAAGTTAAGTAGGCCCACTCTCACTTAAATTAGAAGCCACTCGAACGGATCGGCCAATGAGTGGGTGTAAACTCACTGTACATGCGCTTAATGCGGTAAGTTCTTCGTGCACAAATGCACACAATCATGCCGATAAAACTGTAAGCAAGTCTGACAGTGGACTCACAATTTTAATTTTTAAATTATTCTTTGTAAGTTCTAACATCGGTGAGTTGAAAAAATTGTATTTTACTGCTATTTAGGTGTCATCAATTGTCACTAAAGTACCGATTTTGAGTGAAATCAATTTAGTTTTGTACAGTGGTGTTTGAAATGTTGAGATCAATAAAACAGGTTTTAATACACAGCAAGGCAGGATAGCGATGCAGCTAGACTGGCCGAGGCAAGTACACTAAGTCACTAAAAAAAAAATAATTAAACAATGAAGGCCTAAACTTAAAGCAATTTATTAATGGATAATATTGGTCTAGATCTATACACATTACCATCATTCTATGAATAAACATCGTCTCTTTGAAATAATAATCCTTCCTTCCGAATGCAAATGTAGATCTACTGACACTGTGAGTGTGAGTGGCCATGAGTCTTGACCGAGGTGAACAATTTGCAATTTTGTGTCCTAATCACACTGGAAAATGAATGTGTGGGACTGATATGAGACTTCAATATAATTGTTTGACCGACTTCTGGCAAGTTACATCAACAAAGATAAATTACTTACCTGATAACCATTCAGTACTGATAGCGATTATATATCTGGGGATCTGTACGCTAAATTTGTAATAGGAATCCATTTAAGAGAATGGGGGTCTTGCTTGTCGTGTTCGTCTGTGTTTGTTTCGTCTGTTGTATCTTATATCGGCAGATTTTTGTATCTTTAATATAATGTAGTAAACTTAACTTGAAAGAACTGAGCGGGCGCGCGCATCATCAAAAATTCAAGAATTGATTGGCATGAAGATCAAGCAAGAGGTAGGTGGGGAAGGAGAAAGGGTAGGTGGAGGAGAAAACTTGGGAAGAGCAGCGGAAGGAAAACACATGAGAAGAGGAAGGAGAGAAAGACAAAGAAGAAGAAGATGAATTAAGAAGACAAAAAACAAGAAGAAGAAGATGGAGAAGGAGGAGCTAGAGGAGGAGGAGGATAAAAAAGAGAAGAATGGATAGAAAAAGGAAGAGGATGAGGGTCGGAATGAAAAGGAGAGGAATTATTAAAGAGGTGAAGGAGGATGAGAAAGAGAAGTACAATGCCAATGGGAGGGGGAAAAAAGAAAGAGCTAGGAGGGGAAAGAGGAGGGGAAAAAGGAAGAAGGGGCCGGGAGAAGGAAGAATATATGATCGAAGAGGTGTAAAATCTCAAGTTTTCAGCGTACCTTTGTTTCCCTTTATTTAATTTCCCCCTGTATGAATCAATATGATTAATATAATTCTTTTCTTGATTATAAATTAATTAAGCGAGGCATTTGTAGCATTTGCCTCACCCCCAAAATTCTTCTTCTAGAATTGTGTCTGCTTTTCACCAATTTCCATAGATATATTTAGAACCACTGTTATGTACCCCTAATTGATATGCTCTTTTATTTCGTTTGTGTTCCTATCCTTACATTCCCCTCTCTACTTATCTCATATTATATATGTTTGTCTGTCACCCTTTCTCTCTCTCTCTCTCTTTCTTTCTCTGTGTCTCAAAAATCTAGTAGCTGATCCAGGGGGCATCGGGGGAATTTGCCCCCTCCCCTGGTACAAAAGAGAGGGGGAGGACAATTAATCATGGGCTGATGATATTTTGTTTTGCTCGTCAGAAAATTTGTAACCAGAACATCCCACCAAAAAACCCAGACAGCCTTTTTTGTGTGCCTAATTGTCCCCCCTCGTGTCAGAAACTGCTGGATCTACTTCTGAAAGCCAGTTAATTAACCCACCTTCAAACTGCTAATCTAGCAAGCATTACACATCTCATTTCATTCATTTTCTTTCAACATTCAAAATTCTGAAATTGTAGGTATAATGGTGATGACAATGATGTTGATGATGTCAATGGTATTGATAATTATGGTGATGATAATGATAAAATGATTATGATGGTGATGATGATGATAATGATTAATGATGATGATGATTACGATGATAGTGATGATAATGATGTTTATGATGATGTAATGATTACGATGATGGTGATGATATTGACGACGATGTTGATGATAATGCATGACTATAACGGTGATGAACATTCAGAGCATCGATCTGGGCCCTGTTTCATAAAACTTGTTATCAATAACAAATGCTAAGTTTCTACGACAAATTTGCTCTCAGCCAATCAGATGCCACGATTTCAGTAGCTTATAACAGTTATTGTAACTTGTTATTGATAACATGTTTTATGAAACGGCCCAGTACGGAATCAGATTTCTTTTTTAACACACTCAAAACCAAAGGTAATGTTAATGAAACAAGATGTACAACGGGTTGCAATTTCATATTCATTTATTTTTCACTTTGTTATAAATGCAATTATGATGAATAAATCAAACCATAAGCACTGGATGTTAGTAGCTGAATAACACTGTATGATCTGTCTCTTTTAAAACAATTTTTTGGCCAACTTCCATCACATACTATCAGCCTCACTTTTCAAAATTAACAGATTCTTATCCTTCATAAGATAAGTGACTCCTAACCTTCATTATTTACTCTCTGTCATTTACTGTGAATATAAATATGCCCTTTTGTCATTAACATAATTAACCTTCTGCTGAAAACCAAAAGGGCATAGCTCAGTGTTACCATAGGCAGTAGAT
The DNA here is from genome assembly GCA_037976565.1 of Mesocentrotus franciscanus. Lineage (NCBI taxonomy): Eukaryota > Metazoa > Echinodermata > Echinoidea > Camarodonta > Strongylocentrotidae > Mesocentrotus > Mesocentrotus franciscanus. Next base: position 36,032,385 of record CP137669.1, on the reverse strand, counting down.
GAGAGATAGTTGTGACACATGCATAACTACACCATTGCCCATAAAATTTGAATAAAATGTTCTGATCTCTTTTCATGAAATGATCGTGACAATGTGAATTATTCTTGGTAGATAATTTTTTATCTCCGATAAGAACCTTATAGATCAATCTCTATGACTCTTCGGATTGATCAATAAGGTTCTGAGATGATACCCACTTTATAAAGAATAAATTATACTGTCACAAAATTATTTCATGAAAAGAAGTAAGAAAATTGTATTCCAACTCTATTTGATGTTGTAAAAGTGTGAATTTCTCACAGCCAATTAATGTCATTTTTTTTTAACCAGAGCTCCTTTGGAACTTTCCAGAACTAAGTCACTCGCTGCTGTTGTGTATTTTCTTTTGCTGAAGTGTTTGCAGTCAAAGGTCAATTCATGGAGCTCCAAAATGTTACCTCCCACATACAATCTATACGGAATACTATTTGGTGCTTCATGAATATGACCTATGATCGAGTGCATGCATGCACGTGTCACAAATGCATATCTCTCCCCTACTTAATGTCCTTATGGCTTTAAACATCCAGTTTCATTTGAAATGAAATACACTTCATTTTGACATATTTCATTTAAGACGAATAGAGGATAATTGTCACACTGTTTGTCTCTTTGACAGACCAGTATGGGTGGTGTTTTAAAACATCACCCTCAAAAAGTTTGATCTAGCACCATTACATTGGCAATATGTGAAAAAGTTGTTATATCGACATTGAAACAAAACAGTTCAAAATGTGATTAAATATATAGCTGAGGACTTTTTATAGATTCTTTTTGTTTAGATTTAAGTGTACAGAACAAGGAACAACCAACAATTATTGGTTAATGATTATTGGAATAGATTAGAGGTAGGAATCTCAATAGAAAGAAAAAATATCCAGATGAAAACTACCGACTTCAAAAAAGGAAGAAAAAAAAAGTTTATGAAGGAGCTAATTCCCATGCCATATACACCCCTCTTATTTTTGAAGAAGCCTCTTTAAATTATACCCTTGTAACCCTCGGTACAGTTGATGTGAGGAGACGTTCTATAAAGAAAATCTTAACAAGACTCATTCTTTTTCCAGATAATGGTATAAAATATTTTACGACTCTGTTACTGTGAAAAAGAAACCACTACATGCATGAACACAGTTCAACTGGACGATGGTGTCCATCAGTAATGAGTGCATTCAACCCCAATTGTAAGGTGAATTAAATCCATTCCTTTTCTTAGTCGACACAAGCATGTCCTTTGTAATCAGCCTCTCAGAGTACAACAGCTCTGTATGAAATTAAATGGCTGAAATACATTGCTGTCAGGCGAGAATATAAAAGACTACATAATATTTGTTGTAACAAGCATCAACAAATTATGCTTGAGATGACTTTTCTTGAAAAGGGGCCATAAAGTTTTTTTGTAGGATACCTTAGTTTTTTAAATATTGGATCCTAAACATAAAGAAGGAACTCTTGAAAGTATAAGTTTATGTTTGTCTCATGGAATTGGTATTCTGCACAAGTTGAGTTTTGGATTAACCAAAGGACACCTATCAAAATTGTCATACCCATTAATTTTAGGAGTCTCTTTCTGAATGCGAATAAATAGGAGGAAATAAAGCTTAAATGGTGAAAAACATGATATTACAAATTAGTTTCCCATTATAAGACTGTGGCAGTATAAAAATGCTACAATGGGTAATGGTATGTATACCGTAGAGAATCATTAGTATTAAAGCTATACCAGTATGCTGTGGATATCATTGTAAACCTTGAGTAGACAAGTGATACTCTGAAGCGTAAAACAAATAAAGAGGAAGATTGTAACCCTGCATTGATCTTTTTAAAAAAATTAAAGCTTTCCTGGTATTACACTTAGAATGTCACACTTATTACAAATTCAATCGTCAGATCTTCATTCGATCAATACAGTTATACACCAAGTTTACAAACGGGCGCATAACATTATGTTGGTATTTTATCCTTTATCCTTTCTTTCAATGTTTACGACTTCTGATGGTTTTCTACTGATGGCCTGTATACCAAGTAACCATAACAAAAATTATCTTTTTGCAAAGTTTAGGTCGATCGGTTCAGCAGAATGGCATGGGGGGAACTTGAAAGTACACGCTTGGGGCAATGCTTACCAGCACCTTTGAAGCAGGCGGGGAAACATAAATATGGTATAAATTTGATGGCCAGCATCATAATTACATAAGAAAGTTCCCCGTCCTCAAGCATTTAAAAAAAAAAAAAATGACACATTCTCGGACAAGCCCCTTGAGTTGCTCGGTTTCACCACGTAGGAGCTTAATATAAATGATTCAATTTCAAAATAACATGACCATTTCCAAATAGAAATATCGGCACACAATAGAATACATGATACAAAACATACGTACAGCCAGCAAAATTCTCATAATAGAAATCAATTGAGATTGAAAATTGAAATTGACAAGTTTGATGAACATTGGCATAAATGTATAACATGAAATGGCTTTCTGATGATGTAATATAACAAAGCACAGGTGCTTGAGTTGTTGGGATAAAAAGAGTAATAGGTTTTAAAACTCCACACAGCTCTTTTTACCCAAATGAAATACAAAGTATGAAGTAATTATAATCTTTCTCTGTTACATGGATATTGATATAAAGGTAATTTGAACAGTATTTGAAGACAAAATAATTCCTACAACCATGTGAAGTCCACACATGTCCATATTAAATTGTTTTGCCAATGACCTTGAATCTCGAGGACTTCAAGATCAAAGTTTGAAATTGTGATTTGACTATTTAAAGGACTTCCAAACTGTGGGCTTTCATTTTCCACAGGGTTTAATGATCTGAGTTGGTCCTCTTGACAAAATTGAAACACAAATAGAGATGGAGAGAGAAAGAAAGAAATAATATCTAACAGATATATACATGGCAAGCTATAGAACAATGTGGGAAGACAAATTCTCTTGGTCACTTTTTGACAAGGAGAGTCGACTGATTACCAGTGCATACTTGTATCGAGCTTGTGGTGGGGGATTCTTTATAGCAAATTTCAGATGCTCCCATGGGGGTTTCATGGTTCGCTACTACTCCTCATACAGGGGTCATAGGTTTATTTCAATATCTTGGAGTCTTATATTTGCTTCCATTGCTACTATGGGGGCCTTATGTTTAATTTTCATTTTTTCATTGCTGTCATGGGGGCCTCATTTCTGCTTTAATTTATGGGTCTATGTTTGTTTTCATTTTTGCTATGGGAGTCTTATGTTTGCTACCATTGCTACTATGGGGGGGGGGGGGACTTATGTTTGCTTTCATTCCTGCTAAGGGGCACTCATCTTTTTCTCCATTGTTTTTGTATGGGCTTCATGGTTCCTTCCATTGCAAAGGTGTTTTGTACTACAAAAGAACAGAATATTATTATGATTATTAGTATAAGTAATCCACAAGCTCTGATACAATGTATGCACTATCAGAGTCACAGACAAACATTTCCAACTGATTTCACAACTTCCTTCTATTATTATAAAGCTACAAAATAGAACTTATCTTTTTTACCGGTGGAAGTCATTCTCCAGCATATCAAGAACTTTCAAATTGGAATTTACTGTTAATCTGATCGATAAAAATCTGAACATATCATAGGAGGACAACATAACAGTTGTGGATGGTGAAAAATACAAAACATCAGCCACTTTCAACATATATATCAAAATGATGATAAATAACAATAACGAAAAAAATATATATGTTTGCTATTTACACTTTGATCATCAATATATACTATCACTTATACTTGCATGATGCACAGGAATATGTACAGTGACATCCTTAATAGACATGCTGCATTGATATATGCAAAAAACTCTATTCAATCTTACAAGCACAACATCATATTACTTTCTTAAAATGCTTTTTTGATCAAAATGTAAAGACAATAGAATATACATACAAGGATTAGACTTTTCAGCAGAATTGATTATTTACAAACATTTTCATCTCCTTCTCCAAGATACTGATCAATTTAATGAGCATCATAAAACAAGTGGCTGAATATATGCACTGATGCATCTGAAACACACATTTAAATGCTAATAAAAAAAAGGACATGTCGTAATATAACCAAAGAAATAAATAAATACTAAGCATTGTATGCATTAAAAAAATGGGTACAAATCAAATTGCATAGCATTCAAATTGATAAACAAACTTTACATGGTTCAACACAACAGAGAACAGTGCAAAAACAGATTTCATTGATGACTTCTTAAGTAGGAAGAGCTAAACAGTCTACATAGACACCAAAAAACAGACCAAACTTTAAAAGCAATAAAAATAGATCTTCTTCCATGAGTTGATAATTAAAGATGAACTTGATGTCTAGTTCATGTTTTTTTTTATGGCAATCAATGAGACTTGCAGACGAAAGGGAAAGAGAAAACTTGAATTGTACTTATCTGGGAGATGGCTAACTTTGACACAACATCTTGTACATAGTATCAACAAGCATTTAAGAAATCATAGCACCAATCAACCCATTGCTTACTGCAACCAGGTGGTCCCTGTGTAAGGCCTATGGGAATTAGATAATTCACTAGTCAGTGGGTTAAAATTTATCCTTGGATCTTTATCTTGTAGATACCTCCCACTGCATGCCATTGTTAGGGTGTATAATCACAAGCCGTGTTGAGATTCTCTTTCTGTTTACTATCATTTTCATAGAGATTGTTGGGAAAGGAACTATTCTGGCTAAATCGGTATTAAGGGTGCATTCACATATCAAGCAATTTCCCATGGGAGTACACCACTTGCATCATGATTTTGTTTGCATTGTAAATGTGTAATGATCTAATGTTATGCTCTACATGTATGTGACATTTGAAAGAAAGACGAATAAATATCTTATCTTTTCTTATCTTATCAATGCCATTTTCTCTTCACAACACACGGCACCGACATGTACAAACACTGATACTTTCACTTTGAATCGGCAATGCAGACAGTACCAATTTGCGATGTTCTTTGCCCTATGTGAACAAACCTTATTATGGCATGGCTCAAAACACAAATTCATGAAGCACACATTTTTTACTGTACATTATTAAACTCGTACAAAACAATAACAAAACAAATCATGAGATGATTGTCACGCTTTCTGTATCAGCCTCATAAGCCCATGTTTCCAGAAATGGGGAACAGACAGAAATCAGTGCAAAGAGCATATGTTTCTATGCATGCTAAAGCTTTATGAATACTGTTGCTGTCTATTAAACATAAATGGATGAAATACAAGTACATTCTAGAATTAACTTGATAAATGGTATGCATAGGATTGTCAATGTGGAAAGGTAAAGAATCCATTTTTACTCTGCAAGAGCATGTCTTTTTTTTCTCATTTTGCTTGATAGATTAGAATTACATGTAGTTATTAAAAAGGAGGAGTTGAAATAGCAGATGAAATGTTCTAAACTTACGTGTACTTCATCCAGACAGTCCAGGAATGATGAACTAAAATTAATCTTCAACACTGTTTTTCATCCTTATTCCTCCAAACTTTGGCATTAGAATCTGCAGCCCTCTTTACATAGTAACGATTCGAAATATTTTCTTAAAAGCATGTTTATTTTAAGTCACTAATATATTCCAAGAAATAACACTGAGTTTAATGAATTCCTACTTTTCTTCCTCAGTGCTATGGATGCCCGCAATTTGGACTTTAAAGCAACTTCATGAATTGACATGGAGAAGAAAAGACGTCTACTATCATTACATGTAATTCACTCACACATTCTAGAAATAACATAAAGTGACATTAACATTTCATATTATTATCAATCCTTACTGTTAAATTTAGGCATAAACCTTTGGCTTTTCCCTCTATTAGAGGACTAGTAAAAGGGCGAAATGGTGCATTCTGTTCTAAAATTTCATGCATTTCACAGAAATTCCAGAAATAACATTCTGAAATTAGCAAGCTGATTGACAAACTGCAATCAATTAAAAATGAAACACAAGACATGACACAATTCAAGCTGCAGCAATGGGGACACAATTCTACAAATTATTTCTTCAGTATTTGGGGTCCAAATTCATCATCATATATTGCACAAATGAAGGCCTTCGGCAGCCATGGAAATCAATGCTCCTCTCATTGCTAAAGCTTCATACCAGATGATAGATTTCACAGAAAGGGAAAGGAGTTTGGAAGGTTGATCGTAATGAACAAGACATCTTGGACTATGTTGCCAATTTAGGGATGTCATCTTTTACAAAAAGTTCATTCTGAGGAAACCTCATGCCGTATTTACAATATGGCAAAGACATTTAATAATTTCATTTTTCATGAGGTATGTTTATGCACTAATAAATATACAGAAGCAAGTGCACCACAATCATCTTTTGTGATCATTATTTGATTGTCATTTTATAGTTGGTTGCAAACGAAAGAATTTGTGTATGTCATACTGCACTCCAGGTGTTTTTATAACATCACACTGATATAACAGATAGCGAGGGTTTTACTGGGCATTGCTCCTTTGGACAACATTTCTCTGATTCTCAGCCAAAACAAAGTGCTTTCTTCATTTTACGATTCACCAATCATACGTAGGAAAAGAGAAAATAAAGCAGAGGGAACCAAATTATTTTTTTATCTTGGGAAGACTGTTCAACAGTCAATTGGCTTTAAAAGCACTACTGCTGTTAAGGAAAGAAAATAGAAAAAGGGTAATTTCACACATACATGTACATATTCTAAAGAAAGCTATCATAAGACTTATTTACATCAAATTAATCTCAGTCTGTTGTCCATCCAGCCTCTTTATCTTCGACTGCACATATGAACTTTCAACTTTCAACCTTGAACATTCACTTGCGAAAGGAAAAAATTCCCTTTTCCTCAAAGCAGAAACACATAATGCATGCATCTTGAACAATTTTCAACAAGCATAATACAAAATACAAAACTCTTCAATCAGTACATTGATGCCGACAACATTTTTGAGCACTTAAAATAGCCCTTTAAAAGTTAGTTACATACAGTATCATGCCACAGACAATGCCGGTGCACATCCCCCTCAGTGTCAAGATACGAACCTGCTCTTTTTTATTTTACTAACTGTTGTATAGGGGCTCAATGTTAAAACACAGTACGTCAAAATGAGCCAAGCTTAGCACCAAAGTTCAAAGAGATCAATTAATATATGCACCTCTTATAAAAGAAAGTAACAAACATCTCTGCTAATCAAAAATGAAGAAAATTACCAAAAAGTGATTGCGATTCTTCCTCAACTACGAGGATTGATGGAAACATAATACTGATGTTGTAGGACAGGATCGGCAAGGTTGTCTGAACTTGGTGAGTGGTGGCAGCAGTTTATGTGGTAACAATCAACTTGTTGGGACAACTGGTGGCTCGAAACATGTTAACATACCACTTCCCTCTAGATCAAGTTGCTTTCTTGATTATGTTTCACAATGCAACATCTGATAAACAAGATATCCCATGGAATTATACCTATGCTACAGGAAGTTCTGAAGAAGCTTCCGAACTGCTGTCCGCTCATATTGTCACCTGTCCTAGAATATTACTGTGAGCCATTTAATTTGTTATCAAACATATCATTTCAAAAGATAATTGTAAAACATAACTCTCTATAAAGATTACACAGAACATTATATCAACCAAAGTATATAAAGTATAATCTATTCTTTGACATATCTTACTTCTCACAAAAGCAATCTGCTGGCATTCGGGCAAATATCTCAAGGAAAGACAGAGATGTAATGATTGGCATGGCATGAAGCTACGCAGTCTCCCACGAAAAGATCAATTAAATGTCCATCCCATCACCACCATCTTTATCTTCCGTCGCAAAGCTTGCGTAGCTATAGCAACCTCACCGACATCCTAAAGAGAGCGACAATCAATCCTCATAAAGATTCTCAATCATCAAAAATAGTAAAAGGATTTGGTTAATTCTTCAACCTGATGGTCATCACAATAAATAGCTATCCTGATTGCCAATGTGCACAGGGTCCGTCAGACACGCGACCTGCAGTGCAGCATGCATTGATTGTCCTCATCCAGCCATCCTGCGGCTGTACGTCGTCTGGCACTCTCTACCTAGCAGGGTGCTTCCACGTGGCCGAAGAGAGCGACGGGAAACAGCTTCACGTGCGTCTGCCATTGCGCCGACAACTGGAAAAATTTCACCCGGGATAACTCGTTGCCATCGATGGTAACTATGGGGATAGCAAGATAGAGAGGGGAGAGATTTGTCAGACTTGACGAGATGGATGTGAGTATGAAGGAGAGATAGCATAATTCATAGTCACTTAATTTATTTGTGTTTGGATCTAATTAAAATTGGTGAGAAGGTTGTTTTTGGAAAGTTACACAAGTATTAATGAATAAAGTGTTGTTTAATGTGATGGACACAAAAGAAAATATGGCATGAATCTTACATTTTTTATCTAAAATTTCATTTTTTGAGGAACATTTTACTTGGTATCTGCCTCATTGCATATTTTGCTCACTGTAATCTGGATTTATCTTGAGTCCATTCCTTAACATCAGTTATTACACAGTGACTCAAAATTTGCGACAATATCTCTGGGTGTCAGGATAGAGGGTTAGGGTTAGGGTTGCAAATAGATTTTAGGATAGGTTCATGATTAGGGTCACATTTCTGTATAGGGTAAGGTCAAGGATTAAAGTTAGGAATTTGATTAGTGAAGGATATTTACCACTGACCAACTGTCACCAGAGCAGGGGTCAAGTAACCCCCAAAAAGCATGACACAATACAATCATACATGTACCAGTCTTGATCATTTCTCAGGGTAAACATAACCTACCTGTAAGTGAGTAGTCCTGTGTTCTTGACGTGCACACCAGTCTGTAGATACCATCCACTGTTTGACTCTTAAGCTCAGGGACTGAGGTTTTCTTCCCTATCCTCATCACTGCTGATAATGGAAAAAATTCAACAAACATTACACAGAGTTACACTTGTAATCAAGTAATAATAATCATAATAATGTATTTATATACCACAATTTCCATATATAATGTTCAAATGCACTCTACAGTTATATTTAACAGAAGAGGTGAGTTTTTAGATAATTTTTGAAGGTATTGACAGATTGTTGGATACGAAGAGATATCGGTAGGTTATTCCAGTTTGGAAGCAGAAGTTGTGAAGGCTCTATCACCAAGTGTGGGTAGCATCTTGGGAGATGGGTGGTTCAGCGTGATGCCTTGAGAGGGAAGGGAGTAGCGTGATGGTTGCCCGATAGTTATAAGTTCAGATAGTCGATCAAATCCTACTGCTACTCAACTTACACAACAACCGTTAAACCAAACTACTGTGCAACCAAAAGCCTTTGCAGGCATTACATTTTTGCTAATTTTGCAAGTGATTAAAAATATTGTGAAATTTCATGCTGCAAAAAAATGGATACAACACTGAAGTTGGCAGTATGGTACAGCTTCTTGAAGCAAACATGGCTTTTGTTAATAAATCATGACCGCTTCATGTTTGAATAGTGTCTGGTGTCACAAAAGAATGAAACCCCAGATTTAGATATCCGCCCTCTCATGTCTGATGACCAGAGCTGCCAACCTTGTGCGACCAAAAAAAGGAACCATGATGGCAAAAAAAAGGAATACATTAACACGAAACTTACAACCACGTGCGACACACTTCCAATGCAGAAATGTCCATTCCTCATGCTGTTTTTTCCATACAAGCAGGTATTCTTTTTTGGTTATTTTGGTATTATCGGCATTTCATTCTTTTTGAGAATATTTTTCTCTACAAGGATGTTTTCAAGTACCGTATGTTTTAAACTTGGTTTTCTTTTGAATTTGTGATCAAATCAACATTTTAGGGCAGTTGTTTGACGTGCGGAATGTTAAAAAATTAAAAAATAAAAAAATAAAAAAATAAAAAAACATATTTTATGAAGAAAAAATGTAGTACCGTAATTTGGAGGAAAAAACAGAGTAATTCCGGCAAAAACGGAATGGTTGGCAGCTCTGGATGACCAAGTCATTTTAATTAAAGTATCTTCTTTTTTCTTTTTCTTTTTTCATTAAAACCAAAATCTAAGAAACCTCCAGGATGTGTGGTTATTATCTAATTTTCTAAATATTAAAACCAAAATCTAGGAAACTTCAGGAAAATGTGGTTATTATCTACAATTTGTTTTCTCAATAAAACCAAAATCTAGGAAACCTTAGGGATGTGTGGTTATTATCTAAAATTCATTAGGGAACGAACGTCCTTTTTTAAAGTGTAAATAAATGAAACGACAATGTGGGAGTGGAAAGAAATACGAGGCTTCCACAAAAGCTATCGGTTTCACCACTTTGTTTTGCCAATCCAGTATGTGCAAGTATCACATACCTGCCAACCCTCAATAGCAAAGTTAGCATTCTCTCAAAGAGCATTTTATACGCTTTGCACACAAATTTAATGCTCAGAGAGCAACCTTGGGTTCATAACATTAGTTTGTTGAAGGCCAAAAGTAAGAATCACTCCTAAAAAATTAGAGATTGCTGACACCTATTCTACTATATACAGTTAACGACCCCTTTTTCAGGACTACACACACTCAAGAAAGAAAGATTACTGAGAGTCCTTTTCGGGACTCCCCAATCCTCCCTCTCTCTCACATGGTGCAACCACAAGCCTACTGTATAACAAACCCCTTGTATATACAGTAGGCTTGCGGGTGCACCATGTGAGAGAGAGAGGGAGGATTGAGGAGTTCTGAAAAGAACTCGGTAATCTTTCTTGAGGGTGTGTAGTCCTGAAAAGGACTGTTGGTGTAGTCTTGAAAAAGACTGTTGGTTATCTTTCTTAGCTTATAGTTCTAAGGAGAACTATAGCGCTTGAAGACGATGAGTGGCGGGAGTGGCTCGACGATTCGAACAGGTTGACTTGACGACGGATAGCAAGCCTACTGTATATCTACATCACCATGCAAGCCGATACTTACAAGCAGCATCTAACCCCTTGTATATTTGACGTTTTTTGTGTTTTTGTAACTCTGTTTGAATTAGGGCCTTTGTTGAATACTTTAAATGTAAGTTTCAATATGTCACATTCTCAAGAAACATAAATCGGGTCAAGTCAATTTTTCACATACTAAAAAAATACAAAACTTGGTAAGGATATGAATATTGTAGTTGTTAACTGTATATTTTTCATACTTTAGAAAGGTATAAACCTACTTTTCTTGTTCTTCTCCCTTGTGACGACAACCATGGAGAGGGCAGCGGTCGCCGCCGGTGCCTCGCTGCTGGACGGTAGACGGTAGACTGTGAGGGAGCGGAACGCAGTCTTTAGGGATGACTTGTCCTTCTTGCTCCCTGACATGGGCCAGTACTCCACCTGCAGGTCCAGGAGCTCGCTGTTGCTGCCGGGCGTGGGAGGACTGGTCGGGGTGACAGAGCTGCTGCTGCTGCTGCTGCTGCTCGGATGGAGGGATGGACGAAAGAAAAAAGCATGTGAAATTTGTAACAGTGAGGTGGTGAATGACAAGAAAAGTTGCATTTTTTATGTGTTATAGGTATGTTGGTCGTGTAGCTGTTTCATATATGTCAGGAAATTCAGCTTCTTCTTGAAAGTCGGAAAAACCGTGCAATATGGGCATGTTATCACTGGTTAATGATTACCGGTAGGCTTTATATCGATTACACTGACTTTACTGACAATGTGTATTGACAAGGAGAGGGGTGGAGTGTATTTCCCTAGCCTTCCCCTGAAGGATGGTGGTACAGTCAAACCTGCTTTAGTGACCACCTGTCTACAAAGACCACTTTTTGTGTTTCCCTTGGGCGGTCGCTATAGACAGGTTTGACTGTAGTATGGACAGCAGAGTTGGGGTGGAGCATTTCCCCTTCCTACCCTTCCCCCAGGGGGAAGGTGGTTGTACCAACAATATGGATTGACAAGGGGGGGGGGCGGAGAGATTCCCTAGCTTACCTCTGTGGGACGGTGGTAGTACTTACAGTGAGACTTCAGGGAGCAGAAATTCCCTTTCCATTCAAACTAATCTCTCATGCAAGGTGGTCAAAGTGACAAAGGGCATGTCCAAAGTGTGTTTCCTGAACCTGCCCTCTAAGAGGTAAGTTCTGACCGCGAGACTAATAGGGTAGGGTGTTTCCGTAACTTACCTCTGTGGGACGGTGGTAGTACTGACAGCGGGGCTAGGGGGTGGGGTGCTCCCATCCATCTTCTCCTTGGCCGACGATGGTGGACTAGAGGACAACAGGCTATAACCCGAGGCAGATTCCTCACTCTCTGTATACCGGTGAACAATTAAACCATAGACATGATAAACACTTGTAAATGAGAGGCCGTTAAGTTCTACTTCTTTTGGAACATTTCACCTGGGTCTTGATGTGTAAGAGTGAACTTTGACATTGATCTCAACTAAAGTTACATGCCAATCAACTATTAAAGAATAAAAGAAAATGGCAATCACAATTTTTCACATTAATTGAAGTACTTGCAATCAATGTTGATAAATACTCTTTAATACACATACTGCATACAAACAAACAAATTGGATGTAATGCTATTTAATACAATTATTATTCTGTATTATTTTAATAGCAACCTAAAAATAGGCATTCACATTTAAACTGAAAACTGAAAACTGTAAATAATTTGATCTAAAAAGTCCTCTCAGTATGTATAATGACAATCAATATCAGATACCCTTGGCTAAAATTAACATCATCATATTTATACTTTAGCAAGCATTTTTGGTGATCTATATTCAAGGACTTGGATTGAACATGTCAGATTTTTAATCTGATCCCGACATGGGGATAACTGACAGTCCTTCAATAGTTGAGAGACTATATGAGCTAAGGTTTTCAATGGATACTCAATGGGGTTCAGTTACAGACAAGTGACAGCTGCTAATTAAAAGAGCAGAACTGGCAGGTACTGGGGACAATGCCAAATGGATAAGAGTGACATCCCGCTTGCTAGTTTCTAATCTCTTATTCTTTTAATCACTTCAAACACTCTGGTTGCAGCAAACGCTCTTCATCCTCCTCCTTTCTGAGAATTTACATGACTTCAGAATTGCTTGACCACAATAAAGTTGAACTTTGTTGGTGAGTAATATGGTTTTGTGGGTTATGTGGAAAGACAACAATCCATATGGTAAACATCGTTCATTTGGCACAATAAAGGAGAGGATACACTACATGGAAAGGGATAGATGGTACAATGAGATGATCATAGTATTTCACATGCACTAGCTGATAGAAAATGTTTAAGTTGCCTCCCCCTCCCTTTCCCTCTACCTCTCCCCCTACCCCCCCCTCCTCCTCCCAGGAGATCAAGTAATATCGGGAATGTCAGGAAATTCACTTAGTTACCCCTCTAATATCTGGGAAAGCAATACATCATGGTCATGTAAGGACTGTTTAATAACCATAGTCTATTAAAAAGTTGATTGAAATCACTTCAAAATTTCAAATTAGTAGAGTAAGAAACTTCCTGGGGTAGATTTGTCATAACATCTCTCAGGTAGAAGTCAATAATATTAGATAATTTTCTCGATTCAGAGATTTGGGCATGCAACATCAAATTACCCACTATTTTTATAGAGAGTCAAGGAATTGACAAAAATATCAAAGTGTCTTTTAGATATTAAACTGAAAAGGTGAAGCGACCTTTGAGGTTTATGATTAATTAACAGAGTGAGTGTTGGCTGTTTTCCAAAGCTGCAATTGTGGCAGTTTTAACACTTTGGGTAGCTATGGGGTGAGATATTAAGAGATGGGTCAGCATCTGACCAAATGTGATTTATGCATCTGTGATAAAGGTGGGGTGTAGAGTGGGGTTTGTAGTGGGGTTTGGTAATAATAATAATAATAACAACGTCTCTTATAAAGCGCTTACCACCGAAGTCTCTAAGCGCTATAACACACAGAATAGACTGATAAACAATTACATATTAAACAAAACATAAAAGTGCAAATAAACCTACAAATTACAATACATATGAAATACACATCAATGTGAACAGAGTAAGTTAATCATTAAAAGCAATTTTGAATAAATGTGTCTTGAGAGAAGTTTTTTTTTTGGTATAGGGAACAGTGGGGTGGGGCAGGAAAGGGTACCTGTGACAAGGAAAACAGAGTCAGATGACATCTTCTATGTAGGAGATGTCTCAAACAGCTGACGAAGAACAGCTGTATATATTTATCCATCAACTCTACAAGCAATGGTGAGGCATATGTTTTAGCCAGAATGTGAAACAAAGCAACACTTTATTAAAGTGACAACAATCATTCAATGGAGTTGCTTGAGATTAGGTCCGTCTCTACACTCCTCCTCCCTCCCACCTCAGATCTATGTGCATGTATTCTGCCATACAATTACTACAAGTTTGTTTTATACAAATTAATTCACTCTTTCCTTGCACATCAAGTGTGTTTATTTATTCTAGAACCAAGATACTGGGTGAGGCAAGAACATACCATCTCAAACAAGACGGCTCTGTCGCAAAAAAATACAATAAAAAACAAACGTTCATTATAGGTAGTGGCCTATGTTGTAACAAGCTAACAAAACTCAAATGTTGCTGTACTACATCAATATCTAATCAAATGATTGCTTGTCTATCTCTATAGGTACATGTATAAATGCTTCCGTTCACACTAGCTTGCCACAAACAGACAGTATTAAGGCTTGACCAACAACAACAAAAAAGGAAAATTGTTATTTTGAGTACTGAATGACTCAGCAAGTCATTTATAAACAAAATTAGAATTCCATTATCCAGTTTGGAGCTCTTACCTGCAATGGCCACTGCTCCTAATGCTGAACTTGGGGGACCAATTAAAACATTCTGAAATTAAAAAAAATAACAAAATTAGCCTTGCATAAAAAATCTTATCATAATTAGGAAGGAGCATACTATGTATCACCTTGAATCATAAATATTTCATGGCACTAAAATCAAGTTGATCCTATTATCATCTTAACTAGTTTAAAACTGAATTCTCCTATTCCCACCAGCTTAATACAGATGTACCACTCTGTTCTCATACACAATGGATTAAAAGTGATTTGACAATATATATGTCTTACAGTTTGTTACAAAATGCAAAATTGCAAAATTATGAAAAAAATTATTTAAAAAATGTATGATCTAAAAATTCAAATTGATCTAGATCTAATGTGACAGGAAAATAAACAACACCTTCCACATACACAACAGAGAATCTTTAATACTAGATTTATCAGAATTCACACAAATGTATATTTAGTGAGGTAATTTCTTTTCCATTTATGAAAGCACATTAATTATTTAACAAAAAAACAAAAAAAAACAATGGGATTTCGACTTACACTAATGAATGGAACAAATTTCTGGCAAGATTCATCATCAGATCCTCTTAATTTGCATGTGAGCATCACCTCTCCGATTGGCAATCCAAGACTCGTGGTAGCACCAGACAGATATTTCTCCACACGATTCGCTATCTCTCGCTTATCAGCTGGAAAAATAGTAATAATAATGTTACCAAATTTATGGATAATAACTTAGAATATGGTGAAGAACAAAGTTACAATATTTGGTTTTAGAACTAAACCAAATTTTCAACCTTCATAAGAACTTCAAGAGTTACAATGCTGATTGAACATATGCTGTAGAGTCTTAAAGTGTACAAAAGATCCTATATTTCATGTATCACCTCCTGACAGCCAAAAGGGCGTTAACTCTGTGCTAATGCATACAAGTTAATGCAATTCTGGTTGGCAGTTATCAGTAGATATACCTTTTTTTCCAGGTATAGGGTCATTGTTAGGAATAAAAACTAATAATGTTTTTTTTTTTTAACTGGTGTCAATCTATTAATGTTCATTATTTCTTCCCTGACACGGGTCAATGCCTCTTACAGAATTTTTTATGGAGCATTGGTTGAATATGCATGATTTTGTCATGACTGGTGTGTTCGATGAACCAATGAACATTGAACACAGGACAGAATGGGCATTTTGCCATTGAAAATGGCACACACACACAAAATAAAATTATTTAAAAAAATATACAAAAAAAACATGTTGGAAATCTTATTTTATTGAGGAAAATCGTACTGTCGTATTTACTTCTAAAAATCGTACGAAATACAATTAAATCGTACTAGTTGGCAGGTCTGAGAATACTATAGTAAAATACCTGCCAACCTTTCACAGCAAAAATTAGGAATACATTTATTTTGTATTCTTTTCACACAGAATATTGCTTAAGTAGAGAGGAATCTAGGGTTCAAATCAATAGCTTGAAGGCCAAAAAGTAGGAATCATTCCTTCAAAATAGGAAGGGTTGGCAGCTATGTAGTAATATAATACTTTAATGGGGCCACTCAATACAGCTCAGTGCTGAGAGGGGGAGGTAATGATTATGTAATCCCAGACAATTAATCACCCAGGTAATTCCATGAACAATTAATTAAGTACTTAAAATATAATTGAATTAGTCCATTAATTAGATGTGGCTGTCATTTGCAGTAAAGAAGAAATGAAAACTTCAAAAGAATGGAAAATATATATATACAGAAAGAGTGGGAGCAAGGAAGAGGCAGAGAGTGAGATCAAAAGACAAAGGAAAATGAGAAAAGGAGAGAGAGTAAGGAACTGAAAGAGGGCGAGACAAAGATAAAGATAAAAAGACCGAGGCAGTGAGAAAGAGATAAAAATAAAGAGACAGAGATAGAGAGACAGAGATAAAGAGACAGAGAGAAAGAGACAGAAAAAACCCAAGAAAATTAAAGAGGAAGGAGAGAGAGTGTGGGATGGGGGGAGAAAAGGAGAGGAAGTTCATGACAGAGTGAAAGAGAAAGAGAAAGAGGAATATGCATCCAAGCATGGGGTATGGGATAGACAGAGACTTCACCAAAATGGCAGAGACAGAAAGGGGGGGGTATGTAAAAATTAACTTTGCTTGTGATTATAAGTCTTTGAGCTCAGTAGACTGCAATAACAGGTAATTGTTGCTTCTCTTATCTTTAATGTTGAGATACAAAGACGGTTAAAATAGCCTTACCTGCAGCCTCTTTCTCAGATTTTTCCCAGACTTCCTTCCAGAAGGAGTCTTGGAATAATGAGTTGTATCTCGTATCGACTGAACTCAGATATTTGGCCACGGAGTTGTTACCTGCAAAGAAAACAGTATAGAAATGTAAAATAATTGTAATCCCACTGACATTTAATTTCTTATTTACATCTTTGATAACAAACATAATCATTAATTCAATTATAGCACAAGGACCTATTTCGTTTTGTAAAACTTGTCTGTGAAAACTTGATACAATGGACGATACAACATTAACATAAAATGTTTCATTACCAACATGTAGCTGACACATGGTCAAACTTGTATATCAAAATCACTCGAGGCAAACAAGAAAAATTCTTTTAGAAAGACGGTCTTTAAAACAGGTCCTGGTCTCTTCTTACATGGTTCTTTACAAGGAAATGTTCAAGGAAAATGAAGAAGGGCTGTTTCCAGACAGTCTACTATGTTGTCCAGGGCCCACACCAAGGCACAGATGTAGCACGGCCAGCAGATGTATATTTCCAGAAATCTACATTTTAATGCTTCACATTTATTTCATGACATCTACATCTATTGTTCACAATGATCGGCCCAAATTTTTTTTCTATGTTATTTCTTTATTCTTTCCTTACAAAACAGTGTTAAAAATTTAGCTGGTGCCTAGGTGTCATTGGCCAAATAAAATTCTGTTAATTAACCTGAAAGTCCTGCATTGTTTGGCAACCTTTAATAAAAATAAAAAAATAAAAGATCTCTGGCTGTCAACCTCAAGTTAATCAAGAGCTCTGTAAAACTATCTGACCAAATTTGTGTTTGCACCCAACTGCCACGTACACAGCATTCAGTCTACCATAGCTCACCTGTAGGGACAATGTAGAATTTGACATAGTTGAGCCATTCTGATGATTTGGCTGAGAACTGCTCAACGTAGGGCTTAAGGACGGAGCCAATGTAGCTATCACTCCCGCAGACGCCGATCTTGATGGGGGACAAGACTCTGGCGTTCTGATTGCAACTGTATGAGGAAAAGATGAGGAAAACAAATGGTTTGAGGATGTTGTCAGTTCTGGGTCCCGTCTTAATAAAGAGATGGTATTAATCGCAACTTATTTGCGATTGATATCAATCACAACTATGGACATAAGAGATAGGGGACTGCAAACTTGCGATTGATTTGAATCAAAGTCCTTGAATCAATCGCAACTCTTTATAAGACAGGGCCCTGATGAAAATCCTTGTAAAGATTGACTCAGTTTCTCAAAAACAATTTTATTTAATTTTTTTAATATTTTCAAACTTTCTAGGATATAGATACATCTCATACAATTTAGCAATGCTTTGGAATGTAATTATCATCATTTCATTTGATTTCTATCGATATAAGTACAGACTATAATGTAATTGTGAAATATCAGTGATATTCTTTTGGAGTTATAAAGCACATGAAAGTACATGTATAAGCAATACACACATTACATTGGATCAGCTACCGAAGTTTAATTTTCATAAGTGTCATCAAATATAAAGATTCTGAGAATGAGTCAAAATAACACAAATGAATGAGTCAAAAATATGTTACAGTTGAAAATGATCAGCATGACGCACTGTAAATCACTGTCTTTCTACTTGAAACTGTATTTATAATCAAACTACGGTAGTAAATGACTTTTGACATTCATAGAATCATGCCAATGTGAATGAAACCTACCTTGGCATATGAGCAAGGCGGTAGTAAAATTGTGACTACCGTAAATGAAGGTCATAATAAATTCTTCATAATGGGCAATGATTACTATTAATCAGAGTTCAATGATTGGCAAATTTATATTTTTGTACAATGTCAGAGTACTTTTAAAACCTTACATATTTGATTAAAGAGAGAATTGCAACCAATGTCAAATAGGTATGACTCTGCTAAAGCTTAAAAACAAGTAATCAATCAGATATATTTTCATTCTAAGAGATGCGGTTGATTTGTCGGCTTTAAAATACTCATGAATCAATCTGGATCTTACACATTGGATTACAGAATCTTGAAAATAACAATTTAACATCATTGAAAGTATACATTTTTGTCTATGAAAGTTTCACAAATTTTGTGAGAAAATGTCATACCACAAAACAATGATGGTACACAATACTGAAACTAAATTTTTGAAAATCATAATTTGTTTGTACCAAAATTTTCTAATTTGACAGTAAAAACTTGCATGAAAATTAATTGAATCTCAGACAATATTGTAAAGATTCTGGGAGACTTACAATTTCTGTATTTTGTGGACAATGAACTGGATTGTAGCCTCCACATCTGCTGCTGTACTCGTCTTAACGATGCTGATCCTTGTTCCTTGTAAGCACTGGGCAATGAACTGTAGATGATACAGATAACAGAGGAGCAAGCAAGCAATTATAAATCTAAGTTTCACAGAGGAACTTGAAAAATTGTAAAAAATGTCCACATTTTAAGATTACAGGCTCATCAATGGAAATCAGCAACAGACTGATTTTTTTTGCTAGCATGAGCACTTATTTCCAAAGAACATTGTTATGTTTATTATTATAAAATCATTTTATGTTCTGTAAATCATAATGAGAAATTTCAAGCGTTTGTATTTACATTGGGTATCTTTATATACAGCAAGCAGAACTACAGCAAAGAATACTACATAACTTAAAGGACCATATTTTACTAATTCAGTTAAACCTGTCCTTGAGTCTATCACGTTTATCATAGGAAAACTTTTGAACAAAAGCTTAAGCCCAGCGTTGGGTCTAAATTCATATATAAATTATATATACATATCTATGAATATAGAATTGATACTAAATGACAACATAGTAACTTGCTTTCGTTGCATTTTGAACCTCTGCATCTCAAAGGGCAATCCAACCCTTGTAAATGAGTTGATTTGAATGAAAGCAGAAAATAACAGAAACAGGATGGCAAAAGTCTGAAATGAATCTGACCAATAGTAAGGAAGTTATGAATGTTTGAAATAAGAGATCACTACCGGTAAGTCTATGCGAATCTCAAATTGGTAGTTTGGTCAGTGGATTGTGACATAGGACGTGGATAACTCTCCCATTTGCCGTGTACAAAAATATCATTAATTTCTGTTTTTCTTGTAAGTTCCTTCTCCCTTGGGGCACTGCTCAAAATATAATATAGATAGCATAATATTTTAAGTCCTCTAAAAAGAATAGACCCCGCTGAGCCATAAATCTTTGAAAATTTTATATTTTAGTCATTTTGTATGTTGGAACAGAAGGGAAAGGAGACCGGCACAACGTCACATTCACGTTACCGCTTCAGCCAATTTGAAGTGCCCATACGTATAGTGATTACAACTTTCAAAAAATCATCACTTTCTTATACTTAGTCAGATTTAATTGAAACCCTCATCAGTTTGCTTCTCTGATTTTTCTGCTTTCTTTTAGAGTAGATATCTATTTGGGTTGGATTTCCCTTAAACTGATAAAGTCTGAAGTACAGTGTATATTCTAATTCAACACATCTTGCTCATCTTTTAGACATTGCAATCTGATCATGAATAATTCACTGGGTTATCGCATAATCTCTCTCTCTAATCACATCATCTTTGTCCATCTTAGTTTACCTACGAGCAGCGCTGCCGGTTATTCCTATGACTCTATGAGCCATTCATACAATTATAATGAGGGGTAATTTTAGATCGTGCTTGGGGAATGAATGCTTCATGGCCACTCAGGATACTACTTTTACCTTTTTTATACAGTCTGTTTGCCTCCCTGCTGCAGAACATTTTCAATTACTCATCTACTGGTTTCAGAGATATAATGCACACACATTGATTTTGCCTTATTGGTACAGGGGCACATGAATAATCAGTATTTTCACTGTGGCTACACAGGGGGAAGGTGTATCAACAGGGAGAAAGGAGGAGTGGAGGTGGGGGAGATGGGATGGAGGCAAGCAAGGTAGACAGAGAAAGAGTCAGTTACCGGTAGACATATAGATATGAGAGAGAGAGAGAGAGAGAGAGAGAGAGAGAGAGGGGGAGGGGGAGGGAGAGAGAGAGAGAGGGACGATCATACACACACACACAAATACACACGCACACAGCCAGACACACAGCCAGATACAGAGAGAGGGGGGAGGAGGGAAGATGGTGAGATACAGAAGTAGACAAGGAGCATGAGAGGAGAGGAAAAGAAAAAAAAAGGAAAGAAAAAAATAGCATGCGTTAGGGAGAGGAAAGAGAACAAGAAGCTGAATCATTAATCTAAAGAGAGAGATAGGAAACAGGAGGTGAAAACATCAAAAGCATTAAGGGTAGAAAATAAGGAGCAGGGAAAATAAAAGGGTGCAAAAATATCACAGGATCAGAGAGCAGAAAGAGAAATAGAAAAGGGGTTAAACAGACAGACAATGATGGACAGGGAGAGCAAGCAAGGAGGGGGAGGGGAAGGGGTGGGGAGTGTTGGGTAGAGAGGGTGGTTGATCATCATGCTTCAAGTCTTGCAATAATCACATAAATAGATTATGCTCTCTCTCTCTTCCTCCTCCACTTATCTCATGAGAGATACAGCAGCCCCAGGCCTTCCATGCAACAGTAAGACAGGCAGACAGACAGACAGACAGTGAGGCTAACTCTGTTCATCTTCATCGTGAATTAGTTTGAGCTAAATGATCAGGTAGTTTGGGCTAATTTTTCTCGGATCAGAATTGGCAGGCTCTATTTTTAAAAAAATAGGATAATGCTGACAGGCCTAAAGAGACGGGGGCAAAGTGGAATGAAAGTTTGCCCTAAATGCCTGATGGAAGCTCCTTAGATAAGTATGAATGACATTGAGTGCAAAGCTGTAGCTAACAATTTTCTCATAATGGTTGACTTTAGATAAGTGGCTTTTCTCCTGTTGTGTCTATCTAATTAATGCAAACAATATGATTGTCATCCATCATGAATTCCCTATCTTATTTTTAGCACAGCTTAACTCCCCAATAAATATAATCTAAATTAAAAGGTTGTTTTTTGTATCATCAATATCATAAAAGGGAAATTAAATCAAACACTATCTACACAGAGACACTAAAATAGAAGAGCATTACAAAGACAATGAGGCGCTAGGAGGGAACTTTAGATTCAGTAAATTAAAAAAAAAAAAAAAAACTTTTGAGGGCAAAGTTCAAAAACATCATCTAAGTCATAAAATCATAAAGAGTCAATATAAAAACAATTAATTGTCATTATAGCTGACACAAATTGAAAAATTATGACTCTGGAACGATATCAAAGGACAAATTCACGGGCGGAAAGATGAATGCCACAATAGGCCTTGTCCGCTATATTTTGACATTGAAAGACTATTGCAGCTGTCTGGCAGCTGGTGTGTCATGTGACATTTCATTCACATACATGTAAACACACCTGTTTGCTATCATTGAGTAAGGAGGCAACATTACAGGTGGAAATATGAATGTGTTCATATACAGGCTCAAACCAAGAACAAGCAAGAGAATATGCATGCTATTTTTATATCTTTTAGTACACTGGACTTTAAAACTGATGCTGTGGTTACTGTCTAAGTCTGATCATTTCAACCTCCTTTGAACCTGCTTTAAGCCAGACTTTGGTTTAAATTCTAGTAGAATATGGGCCTAAAAGTAAAACATAAATAGGCTTTAAAGTACAAGTCCACTCCACTGAAAAGTTGAGCTGATTAGATAGACAAAAATCTAAAAAGCCCAAATATAACTTGGTTTTGGAAAATGGTGCTCAGATTTATTTTTAATAATTTTTTTTAATGAGCAAAAAACAAGTTAATGATCGAGTCGGTTGTGACGTAGGGTCCTCACAACACAGATTCGTAATGTAACAAATTTAATGCATACGTCTTTGTGAAGTGCCTCGATACAAACTATTTCATTCACCTGATAAGAATAATGAAACACTATTATTCTTATCAGGTGAATGAAATAGTTTGTATAGAGGCACTTCACAAAGACGTATGCATTAAATTTGGTTACATTACGAAAATAGCCTATTGTCAGAATGTATACCGCTGGCACTTTCGTTGTGAGGAGCATACGTCACATCCGTACAGCAATATAAATGTTTTGCTCGAAATACCCGAAACAAAAATTGCTCTTATAAATCACCTGATTTAAGTACGCCCGTGATATTTGGCAGTTTTAACCTTTGATTTATTTACAACATGTTATAATTTTTGAAAATCGGAGTGGACTTGGGCTTTAATACATTTGGCCTAAAAGTACAGGTCAAACATTAAATAAACAATCAACTTTGTATTGCTTTACAAATGAAAGATGAAATAAACTTGTAGATACTGTGCCACCCTTTTCAAAACAGATATCATAAATAAGCTGTAAAATATGAAATTATAATGCCAACTCATTGTTCCACCATCAAACTGGTCTCAAAAGATCTTCACTGGGATCAAATTTCAGTCATACCCTCTTTTAGTTTTAGAAGGAGAAACTAACAGATCATACAAACCTGTTTGTATTAAAATTGGGCAAGATCATAGTACATTCTTTATAACTTTGATATTTTTCATTATCG
This sequence comes from Mesocentrotus franciscanus, assembly GCA_037976565.1. Lineage (NCBI taxonomy): Eukaryota > Metazoa > Echinodermata > Echinoidea > Camarodonta > Strongylocentrotidae > Mesocentrotus > Mesocentrotus franciscanus. The sequence continues at coordinate 36,008,705 of CP137669.1, read as the reverse complement.
ACACAGGACCTAATGATTTCAGGTAAATCATTAAAAATCATGTTACCCTTTAGGGATTTCCAATTTGTTTAGTAAAAGAACTTTTATGATGATTCTTTCAACCATTGAAATGCTTTAATGGCATATATTAATTATTCTATTCATGTCTACAACCTGTACCATACTCGCATCATAGCCTTGTACTAACCAAACAAAAGAACATCATGTCACATGTGACTTGCTTGAGAGAATTACAAGGTCTGGAAATAATTTAGTGTATTGTTCTATCCAATATCCAAAAACTCTATGGTAACATGTAACAATGTGAACCTTGTTTGAGCACACCACCAGCATATCGAAGCTGTCATGAGTACCTCAACAAAACGCACATACATGGAAAATGTGGCAGGAAACAAAAACCCTATGTTAAAAGGCTCTTTGTTACATGCATCATTGCAGGCATAGTGTGTCTGTGATAACAAAATTAAAACTACAAAGCAATACAAATCTATTTTAAAGATATACTTCTTCTCTAGTTTAAAAGCACCTGTCATGACAAAAGAGGAAATGCCACATCTGTAAATGTAATATACTAATTTCAAAGTAACAAAAGAGAACAGTAGCATATTTATGGGTTATTAATTCATCCAAATTATGGATTTTTAAAGAGCTTAAAGATGCAATAAGGAACAAAGCCTTAATTTGTATTAACCCATTCAATATGATATGTTTTGCTCATATAATATATTTCATGAATGTTTGTTTAAACAAAAAATGTAACAGCAGTATCAAAAAGGTCTAACAGTCGCATACTACTATTAAAAAAAAGTGCAATGACACCAATGAAACAAATGAAGAATAACAACCAATGATGAGGTCTACACAATACTCCTACCTCATTTCATGGCAGTGTCTGGTACAAAAGACTAAGGGACTCAAGACACATGAGAAGAAGAATTTTCAATACCAGAATTCAGTTACTTTGTGCTCTTTAATCAATGTGGAACATACATATAGCCTTTGCACCATTGACACACAGTGGCTCTATGAGGTATGATGCCAAAGAGCCAAAAAGAATATTGTATCAACCCCTAAAGCAGACATAACACACTATCCAGCTTTGAATGTGTCATACGAGTGTCTAATGGACAAGACTGGGAGGCCTACGGACACATGTGCAGGAGAAATGCATGTAGGTCAGTCAATTCATTTGAGAGAGAAGGACGAAGGGGATTGTCTGCCAAATGCAACGACAATGCTTATCATGAAGCATTCAATGCAGCTGAAGGAAAACTCAATCATCGATATCAGGCTCATAATGGACGGATGTTGTAGGGCATTGCCAACTTAATAATGCTAGCCATGCAGCGCTCTGGGACAGTAAGTGTCAATGCAATAATGCAATGCTGAAGGTTGATGACAATATTGCATAATGAAAATGACCTGACTATATTTGGATTTAAATAGTGTCTGTAACATGGATCGTTATCTGCTCAATGCTAGCCAGCATTCTGGGACAGTGTACTCTGTCAATGCAATTTAAAGTTTTGATAGAACTGATATGCATAATGAAAATGACCTGACTATATATGCATTTAAATATTTCTGTATTCAGGAGGGCTGAGCATTTATATTATTTCTATTATTCATTTAGCAAAGACAAAATCAAGAAAACAGTGAGTACTAAAAGCAGTTTTCATGCAAGGTATAACTTATTCTGTCCAACTCCAGAAATGCTAAATCATAACAGATATCAATTTGTTTATATCTGGACAACTCTCATATGAAGACAAATAGATCTATTTCAGTATGAAACCAAAGTATATTTTACATCCTTAATCAAACGAAACCTCTAGAGTGTCCAGTTTTATTTTTTCCTTTCTAATTAACTGTAATATAAATGTCACTTCATTTTATCGCCAACCGAAACAAGATATTTGCACGAACAAGCAAAGGATGCGTAGAATCCGATATCATAAATCAAACTGATGAGCCAGGAAGAAAAGAAACTTGCTTAAGGAATGAAAACAATAACAAGTCTGACAATTTAATCCATAGCAGCACAGTCTCTGTATTTGCAATATCCTTTGATCCAGAATGCTCTGAATTACACATTGTACATGAGCAGAAAGAGAACAAAAATCACAGAAAATGTTGTATCTATTTCCAATAGAGTACGTTGTGCCGATCTCGATTATGAGTAATTTAATTGTTACTAATCATTAAAGTCTCTAAATTAGCAATGCAATCTAAAAAATGAAATATAAGTTAAAAAAACTGTTATGGGTTACCTTTTTCAGTTCCAAATGAAGCTTTCAACTGTCCTAAATGTTATATTAAATCTATCATTTTTGGACAAAGATAAGCATGTTTTTCCTTCATAAATTCACACAGGTTCGTGAAGTGTGCAGTAAGCCGTCACAGAACAATGTTTTTTGTCAAGATTAATGATAAAAAATGCTTGAACAATTTTTAGGTGTGATATCTTTGTATCTTTGTGGCACTGTTGTGGTTCATAACCTCTCCATAATAGCCCTTTAGCACCTACATGTACATGTAAATCGTTCCAAACCATCCTTTTTTCACTGTATGTACCTAAAACTGTCTGTACATTTCTACCTGATATAGTTTTAAAGATAAAGGCCAGTTCTGGTCATGCGATTGCATTGTGAAAGAAACGTCGTGGAATCGATCAGAAAAGGTTGATCATCTAGCATATAAGTATTGGTGTGTACTGCAAGGTTCTGGAATCATCAAAATGATAAGAAATTTGGCCCAGTCTTGGTAAAGTTACATGCACTGTACACAGAAATATGTATATGGGACTAAGCGACCATGTGCGCGATATTTATTTGGTCCCAATAGATATAATAATTTACCAAATATATCAATTAGTAGGCGGTTTCCCGACTTTCCCGGCAAAATTTGTATCATCACGTATTAGTCCAAACATATTCTTTCACATGATTGGTAATGAGAGCTTCCATTTCATTTTTTTGAGAGAGGGGCATTTCCAAAACTGGTCTTTACCTTTAAGCATTTAATAGTATGGGTCTTGCTCCATCTCACATGAATTACCACACTAAACGCTCATTCAAATATGATGCAGTAAACCACAATTAAATGGCAACTGCAGAGAATACAGGTCCTACGTGGTGGAAGCGTCATGGTGTAGTGGTTCCGACTCCCATCTTTCAATCATAAGGTCGTGAGTTCGAATCCCACTCCAGGACATTAATTTCCTTCAGCAAAATATTCATCCACATTGTACTCCTTGAAACGCAGAGCGCATGACAGCTGCTCTGCTAAAGCCAGGGTAATTATGCCGCATTATTGTAGAACGCTTAGAGACTTTTGATAAAGTAAGTGTTAGGCGCTATGTAAGCAACTATAATTACAGTCAAACCTGTCTATAGCGACCGCCCAAGGGAAACACAAAAAGTGGTCTTTGTAGACAGGTTCCTTTAATACATGTTTCAATGAGAAACCATTTTCAAAGGAAACATAAAATGTGGTCTTTGTAGACAGGTGGTCTTTGTAGACAGGTGGTCACTAAAGCAGGTTTGACTGTATTATTATTATTACATGTAATAGCTCTGTGTTATAAGATAAAGAAATGTGAACCATGCTACACTTTACATCATCATAAAAAATTTTAAAATGTATAATATTAAAATGCGACATATCCTAATGAGGCTCGAAATGAATGATAATAATAATAATAATAATAATAATAATCTTTTTAAGTCCACTCCAAATTTTATTAAGTTAAACCGAAAATGGAAATTCTTTTTGCCCAATTGATCGTGAGCCCGGCAGCCACTGAGCAGCGCCAGATCGACATTGCTCTATCCCCTTATTGTTGAACGCCAAACAAGGTAGCAGCAACTCCCATCTTTTAACGTCTTTTGGTATGACGCGCCCGGGGTTCGAACCCACGACCTCCCGGTTGTGAGGCGGACGCTCTACTGATTGAGCCAACACACCGGTTGTATGAAAGCATGTTACTGTGATGTAAACATAATTATGTTTTTAATCTGTCTGAAGCCATACAAAATATCACACCATGAAGTGCAGAAAAGTCTACAATTAACTTCTTTTTAATGGCGCTAATGAGATAGTAAATCAAGTGGACTTACCTGCCCATGTTTTTCTGAGATGTTTACAAGAAGTATCTTCTCCGGAGTTGTTTCGTCTTTGACCCACAACTCTGAGAGCTGTTCTGTGATTGGCAATTTAGGTTTCTGTAAAGTCAAGCAGCAAAGCTTGTAGAATTAATGGTTTGTCTTGAGTCATTAGAACTGAAACAACTCTGATTAATGTAGTCAGCAATTAAGAGATCTTTCACCGGCTTCCCAGTTACACGTTTCGTGCTAAACTACTACAGTTTAGTTTGTACTCCCTCCTGGGTTTCGCTATCTTAATAAGCAATTACAGTTCTTTCTCTGTCTCTCTCTCTCTCTCCACCTTATTTATTCTTTAATACTTGAAAAACTACAAAAGGCTTAAAATTCATTCCTTGATGTATACAGTATGCTGCTTGCAAGGAATGTGTTATTTATTAACTTCAACTACCACTCTTTTTCTGCAATATGCTTGCCCATAACATCAACATCATTGTATTTTCAAGTACCGGTACTAAAAAATGCATACGTCAATTTTCTTTTACTTTATTGACTGATATACAAGACACGGACAGTGATAAAGTGCTCTTTCGTTTGTTTCTTGAGTGGACTAGTAGTCATAGCATTCAGATTTGAGTACCTGGAGACTTATGCCTAATAATGGGTAAACTAATACGAGCCCCCAGCAAAAAAAGGAAAGAAAGAAGAAGAAGAAGAACTGTTTGACTTTCAACCAACAATAATCACAAATTTGGTATTTGCTTTTGATTTTATGTTAAATCACAACTGGTCATCATCTTTACTTTGGAAAAACCTTTAATACATGGCTGATTTAAAACTTAGCTAATTGACATTGGTCTATATCACCATGCAGACCAGGATCATGCAAGACTGTATCATAACAGTGCTCCTGCACTTACCCTCTTATCTCCCGTCCCAAGACTGTTGGACCTCTCCGCAGACTTGTTCCTCCTGTGCTCCCCATCTCTTCCTCCTCCTCCTCCTCCTCCTACCCTCATCTCTCTCCCCGCACTACTACTCCTCTTGTACCCCACATCCCTGAGCCCCGCTGCCCCCGCTTGGGGTCCCACCAGGGGTATGGTGCGGTCTCCGTTGGCCGAGGGGACGGGGTTCTTGTTGGCGTCAGTGGTGCTGTGGGAGCTGCCGTTGCTACCCTGTCTCCGATGATCGCCTACGCGGTGGGTGTTGTCCTCGTCGCCACCTTCGGGGATAGTCAGCTCTTCCATGCTTGCATCCTTGGAGAAGTAATCCTAGAGAAGGATGGAATAATCACAAGTTTTGAGGAAAAGATATAATACATCTTTCACCACTAACAGCTGAACATTAAGATTAGCTGTTAGCCTTCTGAAGCTATGTCATTATTAAGATATTGCTTGTGTCTATTTTGATTCATTATACAAATGCTGTAAAACTAGAAACTTTTGAAACACAAAGCTGTTGTAAAGTGGTATTGATAACCATTTTTGCAGCAATGAAATTCCATGAAGTACAAAAATTAACCATGTTTACTGATGTCATTCAATCAGCTTATAGTCTGACACTTTCATGATTCTGATAATGAACACCATGCAATTGTTGAGACATATGGTTATGGGACTTGGCACCCATTAATAACGTTTTTAGATGCTGATACCATTACCATGACAACAGTATGAACAGGAACCTAGAAGCTACAAATACAGATCTGTAGAAATTTATTTTAGAGACATGAAGAGACCCCATTAACGAAATGCAAGACCATAACTATAAAAACAAAATTTAAGCTAACGCTGACCAAACTGGATCCTCGTTGACCACTGACCTGCGTGTGCTTGACCGTGTCTTGGCTGTTGTCCGGCGAGGCCTCAGACTGACCGACATGTTCCATGTCCTCAGCCATGGAGCTTGATGTAGGGATGCCTTGCGAGAAGAACGGTCTGCAAAAAAAGGATTAATAAGATATCATAAAGTATGAAATAACATGAGGGGTAGGATCTTCATATTGCCATAGGCAATGCAAATTGTACTGTGGAGTAAGCAAGCAAGCAGCAATCCATCAATCTTTCCTTGCCATTTCAGAGATCATATCAAGTTAAAGGGATAGTTGAGTTTTGTTGCAGAGGGCGCTACACAAAATAATTTTTTGTGAGATAATGAAAAACTGAGTGTCAAATTTGAAAGAATATACAATTTAAAAGACAAAATCATCTTTGTTTGATCAAAATCGGTTCAGAGACGGCTGAAATATCCTTAAATATAACCATTTCTAATATTTGTGGTGCCCCACAAATATTCAATAATTTTGACCCAGCCGTTGCAAAAACGAGATAGCGCCTTATACGTTTTATTCCAGCCAATGCCAATAATGGCTTTTTGTTGGCTTTTTCGTGTTGGTTATGATACGCACAACCAGCCGGCCCCTGTATTGTTATTATTAATTAATTAATAAATTAACGGTCACCGTATTTTTTTAAAGTGGAGCTGAATTAGTATGATCGTATTTAATTTAAATTTCACACATTTTTGGGTCTAAAATTACCTTCTTAGCAATTTTAGGTTCTAAAAGGGCACTAGAAATGTCATAAATAAGAATAAGAGCAATAACCATGCACTTTGAAGGCATTTGCGGTCTTAAACAAGAACTTAACTATCCCTTTAACCAAAAACAATATTTCTGAGGACGTCGATATACTGCCACATTGACATATTACAGCTTACAAAGATGAAATAGCTGTAAATGCAATATGGGAAGCCCTATACATTATGTAAGCCTAACAGGATAGACATTTTTTTTTACCTCTGTAGCTAAAATATCAACATGGAAACATGCTGTATTTTAATCTGCTTTAAAAAAAATTCTCATCAGAATGCAATAAAACTTAAAGAAAATGTCTCCATATCCTACAACACGATACCAAACAAGCTCGACATTCCCACAGCCTTTGTTTTGGAGAAGGAAGCGGTGTGTAAATTCAAAACTTGAAGGATAAGTACTTGATCTCTAGACGAAGGAACATCCTAGCCAATGTAGGAAGGAAGTCCTTGATCCAGGTCAATAAAACTATTCATTGCACTTCAGGGTCAATGCATTTTGCTACTGACATTGTAGGGTGGAAGAGTATTTAATACTCTGTAAGCTGTAATGAATTGTTCTGAGGATTGATATTGGATGGTATTCTCAAAAGCGGACTAACTTTAGTCCATGGTTTAATCCTCTGACTAAGTATGGAGTGCCAAGTGTCCATATGAATATATTTTTGAATAATTTGATATGTCCCTAAATTACCATGATAACATAATCATTTCATAGTTACATTGTTGTAATTAACTATGTTATTACAAAATATATCTTTAATGAAAACATTTTATTTTAATTAGTGACAGATTAAATTATTCAAACACATATTCATATGGACACTTGGCATTCCATACTTAGGCGGAGGATTAAACCATGTACTAAAGTTAGTCCGCGAGAATACCACCAAAACTTTATTGAAATGCTTTACAGGAGAAAGGGAAGTGTAAGTACTATCAAATTAAACCTCTTGTTCCTCAAAAAGATTGGAATATGTATAGAAAAACAGGTGTTATTTTATTCATATTTTTAATCCTAGTGATGATGATGATGGTAGCACTAAAATGACAATGGAAATGCTGGCTCTGGTAAAGATAATTATTCAGAGAAGTTCAATACTCAAATACATGAAACATGCTGATGTGACAAAGTTCTGTGGTCGCTTTCTTACAATGGATATATTCTAGCCTTAATATGATTTCTAACCTTTAAACCTGACCTAAAACCTAACCTACAATTACATCGCACCCCTAACCCTAACCATATTACTTGAAAAAATAAAGCCTGGAACATACCTTGGATCAACAGACACACGCTTTCAAACTGATATTATTATCATTTATTTGGCAAAGACAACATAAAGAAACTGAACACAAAACAACAGCAAGATTTAAAGTGAGTCACATGGATACCAGGAAAATAAAAAGATTAACTAAATAAGTATGACCCGAAGGTCTTCTATTAAAAAAGGAAGGTCTAATCTTTTATCTGACTGTCTTATCTGCATGATAACAAGATGACAAATAATTAGGGCGCAATTACAGGGTTATATATAGTTGACAACTCTTTTCTACTGGATCTCTGTTTAAGTTGACAAGATTTGTATAGTAAGTCTGGTTTATGTCTGGCTCTGCTAAAAACACTCAATCTGATGAGTTTGTGACCAATTTGAGTTCTGAGCTTCGACACTACCCAGTACTCACCTCAGGACGGGTTTTGGCGTAGACTCGATACTCATCTCGTCCGGGTCCATGTCAGGCCCACTGTCGCTGTAGTTGATGAGGCTCAGATCATCGTAGAGGAAGTCCTCATCGATCGGGGTCTGGTCCTGGTCCTCGAAGGGATACGGTTCCGTGTCGCTCTCGTCACTCGCGACCTTGAACTTCCTCAGCAGGGCAATGAACTTCTGCTTGAAGTTTCTTTGCTGTAAAAACATGATCAATTAAAGTCCATTAACTTGTGTGGCATGTCTCATCTTCAAGAATCCCTGTTCTTTAACTCGCTCCAAACCATCTTGTTCCCCCAGGGGATCTGGGTTGAAATGTTCAGCATCTGCATGCATGAATACCTTGTCAACATTTTGAAAATATTTTGGATGCTACACAATCATCAAACATATATTTTGAAGACCTGAAATACCTAGCCTATGCTCTTTAACAACAAATTACAACAAAGTGTGATGATCAGCTCTGAAGTGAAGGTCAGTAGGTGCTTTTCTAGTTTACATTTGCATAATGTTTTCGATATTCCCCTAATGTCACCACACACGCATTCACACATTATGAGAACATAGTACAATGAACCCTACTTCCCTGCTTCTAAATTATATTACATATGGTATCACATTATGTATAAGAAACATATAGTATATGCTTAACAAACAAAAATATAAACAAACATTAAACAACAACAACAAAGAATCAAAGGACTTAAAATGTATAGGATCAGAAACTAAATCATCCTGAGAAGATTCTTGTCATAACAAGACATAAAATTCCTTCAGGAAGAACAAAAACACATATTTCCTTTCAACTCTCAGCTTTCAATTTTCTCCTGAAAGCATATCAAGTAGTATGGAACAGGTGTTCAAAACATCGTCTCTATTTGTTTTTATGTTATGTGATATAGTTTTCTTATTCATACATCTCTGATGGTCTATGTTCCATAAAAATGCAAAGTAGTAATTCATCAGGTTTTATGTAATTTCACAAAATCTTGGGCATTTTTGTCCTACTCGGTTATTAATTATGCCAGTATGGCAAATATTAGCATGTCTCACTGTAGAAAGTAATGCTTTTAATTACAAGAGAAAAGTTTTCTACGAGATGTCTTCGTAACATGTTTTAGGGTACAGTTTTCATCCAAAGCTCTAGCTCTTTATTTCACTTTCAAATTCTGAATTGCTTACAGCTGCATATTCATTTCATTCCTTTCTTCTTTTTAGGGAGGTATATTACTTTCATCCCCCCTCCCCCCCAAGGAGAGAAATAGTTCTTATTGTCAAGAAAATACCCCCTTAGTTCCCAAGGTCCCCAACTTTATTGTTATTGTTGTCATTATCATTATTATGGAATTACATGACTACATAATTATGCACCATCAAATGTCAAAATTCAAAACATATATGTTATCAAAATCCAGCACTAATCATGTCTACACTATTTGATTAAATAATGACATAAAATCCTAATAATGGAATTATTTGATTTCAAGATACATAAATAATGTGGGAGGATGATGACAGAATTTAGAAGAAAAATGAAACAAGCATACAGGCCATGCCAGAAGGCTAAAGAAATATACAGATATAAAACATGTATTTGGATAGACAGATAGAAGGACATACAAACAGTGGCAGGTGGAAAGAGGAAAGAGAGATGGAAAGAAAAAAAACATATCCAAGTACCTGGAAAATCTTGTTCTCTATTAGTATAAGAGATTTTTGTGGACACACACATAATAATAAATTCATTAATTCCTCTCATTTCTCTAAATATATATATATATCCCATCCTTGGGACGACGAGAAAAAATATATCATTCAAGCTATTTACAAGTAAGAGATATGGGTGATAATTATTTCCTCCCATCTACAATACTCAAGGATGCTGTTTATCTCTTGCAGCATATCTCTAATTGGAGTGGGAGTAAACTGCAGACGGAAGATGATATGATAAACAAAGCTGTAATTCCCGCATGTGTGTGATACATTAGGGACAGCAATGCAGCTGCTACAAGTCTAATAATAATATTGTGTTACTTGATTTCAATATGAGAAAAATGGATTTATGTCTGTAATTCCATGAAAGAATACAGGATATGAGATGCATTTGTTGTTGTTGAAAGCACAATCTAACTACATGTATGTGATTTTCATTGTATTGTGTATATAAAGGGTAGTCCTAAATATGACAATTTCTTAAAGGGATTGGGTAACTTTGTCTCAGATTCTGAAACAAAATCCTGGATTTAGCTCATGCTGCAATGATAATTATAAACCTTTAGGTCAGTCAGGAACCCCATGACTTTTACAAGCCGATAGCCTGTCTGATTATCAAGATTTTTATGATTGGAAATCGAAATTTAAAAATTTGTTTTCCTAACGGTTTTGATAACACTACAGTCTATTGGGGGAAATGAGCATGGTAAATCCGGTCACTCAGAGATTTTTACTTTTTTGAGGCACTTAATGATCATTTTTAAGCGCAATTCTTTTTAGGGCTTCAATATTACACCATATCACAGACACTGATAACACGTAGGGCCATGCATCTATTAGATTTAACATTGTTTGCCTTCAAGCAAATGCCATGATTGGTGAGGCATAGAATAAAATGCCTAATTGCATGTTCATCTGAAGATATTCTGTATGAACCAGCTGGTAACAGTTTCATCTGATAATTTGAAGTACTAGTAAAAGAAAAATGAGTTTAATACAGCAATTGTTACCATAAAATAGATAATTCCATGATGTTTGTTAAGAAAAAAGAGGAAATGGATCTTAAAAGGTGACAAATAACTGGGCCTGTTTGAAGTAAAGGTGCTAAACATTCGGTCAATTAAATATACTATATACACAAGCAACAAACACACCAAAACACAAACAATAATAGAGGAGCATAATTTTAAAAAATTATGATCACAAACATAAGCTATTTTAAAAGATGATTTAATTTCTAATATTAATAATTAAATAATAATTAAATAATAATTGTGGTATCCTTACCCTGGTGGCATTGTGAATCTTGTTTCCTTTCCTCCCTGGTTCATGTTCTTCCTCTCCTTCACCAAGAAGATCCTGAAGAAAAGAAAAAGGGAGAAGAAAAAAACATACACATATGCTCTCTAATTTCTCCTGCATATTTCTTCTTCTTACGAATAGTCTTTTTACATGTTCGGATAGAAATTGTATATACATCTGCAGGATTTTGTAAAAGGGGAAGGGGGACCTCTCCGCCCCTTGTAAAGGTGTACCTCTCCATCCTCTCGTCTCGTACTCGTTCAACCAGGAGATCACACACCAAGTCTTTTGATTGAAAATGAGTTCAAACAAAGATTGCTTCAAACATTCATTCCTTCTGAAAATATTTACAGATTTGAATTCTTTTCCACCATCCAAAGTTGTATTCAAGATCCTGACCTATTCAACGCTCATGTGCAACATCATTTTCAATAGTATTATTCTATTATTTCATGTGCACACCCGGTCTATTTGTTTTACTCCATCAGGAGCGTTGAGCCACATTACATCAGATTTAGATTCACCGGGTTTAATTCAACCCCTCCCATTCAACAAGTAAAAGGTACAGTGAAACCTGTATATAAAGCCCGCTCAAGGGAAACCTGAAAAGTGGTCTTTATATGCAGGTGGTTTTTATGTACAGGTTCCTTTAGTACCGGTTTCAATGGAAAACCATATTCAAAGGAAATGGAAAAATGTGGTCTTTATAGACAGGTGGTCATGATGAGAAATTACATTTTTCTCCTATGAACGAAGCCAGACATTGTACTGCAAAATACAGTTTTAATAGCAAAGCAAATATTTGGGCATGGTTTTGAATATGAACTTGATCAAGAAACAAGGTCAACATTCCTTGATGTTGTATAGCATGAGAATTATAAACATCCGAGCAGTTCCTCAAAAAAAAGTATTGTAAGTATTGTAAAGCTTCTTTGTACAGTGTAACTACAAATGTATTCTCCATGAATGCTCCTTTTGCAATAAAGTCATTGTATATGTTCATTTTACTGCTTCTTTATTCAAATTCTCCTTGTATAAAAAGGTCCTTATATATTGTGACTTTTACATTGACTCATCACTCATGGATGACATCTCAAAGCACTTTGTATCCAGTGAAAAGGGTGTTATATAAGTTGCAGCTGTTCTTCTTCTTCTTCTTAGTATTAGTATTGCCATGAATTCCAATCCTTCAAAGCTGTGAGACTGTTTGGATAAATATTGGTAAAATATTACTGAAATTATTCTGATCTGCGACAGAGCTGATATGAGTCAAATTAAGAGAAGAAATGAACAATTTTGCTGGATTCTGTAGTTGGGATGTATACACGGCACTTTAGATGTCTATTTTCCCATCGCAGGGAAGAAAATCAAAATGAGATTGTGAGTTTTTGTAGTTGTTTTTTTTTTAAGAGGATAAATTCCTAGGATAAAAGGGCAGAGGGTTTGTGTGGATCAAAGGGTGCGTTTATGCTCACTTTTGAAACGCTCATCGTAAACGCTCATCGTAAACGCTCATCGTAAACGCTCATCGTATGTGTACTGTTTATGCTCCCCTTCTCCGGTTCCTCCAGGCAAATTCGGGCTCTCCAGTTGGATTCGCAAACCTGCATTGCGCATGCTATGTTGACCCAGGGAACGTCATTTAAACGCGTTTACAAATGATTGTGCGTTTATGCTTCCCCAGAAACCGTCTTTTGGGAGAATCGCCGATCGTAAACGCACTTTTTTGTAAGTTTATGATCGGCGATTACGATCGCCGTTTATCGTGATTCTACGAAAATGAGAAAGGACGCAACCGTGATTTGAACTAACCACATAACAAAAGCCTCATTCTGGCCAGAAAAAGTTGAGCATAAACGCACCCAAAGAGAAAACTGAGGCAAAAGAAGAGTAGGGTGAAGGGGAAGATTGAAAAATGGAGATGGAAGGAAGGGGTGAGATGAGGGATAGAGTTGGGAGGAGAGAGAATAGGAGGAGAGAGAGAAGGAGGAGAGAGAAAAGGATGATGGGAAACAGGGAGGTAGGGAGTTTCGGTTCAATATTTTGCATCCAATACCTTTTTCCCACTCAAAACATACACAATCTTTTCACGGAACCTGATTTTGCCATGACTCAAAGCGTTGCAATTAACAGTCACCTTTGACGCTCTTTTGTTTACGTTCGGTATCATGATTTCAATTTGTTACCGCCACACTTTCAATACAATATGTTACCTATTTTTGTAATTTACAACATTTACTTAGATTATACATACTTAATTAGTATTTAGGAACTCAACTTCTCCTTTTCTATTTCCCTTTCAAGCCTAATTTGTGATTAATTTTTCCTGTTCTAACGTAATAATCCTACCATTTTTTTAAGAGGAAATATTTTGTTTATGTTTTACGCCATTTGTAATCAATTAAGTTCATGCACTTTTTATTGTAAAATCATTTGTAGTTCAGCTCTCGAGCTGCGATGATGAATATTGAATCAATACCTGCACAAGAACATTAACTTGCTGTTAGTTATTCACCTTCCAGCTCTCTGTAAATAATTTCCTCGCCCCATTGCTCTACTTCTATACAGGTGCATATGTATTATTCTGTGCGTTCTAAAGGATTTTAAAGCACTCGACAGCCCTAGTAATGCAAAGTGACATGGGTCTTGACAGCCTGCATTCATTGCATTATCTTGAGATGATGAAGAGTCATAGAGGAGGAGATGAAAGACGTAGATGGCCCTGACACAATTCTTGACATAAAACCCTCATCTGATTAGATCAAGACCCATTTGCAAAGGTACAAATGTACACTTCGTCTGGTATTAAAGGTTCGTTTACAGATAACCCATAAAACCGTGGCATTCAAAAGTGGAGATGAAATAGGTAGCTGAGTGCAACAAAAGTCCTACGCATGCTACCTTATCTGTTTGTTATAAGAAACAGAAAAGTGAAGTTTATTATGCCGAAACTTGTCATTGCAACAAAACTGCTGCTTTACCATGTCATACGTGAGAGCACCTTTAACATAAAGTCACTTAAAAATGGAAAAACTGCTCTTCTAGCTCTCAACAGGCTACTCCAACATGTATTCAAGATACTGACTTAAGTAATTAGTTGAGTGGCCATACACACACTTCTTCTGCTGGGAGCCACAAGGACGTTAACACATTCACTTAAACATGGTTAATGCCCGAGCACTAGAGAGACAACTTTGAGATGTATTCAAGATACGGTGACTTATACAATTAGAGGAGTGATCACAAGGAAATAATGTGCAGTTGTACACTTCGTCTGCTGAATGAGGGACATTGACAAATTCATCAAGCATATAGTTAATGCCCGACAACTTTGAGATGTATTCAAGATACGGTGACTTATACAATTAGAGGAGTGATCACAAGGAAGTAATGTGCAGTTGTACACTTCGTCTGCTGAATGAGGGACATTGACAAATTCATCAAGCATATAGTTAATGCCCGACAACTTTGAGATGTATTCAAGATACGGTGACTTATACAATTAGAGGAGTGATCACAAGGAATTAATGTGCAGTTTAATACACACTGTTTGCTGAGAGCCAGAAGGGCGATAAAGCGATTCACAATATTCATGAGGCTAATCATAATGCCATTCTACATCTACATTTAGCTCTCAATATCCAACTTCTCGATGTACTCCTGGGGGTGTTTCACAAAGACTAAGATCGACTTTAAGTTGGACTTAAGTATAACAGGCCGTTCATGCCATTGGTTGCTATCCCAATTGGTCTCTAAATTATAATCTTTAGATAATATTTTTTCCTTCAATAATGAACTATCAAAAAATGTAAACTCTGTAGATTTGAGACCACGATTTGTACATCCCTTGAAAGACAAATGCCAGTAAATGGGAAGAGCAAACAGTGGCATGAACGGCCTGTTATACTTAAGTCCAACTTAAAGTCGATCTTAGTCTTTGTGAAACACCCCCCAGATACTGACTTATGCAATTAGTAGAGTGACCACAGGAAAGCAATGTAAGCATTATCTGCTCAGGGCCAAAAGGGCGTTAACACACTCATTAATACATGGTTAATGCCCTTCTAGCTCTCAAAAGACTTCTTAGATGTATGCAAGATGGTGACTTATGCAATTAGTAGAGTAGTCGAGTAGTAGTAGAGTAGTAGGGGAAGTAATGGAGAAAGCACTAATTGATGGAATATCCCGCACGGATTCGTGCCATCCTGACCTGGGGAAATGTAATGGATGGTCACGAAAGTGTTTTTCAAAAACCTAAACCAGCATTTGCAATGCTGGCCACTGGTTTTGCATACTGGCTTACGCATACTAAAGCAAGTATGCTGGTCCATGAAACCAAACAGTAATTTATAAAAAAGAGATTTTATGTTTATTCATCTTCTGACAGCAAGAAGGGCATTAACAATGCATCATTAACAATATCTTTCTGTACAACCTTCTGCTGTATCTCAACAGGCAACATACTAATTAACTAAAATATAATAAGAACAAGTATGGGCTGTAATAAGAGTGTATAACAATTTAATTCATTTTAATTTAATTCAATATAATAATTGCTCTTCAACATTATTTTTTTTAATGCATGAAGTCACTTTCTCCTTTTAAGTTATTATTGAACTATTATAAGGCAATATACATTTTATAACCATATTTCTGGTTTTCTTGTATTTCATTGTAAATATAACAATATTAGTCTCCAGACTTTTGCCATGTCTTTTTTTTTAATTAATTTTTTTACAATAAAACCAAAATTGAATTGACTTGAATGTCTTGTTTAAAATGTTAAGTTGTCAGTAAAGAAATAAAAGGCAACTGTATTTGCAAATGAGGATTTTCTGACCCTTATGACCTCACTACAAGAGAGTTTAGACTGATTCATAGTAGTTCAAACAAGTTAAATCTTTTATAAATGTAATGCTTCCTGGGAGAAATTTCAATTATTTAAACATATTTGTGGCCTGGTGGTGGAGTCGCTGCCCGGCAAGCAGTAGATGCAGGTTCAAGTCCCACTGGTTCCAAGATATTTTCTGACTTGTTTTTCAATACAGATTGATCAATCGATCTTATTTACTGGGTGTAAGCCACAAATATGTTTAAATAATAGATAAATCTTGTTCTATCAAACGATTAAAAGGATCATATAGGTGCATATATTAAAGAACCATCAGTTTCCATTTTAAGCCGTGCCTGGAAGAAGACACAAGCTGGAATCACTAATCACTGGACAATTTAATTTCCAGGAGATGATCCCGGGTTGTCATTTAGCTTCTGAACGGAAATATGGTCAATGTGGCATGCATCCTTGAAATAGGGATTTTATGGGGCATGTCCATCTATAACACAAATTCCCAAAATAGAATGCCTCCAAGCGTACTTAGAACACATAATCAGGACATGCAAAAAACTGATGATGATCCTAAATGCTAGCCTGTAGTCCTGTACGTTAAGGCCCCAAATTGTGCAACGAAATACGTAATAAGTATTAAAAGAAGGGCTTTTTTTCATATTTTTGGCAATAAAATAAAAACAAATAGGATAAATTTAGCCAGATTTTCTGCATTTTATAGGTTACTAACCATCCAATACGCCGTGTCTTACATAAACCTCAAATTCAAAGAGAAAACTGGAAAAAGGCTCCAAAACTTTGAATGTGATTTTTTGGGAACTACAACAAAAAAAACACAACGACAACAACAAGAGCAACAACATGCTTCAATTAACATTTACCAGTATTATAAAGTCCACAATCACATTCTTTAATAATTCCAAGTTAAAAATGCCTACTTAAAACAATCATAACAGAATTCCCCTTTGAAACATGCAGCAGATTATCCGGATAGAGGAATCCACACGATATTGATATCACGGATGTGGCATTTGGCCCCAATTAGCTTCCAAAGCAATTCCTCAAATCAAGATCAAAGATCACACATTATCATCTACTCATTATGGTGCTATAAATAGCACTTTTCTCTACTTCCAGAAAATGCACTGATTTCGTCATAACCACAGACAACATGATTGCGATAATAAGACAATGCTTAATTTGATCACTGAATAAACCGGCTTAGACTGGATTCTGAGTAATGTAGTTCATTCATTAATAGCAGGTGAATGAAATAACTCGTCACTAGGTCCCCAGGAAAGAAACGTCCATCAATTTTAATATGTTAGTAAAAGTAAACCAGTCTATTGCTTGGAAGTAGCGATGCATTCCAAAGGTCAACTGTCTGCAGCGAAAAAAAAGATTTCAATTGCCGAATTTCAATAACTGTTTTGTCTGATTTCAGAGCATGTCAATATTACAATTATTTTCTAAACATTGGTAAGAAGATGTGCACATGACATTTACTGCTTGCAACCTCATGCAATGCCAGCATATTCTGCTTATTTGTTTATTTTTTAATCAATCTCCGGGAACAATTGTCAAGAATTGTACATTTTAAAATACCAAGCATAATGACAAATTGATTTACAATGTACAAGCACACTGGCACTACAGATGTACATGCTGGAATTTCAAGTGGAATATTGTGCTTTCTTTTGGATGATTCTTGAAACTTTCACTATACTGACTGCCTGGACGCAATGTTCCCGGAACCACCGGTAGGTGGCGCACCACACGACTAGGGCTTTAACGGAACACTCTTAATTACTTTCGTAGTAAAATACCAGGTAATGACCTAAAATGCCCCAGATATGTATGTTGTAGCCAACATTTTGACATTGTATCGCATGGAACGCCTTAGAATGGTTTCAAGAGGGTTAAAACGCTGAAAAACATACGAAACAGTATATATCTGAGCCAAAAAGTAAATTTTATTATTTTATTTAGTAGACCTGTGACGTCACACAGAACGTCATCTTCGGCATCATAGGTCTTGGAAGCAACGTCTTCGGAAGCATTCGGATGCTCGGAAATGTCACCCAAACAAAGTTGAAAGTTCGGTTATCCTATACTTTAGTGTGTTTTATTATTTTGGGTTTCTAACTTCAGTTAACAGCTCTACATGCATATAATACATACGTTGTGTCATACGGCCGTGCACATGGGCGAGTTCGGTTATCCTATACTTTAGTGTGTTTTATTATTTTGGGTTTCTAACTTCAGTTAACAGCTCTACATGCATATAATACATACGTTGTGTCATACGGCCGTGCACATGGGCGCGCACAGGCGGATTTTAAAGTGACACACTGGTTATTGAATCTAAGGGGTTTTTATTATTAATGAACAGAGGGCAGTATTGTTTAAGGGTGATGAAAAGAGGGAAGGCATAGTCATGTAGCCTGGATGATTAGGGGCTAGAGTGGTGGGGGTGGTGGGGGAGGTGTCGGGAAGGGGCGTTAAGGGGATAAAAAGGAGTGTTTATTACCTACTTCGTTTTAAGGGGTTTAATTAATAAGGAACAGTGGGCAAGATTGGGGGTTGGGCGTAGTGATGTAGTCTGGATGATTAGGGGCTCGGGAGGGGGTCGGGGTAGGGGATATAAAGGAGTGTATATTACCTACTTGTTTTAAGGGTTTTATTATTAATGAACAGAGGGCAGTATTGTTTAAGGGTGATGAAAAGAGGGAAGGCATAGTCATGTAGCCTGGAAGATTAGGGGCTAGGGGGTGGGGAGGGGTCCAGGAAGGGGGGTTAAGGGGATACAAAAGGAGTGTTTATTACCTACTTCGTTTTAAGGGGTTTAATTAATAAGGAACAGTGGGCAAGATTGGGGGGTTGGGCGTAGTGATATAGTCTGGTTCAAAAAACAGCTGGATTCATGAAATGTTAAAATATTTTGGTAATAATAATAATAATAATAGGTCCATATATATAGCGCAGCTACTATATGAATATACTCTACAGCCCTTAATACAAGGTATCATATTATTACCCCAGCTGTAGCTGAGCTGCCATAATAAGGCGCTATTAAAAGCATTCAAGCAATTTCTTCCTACCGGGTACCCATTTACTTCACCTGGGTAGAGAGTGGCAAATGTAAATTAATGTTTTGCCAAAGGACATTAGTATCGCAGCGGGACTCGAACCGCGAACCTTGTGATCCACAGTCCAGTGCTCTATCCGCTAGACCACGACACCTCTGGTAATAACCAGAACAGTCATACTCTGCTCCAAAACACGGTGTTAAATTTCTTTCTTGGGGCAGCCTGAAACAGGCTCTTTTTTTTAAATCCAGCAACACAATACAACACAACACATTACATTTTAATGACTTCAAAAATTTTCAAAAATACTGGTTTGCTTCATTCTAACAGGAATAACTGGCGAGTCCATCATTGAAAGTAAGAATACGAGGACTTTCTTTAATTTTGGATGCCTATCTTCCAAGACTTTCTTTGATATCTGCATGCCCGTCCTTCAGCGTCTGTCGGTTAATGTTTTCTACTGTGCTTGTAGAAAAACACACCATTTCGTGTGTGTCTCCATCTACTTGAACACCTCCAACCGTCGCTGCGGGCCTCTTCTTTTTTCATGAGGAGCATGGTCGTTGAAGCTGACTCACGATCACATTCCTTCATGTATATTCCTCCCCTTTATTATTGACTCAATTGTGAATCACCGGCCAATCCCAGTCACATATAACGGCGCTCCTACACCTTTGCAATCAATCTCGTTTTCTAGCGTGGAGGTGGAGAGTTTAATGCATCTAAATGAGATTTGGCATGCCAGTGTTTTTTCAGTGGCGTGACCATGGGGTCCATTAATTCTCATTTGTGTGTAATGAGGAGTGTGTGTGGGGGAGGGTAAACTTACCTGAACCTTTTAACACTATTTCAGCATCATTAGACTACATTGTGTATCAGAAGCACAAATGGCTCCACCTGGAAGC
This sequence comes from Mesocentrotus franciscanus, assembly GCA_037976565.1. Lineage (NCBI taxonomy): Eukaryota > Metazoa > Echinodermata > Echinoidea > Camarodonta > Strongylocentrotidae > Mesocentrotus > Mesocentrotus franciscanus. The sequence goes on along the minus strand of CP137669.1, from coordinate 35,988,446 downwards.
TAAAAAAAGGTGGAGTGTGCATGTGTGTAGGGGAGGGGTGGTCTATTATATTGTATTCCAAAAACATGGAGAACATGTCTCTTGTGTTCCCTCTCTATCCCAATATGAGACCGGAAGCAAATTTTATAATATTTGAATAGTATGGTACCACTCTTTGTACAGTACATTAAGGCAATCTCCTGTAAAAAATATTCTATTCCAATTTATTTTGGAATCTACAACCCATAACCCTGAACTTTATAACCTTGACTTGAAATTTCCAAGTCATTTGTTCCTTTTCCTTTCCGAAGAAGAACCACACAACATGAGTAATTAATCAAACATTGACACTCATACACGAACGCATACTGTGCATACAAAGTAGAATGTGAATACTATTACTGATTATACAACTCACTCCCAGATCCTAATCAAATGATTGGTCATGCGCGGTCACGTGTGATTCATTTACTGATCCTATTGCACGCTTTTTCATGAAAAAGCGTGCAATATTTTCCAGTACTATCCAACTATTTTTCAGTGCCGCGCAGTAGTGCGCGTAGAGGTTAGAGCGCTCAATACTGCGTGTATACACACGGGCCTATTCTTGCGCAGCACTATGCGTAAATGGGTATAGATAGAGGTGCGCTTGCTATATCTATACTTATGTGTGCGCACCAAATTGAGACTTATTAAAAACTGTCACGAAACAATCTTGAATTAATTATTTTTACATCAAATAACAAGGATCTAGGAGTTTCGTTGTATAAAACAAATGATGCATGTTTTCATTTGTTCATTATACGATCTATCCGCCCTCGTTGATGCTGTGTGTATCTATCGCACTCAGCCTAACGGCTTCGTGCAATAGATACACACAGCCTCAACTCGAGTGCGGATACATCGTATAATGAACTCATGCGCATGCATCATTTGTATAATATTTAGTCCATAAACACATTCTCCGTAATTGCAAAATGTTTGATGTTAAAAAAGGCTTATTATCAATTAATTATTTTGTATATTGTTGAACGACATAAAAGAAAAATAAACTAAACAAGACTTTCCAATGGTTGAGGATTCAAAGAGCATTAGGGAGAAATGAATGATTTCAAATCGAAGCCTGCATGGAAGTTAATTGGGACTCAACATATGTTCTTGTGCATGCACATATACATGTAGGCGCGGCACCTGATTATACATTTCTGCTATTTTCTCTACATTTTTGTGGTATTTCTTAGAAAACTAGACTATTTTCTTATGAACAAAATTAGAAATGGACAAAAAACGATTTTTCAGGCTAAGGATTTTGAACAAAAGATAGATGTACAATATATTCAGAGTTGAAAAAAGTCAAAAAAGCATTTTTTTGTGCTGTTTTTCACTTGTTTCGACTAGTTTTAGACTATTTTATTTTGACAAGGGTTGTCCCTTGTAAGCCCCACTCACACGTTACACATATGACAGAGGCCACTAAGAGTACTTACTTAAAGGTACTATGTCCCATTTGCAGGCCCCAAAACTGAAAAGGTTAAATTCCAACGGCATTTGAAAGACAATACTAATTTAGAACTTCCCTAAAAAAGGGGGCTTGAAAATGTCTTTAAGTGGGAAAATAACGACTATTAGTTGTCGAATCGACTTAGGAGCTATAGAGCCAGTAAGTAATAGTCTGATTTTTCAGACCATTGTACCGAATGGTTGTACGTTTTATGCTGCGCAAAGATTCAATCAGTTTAATTTTGGCCATTACAAGAAGTGGGTTATTGATGTAGACAAATGCTCATGTACCCTTTACAGCTCATTTTATGTATGTTATTACCAAAGATGAATAAAAAGCCAGTCAGTCACTCAATAGTGTCTGACAGTGAAGTGTAGCAAGTAAACGGGTTTCCTTGCATAATAAGATTATTAGGACACTGCTAACGTTTAAATTTCACAGATAGGACATACATGACATATTCATAATTCCTGCAAAGTTCTACAGAATTTGATGTTGGCTGCAAAAGGGACATAGTATCTTTAATATCTGTTTATTGAAGGTAAAGACCAGTTTTGGAAACGCCCCTCTCTCAAAAAAAGAAATGGAAGCTCTCATTACCAATCATGTGAAAGAATATGTTTTGACTAATACGTGATGATACAAATTTTGCCCGGAAAACGCCTACTAATTGATATATTTGGTAAATTATTATATCTATTGGGACCAAATAGATATCCCGCGTGTGGTCGTGTAGTCCCATATACATCTTTCTGTGTACAGTGCTTGTAACTTTTCCAAGACTGTGCCAAATTTCTTATCATTTTGATGATTCTAGAACCTTGCAGTACACACCAATACTTATATGCTAGATGATCAACCTTTTCTGATCGATTTCACAACGTTTCTTTCACAATGCAATCGCATGACCAGAACTGGTCTTTATCTTTAAGAGGTACAGAAATGTACTTATCTGTTTGATATACATGTAAGACACAGAAATTCTATTACCTGTCTATTATAAAATACAAAGTGTGAGGTAAACTGCACATCTGTAATTCTATTTTGCTACAGCAATTTATTTTTTTATTTTTATTTATTTATTTATTTTTTATTTTTTTTTTGGGGGGGGGGAGACAGTTTACTTCATCATGTATGTCAGAGGCTTTAATGCAATCGAAGCTCAGTGGGAAAGAGAAAGCAATAAAACATCCCAATGATATTGCCTCTGGTGGGGTTATGACGGCTGGATTTTAAATGAAATTGCTGGAAGATTTGTAGGTTCATTGCAAACTGGTTCACCCGTACAATGTGATATGTCTCGTTCAGGTATGATGCGGTAAAACTGCGGGGCAAAAAAAAACACGCCTCGGCTTTTTTACGTGTAAATGAATGGCAACTGCGTGCAACAAAGGTCTTGCGTATATTAACTGAGCTCAGTGATAAAGGATACAAAAATGTGAAGCGTATTACACTTTACATCATCATATTTTTTTTAAACGATGCGGTTTTGCTGCATCATATCTAAACGAAGCTTTAAGGTGTAGAAGGTGCTTACAAACGTCTCTAGGCTATGATATGACCCAGATCCTTGATACAATAACGATTTCTTTGAAATAAAAACATCCTGGATTTAAAACATGTACATATAAATGTATTGTTTGTAATTAAACTGATTTGCAATCTAACCTCTCTCTGCAATATGCTAAACAACAGTTACTTCAATCTAGGAATAGCACCAAATTAACCAATTGACTGCTGAATTCTCTTCTTCCCACAGGCTTAGTACAGGGACCATCAGGTTCCTGTATGTAATGGGTTAAGTGTAAACCTTATAGGAATGTCCAAACATCAAATTGTCTGTTTGGAGCCCAAAGGGTATTAACTCTGTGTAAAATGATGAGTTAAAAACACCCTTCTGGTTCCAAACAGAGAAAATAAGTATTTTTTAAATTCTGACATACATGTACAATGGAAGCTCTTAAAATATGCACTAGTACATCAAAAACAGATCTTCCTATAAAAGCCAAATACCATACTCCTTGGAAGGTAAACAAATTATTTTTAAAAAGGGAGGGGGGGGGGGTAATAATTTTATGTACTTGTATAACCATATCCTGCTACAATGGACTTCAACAACAAAATGTATTGACAAAATTGTCCTCAAGAATATTTTTGCTCTAATGAAATTTGCTTTTTTGCTTTGTATTGTGACAATCTCGTAAAATTATTTGCTATATGATTTTAAAAACACTGTAGTTTCTCACCTACAATACTTACATTTACAGAGTACGAAACCAGGGAAAAAATATTTTAAAAATTTCGGGGGCTACTTTTCAAGCTTACTTGCATGAAAATAACACTCTTTAATTTTTTTTGCCTTGAACTCTATGCAAATTTTTGGGGGCTCTTGTATAACTTTCGGGGGCTCTTTTTGGCATTTCGGGGGCGAATTCGCCCCGAGCTCCCGTGTATTTTTTTCCCTGTACGAAACCCTAATTTCCGAAATTTGTCATCTATATGTAGATGTACAACTGAATGACTGAATAAAAAAAGGTATGGAAAAAGGCTGACATTTCAGAGAGCAATTTATCTCCTTTGAAATTTTGTCTTGCTTTCTAACACTACATATTTAGGTATCATCAACTTATGTATCCAATATTCTGCCCGTGCTGGTGACATGAAAACCGTAAAACATGCAGCTACCAAAGATAATTATCAATTAATATGTTAAGCCATGTGCTGCTATATGTCACATGACAATGAATGGGGATATAAGTGAATGGAATGGATGTGAAATAGACCGGAATATGAGCTTGGGATATAAATGTGACACAAGGCCAAACTTCATATGATTGTGACCCTCAAGAGATTTAATATCTCGTCTGCTTAGAGCTAGAGGGATATTTACTCGTATACTGTTACACAGATTTAACTCCTTTCTAGCTCTCAACAGATGCTATCGCCTTGATCATGGAAATGTTACTAGTCTGACTTCCAGAAGGACCTGGTTTTTTTTTCCGTGATTGCAGAAATGAATATTAGAAGATAACGGTGTTGACTGTTCAAAATATAGGCTCTCCACTAGCAGTGGGTCTATTGGTAAATGTAATTAGAAACAATGTCAATGCTCACTAAAACAAAGGGGGAAAATGTGGCTATCAAAAGCACACTTAATATTCAAAATAATTAGCTTGAATATCAATTGTAGCAAGTGGATCACAGAATAAAGAGAGGTTTGACTTTACATTATCCACTGCAAGTTATTATCCTACATAATATTTATTCTTATTTCTTTATTTACATAAAAAATAACCAGATATTCACTCATCTACTGCATTTCAAACACGCAGTAATTTCTTGCAAAAATGAAAGAGATAAGGGCAGAGTGTGGAGACAGCAGAGCATCAACATCAATATCTAAATCTATTATGGATGCACATGTGTTAAATTCCTTGACCCGATCAGTCTAATGTCCACTAGCACTGACCGCCATCCATTACAGGCCACTGTCCAGCCTGTCAAAACAGGAAGGAATGGGTCAGTTAGAAGTCACGTAACGGTGCACGACCACCAAACGACGAATATACAACGGAGAGGGTGGCGTGGCCCCGTAATGCGATTACTTCCAGAATAATTTGCACGACCCCCGGGGAAAATATTGGCAATATTCACTTTAGCCTCACAATGCGCTTGTCTCGTATGACATGCTTTTAGAGAGAAATTCCCAAATACATGTCGTAGGGAGACGCTTATTTGATAATCTGGATGGATGGATGGATAGAGCTAAAGCACGGGTAAATCAGGAGATGCATAGAAACGTTTAGAGACGTTGTTTCTCATATGCATTACATAAAAACATAGAAAGTATTAGTCTTCCAAGTATAATATTTAACCAAACACAGAAAAGGGGATACACTTTTAGGCTGTTGAATAAGAACAAAGGGGAAAAGGTCTGCGCATCTGTAATGGAAATTATACACACGTAGATAGAAATTTCATGTTGAAATTACTCTAAGATTGAAATGTAATTTTTAGATGAAAATAAGTGCGAGTGGTAGATTCGCCCCAGATAAATTTACTCAGGTGCACTCTAATCTAATCTAAAATTTCCTGGTATTGATCAACAAACTAGATTATATTATTACATGTATGACTTCAGTGGGAGCACAGGAGCCTACGTATGTACGACAGAGTATATTATGCTGATCTATGAATAGTGTACACTCAGTATAGTAGAAGTATTTAAAGCCCGTCTGCACTAGTTTGGCCAGGAGGGATTAGACCTCTCAGTGTGGTCACTGACAGGTGGTTATCTCATCAACTCAGCTCTCAATTAACATAAGAAAAAGGGGATCATGGGGGACCAACGGGCACCGCTTAGGCATTGTTTGCTATATAGAGGGAGCAAGTAGCTACAAGTAGTGCAGTGGGGCTTTAAGGGGTAAGTCTGAGCTGACATTGAGTTGATTTGAGTAAAACCAGGAAACATAAAAGAAGCAGGCCAGTATAAGTTTGAAATCTCAAGATTATTTTACAAATTAACAAATGTATGAATGATTTAAATTGCGAGCCACACTTTATTGTATAAATACTAATTAAATAGGCCTAATACTGAAGGAATGCACATGGAGGAAGAATACATTCAAAAAGTGATTTTCAATTTTACATTTTCTGAACGGAAAAGAGGAGGTGAAAATATTTCTATGGAGAAAACAAAATAAATTTTGTAAACACAGCAAATGAATATGAGTATTTTTAATTGTAAATTCATTTGTAAAATTTATACCAGTGAAAAACAAATTTCTTGAAGGACAAGAAACTCTGAATTTCAATTTCGAAAGGTACTCAGTGCCACAAATGAAATCAGAGTTACCAACTCTTCAAATGATCTTTATGTAACTGACCCCAAACAAATATTTACAGAATTTTGTTATCTATTGTGATCTGAATTTTCTTTCAAATATGTTAAATCGTTTTTTTCTGCTTTTCTTAAATCAATTTGATATCAGGAGATACTATTTCTTAAAATGCAACATAGCCTCACATCTGCATTTCCCTTTCTGTAATTAAAACCGCAGAGTTAGCAATATCACCACTAAATGATTAAGAATTCTGCTTTAAATGGCAAATAACATTTTCAAAATAGAAACACCTGAAATTACAGAAAAGAAAGGAAGAGAGCAAAGCAACATACCGTAAGGAAACAGACCATGTAAGATAATAGATTGTTTGCAATCACACTGCTTATTGGTATTCTTGAGTGATTGCACGAGGTGTACCACAATGGAATAAATGTAGTTGTAATGGGACATAAATAGTCAAGCTCAAGTTTATTTTTCAACCAAGAATAAGATTACATGAAATGATGTAACATGTGGTAGATTTTGGTGTTTTACAAAAGATCAGACAGATGAAATGTGAGGGAGGGGGGGATCACAGAGTTCACAACTCAATTCCCCCCCCCCCCAAAAAAAAAATTGAAAGAAAAACATTTGGTTTGTACATTCTTAAAAGCACACTGCAACATTCAAACTCCTTTGCTTATTATTGCACCAGCAGATAGCAATGGGGTAATACTAAATCTAATTTTGTGAAGGTACATTCTAATTCCCTTGTTGTCATTATTTGTGAATGTATTTTCATGTCTTCTGCATTACTCTCAATGCAGAATATATATAAGTTACAGGAAGCAATTCTTAAAAATTTGGATGCTGCACACTAGACACATGCTATACCGGCATAAGTCTATGAATACAGATTCAAAGGTCTACGTATATGTAATCCATGACTTTCACTAAAACAGGAGGTTGTACTTTTGTTTTGATGAAGCACTGTGTCATCTTGAGGAAACATATCACACAACTTTTACATAATGTTGTCTGCTAGTAGCAAGAAGGGTACCGGTATTAAGTCATATCTCTCAAAAATACTGAATTAAAAGCCCTAAGGCTCTAATACCAAACAATTTTCAAAATGAATTTTCATCTTCGGCAAAATCAGTATCAAATATTGAGAAATTGGGCATGAATTGATCAAACTGGGGTACTAAAATAGGAGATAAAGTACTCTTTTGGGAAAACTAATGAAAGGTTTGTAACCAATATTGTTGCCCTTTTATCTAACATAAATCTTTAATACATAAAACATATAGAATTTCAAATGATAAGCATCCGATTCGATACAACGGTATATTTTTGTGGTTGCTATGTTATTCTAAAGTAGATTCCCATGAAGGCTGCTCGATATCATAACAACTTCAATTTCAAATGTCACACTACAACATGGGACAGCCTTTTCTGAAAGGTTCACTAGTTGCACGAACACAAGTGGGAACAAAAATTGGGTATTGGGTTCTTTCTTTTCTTTTTTTTCTAGGGGTGGCACGAAAATCAGACATCGGCAGAATGTACTGTAATTACAGCAAATATCAAAAGCTCCACATCAGCACAGCACAGAGGACTGGGCTATTCTAGATATTCATATCAAATCACGAATTGGGGAGAAAATAAAACAACACACTGATACAGACAGGGTGTTAATATTTCACTATCTGATACAAAGCTGTCAAGATAATATCAAACTAAAAATCAATGGAGTTATGCTGCCATGGATTTCTAGACATTTAAAACATAATTTTTACAAATGATTACTTGATGTTAAACATCACTGAAAAAAATTATCACGACAATCTATTAATAAAGAATACAAGGCAGACAACAACAAACAAAATCCTTACCCATAAATGCCCATAATGATGCAATCTTTCAGATTGGATTGGTATTAAATCTTATTAACTACCGCAAAAAAGGGCAAGTTTTGGCATTTGATCCTTAATTAAAATGATTGAATTCATGAATGGAAAAAGAAAAACATCACTGCACAAGTCAAGTCCATTTCTGATCGAGTGCAAAATGCTGTTCTTCAGATAGAACAATCACAAGAAAACAAGCATTGAAGCATTCAAATTCTCAAATTGACAGTAACTTATTTTCTCAAGAAATTATACTTTAGCTGCAGGATATTAAAGTATGACCCTTTAAAAATTGGAAATGTTTTCAAATCAAAATTTGTTGTTATCTTGGTCAATCTACCCACATTTTTCTTTTTTCACATACAAATTTACTTGCATAAAAAAAGCCTTGTATGGTTTACAGAGACAAAAATAATATCACTCTGAAAACAACAAATGCATAGGACACACAGCCACACTTGGTGTACTTTTCAAAAGCACATCAAACACAACAACACAAGGGATTACTTGCTTTTGTTGGGAATTCAGGAGGACCGGTTTTTCTAGTTTCTACCTTTTTTTTCTTCTTATTTTCTTTCACACTATGTAAAACAGTCAAACAAATATATTTCTATGGCATACACTTCAAGCTTTATGGCCACTTATGTTATTAAGGTTCTTGCAGTTATTAAAAAAAGATGACAAAAATCCAAGAAATACTACAAAAATATGATGCTAAGTGTACAGCATGTAGAAAAAGTTTTGTATACCTTTTTACAGACACTCTCAATTTCAACTTCCATGTTTTGAACAATGTCAAAATTTTATATAGTAAATATGATAGCAATGTTATCACAGACACGCCGAAAATGAATTGAGCTGAAAGTGTGATATCACATTTTATTTTTAAGAAAATCAATTAAAAATCTATAATTCATCGACTTTTGTCTTGCATTCTGTTTAGTGTGCTCTTGATTCTGCACGCTCCTTCAGTGAGGGGAGCGCGAGAGGTCCTTTTTCTATGAAGACTGAATTTCTTTTATTTTTCTTAACTGCAAGACCCTTAAAGCAGGGCTGGGTAAAATCACAGGCTCAGTGCAAAGAGGGCAATACTGCCTCTGACAATAAATGTATAGATGATTTTGTAAATACGGGTAATCCCTTGGGACATGTTGAGGAGTGTGGGATTAAAAGGAGGGCCTGATTGGCTCAGTGGTTGAGCAGTGGTCCCGTAATCAGGGTGCCCTAGGTTCAAAGCCCATTCAATGTGATGGAGCCGTTTTGGTAAGGCATTAATCCAATTTAGGAAGTATGTCCACTGGTTGTTAGAACTGGAATCATCAACCCTACGCCTACAGGAACTAGGTGGTTCATAAAACAGCATGAAACCTCTTTTGAATTTCGAATTTGGTGTAGTAAATTAATCACTTCCGCAAGTTTCTGATTTAAAATACTTACTTTCTTAGCAATCAGATGTAATAAATCACTATCATCATCTTTTGATCATAATCTAGCTCCTCTGCAATCCCAGTCATTTGTGATGCAGAAAGTGATCAATTTGCTCTATAAAGCCTACTGTATCCTCCCTGCACTGAGCCAGTGAAAAATATTAGGGTTTTAGGACACATGCTCTTGCGACGATTGCTCCGCATTAATAACCTACATTAACAAATTCTTCCATCAAACCCTGGATGAAATACTATATCTTCTATACTATACCCTAACACTAATCTGTACCCCAAACCTAACCTGGGCCAGTCTTATAAAGAGTTGATATTAACCGCAACTTATTTGCGATTGATATCAATCGCAACTATGTACATAAGTGATAGGCGACTGCTAACTTGCGATTGATTGGAGTACTTGCTATTCATTTGGATCAATCGCAACTCTTTATAAGACCAAATTTTGATCTTCTCAAAGGAGAGGTTAAGAGGTATTTTGATCAAGAGAGGTTCATCTTTATAAAAAAAAACTATCAGTATGATACATTTGATAAGAAACCGGGATTGTTTTTGAATTATTTTATGCAATAGGCTTCACCTGTGCTTCTTCATATTTTTGTATAACTTGAATATCTTTTCTGTGTAAAACTGATGTATTGACATTGCAAATTGATGAAGAATTTTTAAAATAAATTTAAAAAAAAACTCTTTATAAGACGGGGCCCAGAAACCCAATTGCAACCCTAACTCCAACCCTCCATCTTTTGAAGATAATAAAGCCAGGAGCAATCGTTGCTGGAGCAAATGCCGGAGCACCAATATAGTTAAAGCATTCACACTGCAGTGAGGGCAGGGTGTTTTTAGACAAGACTCACGTTCCAGGGGAGCTGGTGGGCATGCAGCTGGGATCTCACCTGGCCTCCCACCATGTTCTCACCGCTGTCGCTGTTCTCCTGGTCGGACGAGTACGAGTCATCGTCATCGCCGCTCGTTGTCCATGTCCACCGACCGATCTGTGGAATAAACAAGGTGCGGGTTATTCTAAATTTCTAATGCCTTTCTTCAGACGGAAAGATATTAACTTGCGGCTGATAAAGCAGACATTCAGCAAAGGTAAAATTCAACTGAAAGTATTGATAACACCTCAATTATAAAGACATTGTAACACTTTCAGAACAAAATATATTACCTTGGAGTTATTCAAAACACTTCATATAAAATTACTCCAGACTGTAAAGGTGCTGATGACATCTCATGTTTGTCTGCTTTCTTAGACATACAGAATGAATTAGTTTTGCATAAGTGGCCAATTCTTTACACTGAATCTGAATACTGTAAAACCAAAATCAAAATCTTTTGCAAACTGAGAGTTTGGATATTGTCAGTGAAAGCCATTTTAAAGATAATGTAGTATTCAGTGTTGGAGTTCAATCATTTTGTGGCATTGATCATTCATAAGTCTGTACCATTCATAATATTCATAAAGTTTCATGGGCACATAAATCTATGGTATCACAGTATCGCTACTGACAATTGAATACATGTATGGAATAAAATAAGATTTCCCATCTGTAAGGAAAGGATGAAAGCAAACGAGAACTTTGCTTTGAAACACAGACTGACTTTACTGCAACCAAGATCATATTAAATAACTTGCATTTGTCTTTTTAGTTCATGATTAAAAATAAATATAAGGGACCTTCAGGAATATCCATTCATAAGAAAGCATCCCCATTCAGGACAAATAAATACTTGTGAAAAATAAAAAGGTAGATGACAATGCAAATGATCGATACATCCCGATTTAGACTCAGCAGGTGTCGTCTGGCAAATTTTTCTTCGCAAACCTCAGAAAACTCTTCTTCTCATTCAAGCTTTTCTTCTCACTCCTCCGCCATCCACCTCGTAAGGTGTCCTTGATGGGAAAATTGTATTTTCTAGCTGGTTGCATTCATGAATTTCTAAGTGTCTTGGCAAGTATAGGGGAGTTATGTGGGCCTCTTGTTGTGCAAGGTGGTTGTTTTTTTCCCTTAGGAGTCTGGAACACATGACTTGCGCAAGTCGCATCTTGTCTATGCGGAGACAGGTTGGTAAATACTTCACTATGACAAATAAAGCAAGTAAGCCCACAGTACTTATATTCACAGGTTTCTGTAAATGCAGGAAGTTTGGGAAAGGTAGCATTACAACTGTTGTCTTTCTGCAGAGTTTAGTCTGCAGTTATAGATGTGAATACTCTTATGTTTCTGCCTATAGAAGTTAAGTGAGTGTGAAATGTGTACAGGAAAATTAGTGATCTTTCAGCATTCTCAATCTGGCAAAAATGGATGACAGAATAACTGATAAAAAATGATAACAAAGCTTCAGGTTATCAGCTTTAACTGTACGGTCCTTGCCACTCCTACATATACCCTTATTGTGGATATGTCCAAACAGGACTGTTCATCAATCTTCATCAATTTGCTACTCGTTGTTCAGTATTCATTCCAGATTAAAAAAGGATTATACCTTGATCACACCAACACCAGGCCAACAATAGCCTGACCATGGATTCGGTCAGTATGGATTAAGTTTTGCAGTATGACTGAGGTATTGACAAGCCTTTAAGAAATGGCTTCAAGTATTGATAAAAAACTAATAACAACTGAAGTAGTACAAAAGTGTTTGCTAGAAGAATACATAAATACTACTACAATGAATTACAGCTGCATTTAGCATGCAAGTTCATGCCCTGTTGTCATTTAAAAGTCCTAATGTAGTTCATCAGCACGTAAAGAGATCAGACAAACAGTTAGGATTGATGTGTGATTGATGTGTAATTGATGTTAATAAACCCGGACATAGGGTGTCTTCTTACACCAAGGCTCAAATTGATCAGTTCCTCTCCAACCCACGATTGTAAAACAACATGAATAATCACGATTTAAGCAAATGTTGCAATATCCTTTTTAGCACGTACTGTCTCAAGAATATATTCTGTCTGATGCTACTTTAAAGGTAATACAAAGTTTTGGTATTGGGTCATGAATTTGGTTCAAATGAACATATTGGAAGCATGTGCGATCCTACAATATTCAATTATCGTTGTCGCGGTTGAAATCGAGTCTAAAGTGATGAAATTGTGAATAATAAACTCCTATGTTGTAGCTCCCTCTCAAGATTGATATTACTTTAGGTAGCTTCAAAACAATGTGTCTTGACTAAAATCAACCGATTTTCTATTCCCGTTTGGAAATTATATATCAGAACTGCATATTCCAAGATTTTCATGGTCGCAGCTACCATTGTATGGCCGTAGGCGCTATTTGAAATTTATCAGGAGCACCAATAAATTTGATGTTTTTATTTCTCGAAATCCTTAGCGTTTTAGAGCCTAATTGTTTCAAAGTTGCTCATTCTAACACTAGGTTTCACAATGGTAATGCAAATTTTAAATTTCATAATCCATTCCTGTTGAAACATTACTAAAACTTTGTATTATCTTTAAGGAATTCACTGGAGAGCAACGAGTGTCTTGCTTTTCTTATACTCAAGTCTTTCTAGAGTATTATTGTTCATTTTATACAGTGGTTGATTCTCTTAATAATAAGTAATAAAAATGGAAACTCATAAAATTGAATATGTTTTTGTTTCACATACTTTCCAAGACATGTTACTCCCAAATGATATCAACTTCAGCTAAAATCTTCTCCCTTGTTTCAAATGTTGAGGCAACTAGGCAAGGTATTTATAAATTGCAATATCAAACACCGTTACAAAAATTGACAACTTCGTAATTCCTACAGAAAGCGGAGGGAAAATTTGCATTTTTAAAAGCTAAATTCTAAGCCAAAATGAAATTGATGACAGTTTTGATGCACTACTTACAACTGACAAATATCAATTTTGTAGATCCAGTCGCCCCCCAAAAAAAAATCAAGCACAACAGAACACACAAAAAGGGCTGTTTAATTTGTACATAGCATGTTATACAGTAGCCCTTTTATCTCCATGCAGCTCTGAGTCTGATTGCCAAATCTATTTGATTAGACTATGACAAACGTTATTAAATGACAGTGACCTTGGCGAATCAACAGACACACAACATAGGTCATGCCAAACAACATAGTCATGACTCACACAGCCAAGTCATGGGCAAATTCAACTTCTCATATTTCATAAACAATTAAACTGTGCATGAAAATTCATATTAAGAAAATCCCAAACCTCTAAATGTGGCACGTACGTGTGCGTATTAAAAGTCTTGATGACACCAGTGCTGGATGAATCACCTCTTTCATTTCATTCGCGAGACATTAACATAATTCACAACCAATTACAGAGTTGTCTCATTGATATCATGATACCTGTGTGATATATCTGATTAATATGCAAATTATCTTGCCTGGCAGGAAGGCTTGATCAGATGCGTGGCTATAGGCTAGTGGATGTATATTTCTCGCATATATATGCATTTTAAGTTATGACTACATGTACATGACAAATTTTAGCCTGTAGATCATGTAAAATGTAAATTTAAAAGTGTTAAAACATTTTTATTTTGTTATTCTCCACCAACTTTTTTTTATACAAACTTTAACAAAAAAATTGTGTTTTTACCTTTTTGATTGGCACAGAATGATACTGTATTTTTATGCAAATATGATTAAGACATTAAATCTGACAATAAGACAAATAAAACCAGCGCTGAATATATTGAATCCCCTAAGCCGCTTGCTATTTTTCTTATCTCGCTACAATCAATATGACTCCATGTGACAGCGTATTAGCACCAGCTCCACTTTGCTGACACCCATCAAAAATGCCTGCCATAAATGAGATGAAAAGAGAGCTTGCACTTAGCAGGACCCATTTACTTGCTCCGTGACGGTAAAAGATTGGTAGCTACGTAAATACTGCAAGACTGTAGAGGGATGTTGACATGAATAAAGAATGGTTGCGAAACAACACTGGCCGGCCACATTTGAATAAATAAATCATATTCCAAAGAGCATGTTGTCTTTATCAATAAATGTGTCAGGATCTTTTTTACATCAATCAAATCTTTCTGATAACTGTTTGTATTTAACACGGTAATCTATTTTCTAGTCACCCGATACAAAAATACATATGATATCTTGCAGAAAGTTACCCTTTTGTAGTTATCAATACTTGAAGTTTTTAAAATGCAATCAATTGTTGGTTGGCAAAGCTTGGCATGTGTCCAGGAATAGAAAAAAATATGGGGGGGGGGGTAGAATGCTCGCCAGACTTGGGGAGCGGGGGAGTAGGGGTTAGGGATGAATGTCAGTTTCATCCTATGCCAGATATTAAGTCCCTGCATACAGTGAGACAGGTATATAGATATAAATACTGAACAAACTACAGGTACACAGACACAAATAGCAAATCAATGGCACGTCTTTAATATCATTTGCATTTGTATATCAAGTGAATTCAATAAGAGCTTTTAGAATCAACAGAGCAGAGTGAAAAGCATGTGCACCTTATCATCCTACAAATAACCCATCTCCCAATCCACAGATATCGAAGGTTAGGCAGGACTGTAGCCATTATCCATAAGGCAGCTGTTATCATACAGACTCTAATAATAACTTCTCTTGGATGCCAACTCTCTCTCCCCTTTCATTATAAAGAACAACAGACTTCCACACTTCGTTATCGACGTGTGTCGCTGCCCACACTTCAAGTGTTTTGTGCAAAAGACGGCACGGAGGCGAAGTGCATGGATTCGAGGAGAGAAGAGGAATTTGAAGCCTTGGCATTAGGAGTAGGAAACAGAGAGCTTTGGCAACAGGCAGAGAGGACAGCTGATGCCCTGAATCCTATGCAACCCGGTATCGTTTCATACCCAAGAGGGCTTTTAAAATGAAGAGAGAGCGGAATACACATTCATGTGTTCCAAGCAAGCATGGCGAATCAAGACAACCCTACAATACACACCCTATGAAACCGTCATTTTCACACAACAACCAAAACAGTCTTGGAGATGGATATTGGACATTCTAGAAGTTATTCCATTATTCAACTTTTATCAGCTAAAGCTTATTATTGCTTGCAAATTGTTTTGCTAGCATTGATGAATTTAACCTCATAAATTGTGGTATACGCCATGTGTATGGAGAGCGCTTCATTGCTGTTGATGTTACGATGACAGATTAATATTGATGAATGGTTTTCCATTTCTTTCCATCTCTCCCTCTCTCTCTCTCTCTCTCTCTCTCTTCTCTTCCCCCTTCTCTCTTTCTCTTGATCTTTCTACCTCTTTCCCTCCTTGTCCTTCTCCCACTCTTACCTCTCCTTCGTGTTTCACATTCATTTTCAATGAATTATTACTCTCCCATGGCCCCCATCCTTTTGCTCTACCTGCCTTCTCCCTTTCTCTTATTCTCCTCTCATCCTCTACCTCACTCCTTATTCTTTCTTTACTCTAATCTCCACCTTGAGATGATCTAGAATTGTTATTTTAGTTGAACATTTTTGCCTTTAAATTTAAAGCTAAATCCACATAACAATCTTGAATGACCATTGTCAGTACCAGGGCGATTACCATTGATGAAGACAACAGTTGATTGCGAGCTCGCAGGAATGATAGGGTTAAATCTCAGTTTGATACCCCTCTGTTGACATCATTAGAGCAATGTGAAAAATGCAAGGGATGTATACTCCATGGCCAAACAAGAAACAGTTGGTGGACGTTGCTTTCATCTCAGAATGTATGAAAGAGAAACAAGCTATCAGCTTAACCCCCATCAGAGACATGGATGCCGGATGGATGAGAGAAAGAGGGAGAGAGGGGGTGATAGAGCAGGAGAAAGGAGGAGAGTAGTAAAAAAGAAAGAGGAAGATAAAGAGAGATGAGATAGAAAGGGAGAGAAGGGGAAGGTGAGATGGGGAGAGATAAATGGAGAGGAAGATCAAGTAGAGCACGAGATGGAATCCTCAGATAGGGACATCCAACCCACAGTGTAAAAATTTGAAGAGAGCGGGAGAGAGAGAGAGAGAGAGTGAGAGAGAGAACGAGAAAGAGAAAGAGAAAGAGAGATAGAGAGAGAGAGAGAGAGAGAAGGGCTGAGAAATGGATGCAACGTGAGATGACAGGGAGAAAAGGAAAGAAATCGTGTGAGAGGGACATTGAAACTTTAGAAAGCTAGAGGGAGTGAATGATTCAGCATCTTGAGTAGATCATGACTGCCAGTCTCACCCAAATGGTATGGACTGGAGGAGCCCTTTTCACCCATGTGGATGGATACATTACGTTTAGTTGGAGAGAGAGCGAGAAAAAGAGAGGGAGAGAGAGAGAGAGAGAAGAGTGAGAGGGGAGAGAGAGAGAGAGAGAGAGAGAGAGAGAGAGAGAGAGAGAGAGAGAGTGAGTGAGAAAGAAAGGGATGGGGATTGATTGAGAGAGTAATATAGAGAAGAAGAAAAGAGGCAAGGAGGTGGACTGTTTGAGAATGACAACCGAGTCATAGTCAGAGACTGACAGACAGACAGACAGAGAGAGAGAGATGAAAACCACTGGGGGAGAGAGGGAGAGAGAGAGAGAGAGAGAGAGAGATGTATACCACATGGAGAAAGAGCAAGGAGTGGAAGAAAAACCACATTCTCTAAAAGCAGCTTATAGACAAACCAATAGTAAGGAATAGAGTGCATGACTCTACATCTTGAGTAGATAAGCATAAGTCTCACCTGAATGGCATGAAATGGAGTAGCCATTACTCCCAGGATACATATCGACATGAAGAGAGAGGAAGATGGAAAGTAAGATGGAGAGATAGAGATAGAGAGAGATATCAAGGCAGTGCCAGAGAGTGATGGAAAGATATTTTAAGGAAAGCACAAGCAGAAAGCGGATCCCTTAAAATGACGTCTAAGCAGCACACTGCATGACAGAGTATAAGATGGTGATCGAGACACACAAATTATGAAAGTGATGAAGAGTGGCACATGGGGGTCCTTTGTGAGTAAAAAAAGAGATAGATAGATAGATAGAGAGAGAGAGAGAGAGAGAGAGAGAGGGGGAGAGAAATTACAAGATGATCCTATGAGAACAACATCCATTTTGATGTTGTCAAGATTGCCCTGTTTAAATCCAAACTTAAAAAGTACCTTCTACACAATCTTTAATACCTCCAAAATTCATTTACCTCAACTGAATTGTAATTACTATTTATAAATTTGTTTTGTTTTGTCTTCGTTTCCAAAATAAATTACACATATATTAATACAAACATGTGTTTATGTTATAAGTTCATCACTTGTTATAATCCCCCACATTGACAGTAATTTGTTTGTATTCTAATGGTTACATTTTTCTGCTTTTGCTCTTGTTGATTCTTTTCTTCCTAAGTTTTATTATGTCATTGATGTGTTGAATAATCATTATGTATATCATGTATGTTTTTTAAAGTTTTGTTATGGATTGTGGAGAATAAATCAATTCATTCATTCATAGAGATCGAGTGAATGATTCTACATCTCGAGTAGACGAACGCCGGTCTCACTCGAATGGCATCGTATGGAGGAATCATTATCCGTATGGGGATCAACATAGTCATGCATAATGCAAAGTGTTTCACCATATCCAAGCTCAATTAGCTTAGAAAAACAGACCCCACATAATTGTATCCTCTATAAAACAAAATTATAATCAGATATTTTCAAATAGTAATTTGTATTCAAACAGGAATGTGTTTTTTGTCTGGATTATAGAGTATACTCATGAATTGTAAATTTTGTAATACCTCCACATATTGCTTGTGTTTGTTGAAATTTGTCAGGGATAAAGGGATATGATTTCCCATAATAAACTGACCTCCTTCCAATAACACTACTCTGTGTATCCAACAACAAAAATATTCACCCGTATTGGAAACAAGTGTATACAATAAATACATGTACATGCATACATCTATACACTCAAACACTGACAAATCCGGGCATTTGAGTGGTTTTGGACCGCAGTCAGCCATCATATACGGCCACAAATCTTTTACTTTAAGTGCTATCCTCTTCTAACTTGACTTTGATGATCAAAACATGTGTGCCTTGTTTCATCTTAGCAATGTCTCATCAATCGCTATCTATTCAGCCCCGTGCCGCATTTCTCCCCATCACTGAGAATCGAGTTTGAAATGGACAGGAAGCAAGTGACTGGTTTTTCACTGAGATGGTGGGTGGGTGTGTGTGTGTGTGTGTGTGTGTGTGTGTACATATGGGTGTGTGTCTTTTTTTTTTGGGGGTAGTGGTGTGTTTTGTTGGATGGGGTTATTTGTTTTATGTTACAACTGATTTCATTTTTTTTAAAGATCAATCGTACAATCTATGAATTGAAAAATGTATAAAATTATGTCAAGATGAAAACCAACTGTATTTCTAAGAATGATTTGTATTGTTTTGGAATCAATAAAGAAACTATGGAGACAAAAAAGTATGTGGGCAAGAGCATGAATAAGCCAACTCAAAACCAACTGAGAACTGACAAAATCTTGGCCATTCAAGGTAATATTATTTGTCAGTCTCGTCAGTATGCCTGGGGTATAAGAACAAGCAGTGTCTCCACAACATCAAAGTTCTTGAAAAACATGTTCTCAAAGTTTGTTTTCAAGAGACTTGCATAGAGTGGAACTGCAGGCAAACAGTTCCTGTCAATATCCAAAATTGGATTGATAGAAATATCTGTGCATGGTTATGAGCACAGGGATAGAAATCTAGGTAATTCCCAAAACTTTTGATATGTGCAGATAATGCAGGAATTTCATGAAATCTATCTTCTCGTAAACAAAGTTCGCGAAGTTACAGAATCTGTATTGCCCGTGTGTCTCACAATGATGGATATGAGGGCTAGTAGAAACTTCATGAAAATCGTTGCAAAAACTAAGTTCGTAAAGATGCAGCATCACAACTGACCTCGATTTCACTGTGATGCCTGTGAGCCTTCACAAAAACTTCATTCAATTTATCTTCGCGAAGACAAACTTCCTGAAGATACAGCATCTGTATTGCACAAGCTGATAGGTATCAAGTGACTTCGTTTCTACCAAGATGGTCGTGTACATGTGGGCTTCAAAAATGCAGGAATAGATGAAAATTCTCATCTCAATCTCCCAATCATTTAGAATCTTCCGGAACCTTTGATAGGTATGGATAATTCAACAATTTCGTGAAATCTATCTTCATGAACACTTCAGTTCCTGAATATACTGCATCTGTATTGTACACGATGCGTCTCAACTGACCTCCATTTCACCGCCATGGTTATGTGGGCATGTAGAAATAGATGCTCATGACGATCCCATGAGGTTGGATGTTTATATTGCTTTTCACATCCTGTCAATCCATTATCAATCTGGGGTGTTTCACAAAGACTAAGATCGACTTTAAGTTGGACTTAACTATGGCAGGCCATTCATGCCACTGGTTGCTCTCACCATTGGTCTCTCAATTATGCTCTTTAGATAATATTTTTTCCTTCAATAATGAACTATCAAAAAAGGTAAATTCTGTAGAGTTGTGACCACGGTTTGTACATCCCTTGAGAAAACAATGTCAGGAATGGTTAGAGGAACTAGTGGCATGAACGGCCTGCCATAGTTAAGTCCAACTTAAAGTCGATCTTAGTCTTTGTGAAACACTCCCCAGGAGATATTGGATGAGGTGTTATTGTCACTTGATATCTCATGGATTGATTTGGATTATTATCAGAAGCCCAAGATACATGTGGGATATATATATGAAAATAGTCTTCTGTTACATACTCAAAAATAGATGTAGACACTTGACCAAACATTCATCAGGCGGAAAGAAAAAAAAGGAGGCTAGCTGTCAGACTCTAAATGTACAAATATATATTGTTTTGAAGAAAATGAAAACTATTCTGCCCAGAGGGAAAACTGACTGCAAGTTCATCATGAATATCAGTTCTGTACAAATGTATTCTGTTATCCAAACTGTTGTTTTGACATATCTTAGAATAAAGCTCATCTTGTGTGAAATATTGCACTGGCTCACACTGCTAAACAATACACAAGGGGCCCTACAAACATTCTATATTTTTCAAGGAGACTTTCAAAATGATTGTTATTCATGATAGTTGTCAATTAACTCTTGGTAGAATATTCCCCCAAAGACTGTAAATGTGTATCGTAAGAGTTATCAATTTAAGTAAAAGATATTGGGAAAGAGGACGTACAATACCATTATCCTTTCCCCTAAAAGGTCTTCCAGAGTAGTCTTCCAATGTCCTCTAATGTAGAATAACATTCTAGACTATGAAAAAGCACTTCATATATTTCTCATTGTGCTTATTAGTAATAGTAATGACCATTATAAATTCCTCTTGTTAGAATTTTTCCCAAAAGATAGCTACCAACATAAGTTATTGTATGACTCAATACATTGAGGCAGGAGGCATTGAGAGAAAAGAGAGTAAAGCAACAGCTCCCATGTCTTCAAGTTCCACTGTTTTCAAGTAACCATTTACACTATTCTCAAACATTAAAGGTAATGCAAAGTT
Organism: Mesocentrotus franciscanus; assembly: GCA_037976565.1. Classification (NCBI taxonomy): domain Eukaryota; kingdom Metazoa; phylum Echinodermata; class Echinoidea; order Camarodonta; family Strongylocentrotidae; genus Mesocentrotus; species Mesocentrotus franciscanus. The sequence goes on along the minus strand of CP137669.1, from coordinate 35,967,294 downwards.
TTGGGAAATTTTGAAATTGGGTGGATGGTAGTTCTTTAAATTTTTGATATATTTGGATGCCCCTGTAGATGTATTATAAGCACTAAAAGATTTAGCCCCTAAAACACTTCTGCTTTCGAGCAAATTGAATTATCAAAATTTACCGGTGCTCCCGGTAAATTTAAAATATTTCAATTAGCGCCTAAGGCCATTTTATGGTAGCTGCGACCATGAAAATCTCAGAATATGCAGTTCTGATATATAATTTCCAAACGGGAATAGCAAATCGGTCGATTGAAGTCAAGAAACATTGTTTTAAAGCTAAAGTAATATCAGTCTTGAGAGGGCGCTATACAACATAAAGAGTCTATTATTTACAATTTCATCACTTTAGACTCAATTTCAACCGTGACAACGACCATTGAATCTTGTAAAATCGCATATGCTTCCAATATGTTTATTTGAACCAAATTCATAACCCCATACCAAAAACTTTGTATTACCTTTAAGACACTACAGGGGGTACAACAAACATGTTCATAAATGACAATTACATATTCCCTTTCAGTAGAATATTTCCTGAATTCTGCTACCATTTTACGATACTGAGGGACTCATCACTTTAAGATACAGGATGTGTGGAAGAGGACATAGTAAACCATTAGCCATTTCCTTCATATTGTCTCCCCGCATCGTGGAGCTGAAGCCGGAGCCGGAGCCGGGCGTCGCAATTCTCTGGGTACCAGGTTTCGCACCAGGGAGGTGTGGGAAATAGGGGGGCTTGTCAAAGTAGTGGAATTCACTCAATTACAATTATATTAGCCAAGTTTTTTTAGTTCACTGACTGTCAAGAATTATTGTTCATAGCTTGCACGCGCGCTGGGGACATGTACAGTCAAAACCCCTGTATATAAAGACAGCTAAACATGGAAGTCTTTGTAGGCAGGTGGCTTTTATGAACAGATAAATTTTCATTGCAGAAACTCCATTTAGTGAAACAAGAATTGTGGTCTCTATGGACAGGTCGTCTTTCTGTACAGGCAACTTTTCATTGCAAAAACTTGACTTACGTAAAACAGGAATTGTGGTCTCTATGAACAGGTGGTGTTTCTGCACAGGTGGTCACTGGAGCAGGTTTCACTGTACTTGTGATAGCCCAATGTGTACAATGGATGTAGTGAGATTTTCAATACGGGCAAATGGCAAAATTCCACATTTTGGGTATTGGAATTCATTAGAAAGCATTTTCAAGTTTTTCATTTGCTCCCACTAATAAGCCTATTTGAAGAAGGACTGGACATTCTATTGTTGAAATGTTTAACTGAAACTAACCAAAAACTATTGAAGAATGTAATGTGAAAATACAAATGACATTAGTCAAACCAGTGTATCCCGATTTTCATTTCCGTGAACCACTTTTTGAAAATCGGATATTGCATTTTGGTCAGCTGTCGCTAGGAATTCTGATTTGCATCAAATATTTCACTTCAGTTGTGATTCTGAATATTTTCAAAAGCAGGCCCTTCATGCTATCAAGAGAAGTCTTTCTGACTTGATTTTTCTTCTCCATTAAAAAAAATGTTTCCATTTGCAAATTGGTATGTTAAAAAATTGGTTTTGATAAGTAATATTGCTTTGTTATGTTAATAATAAAGAAACCAAAATCCCTGATAAATTCCTGCAATTGGAAATATTGGCCAATTCATTTATCTTATTGCCATGGGGAATAATTTCCCTTTAGAATTATCAGATCAATTAAAGGTTTAAATTAAAGGTGAGCTACACAAGTAACACAACCTATTGATTCTAATATGATTGAAGAAGAATTATTAAGATATTGGATTTTTTTTTTTTTTTTTAAGTCGAAGAGATATTTGACAGTGACTAAAATGGGGCAAGGCAGAAGGGAAACTCATGAAGACCTCCAGATATCTCTTTCAATCTGTATGAAGCATACTGGAGGAAACTGTAAGTATCTGTAAATTCTAATGTAATGATATTTTAAAATCTAAGAGGAATGAGGGATTCATTTTCTGCTCCTGTAACCTTTTGCCTATGCTCCCAATGGAAATCAGTGTTCCACTATGAATTATGATACAGATATCAAAAGAAACCAGAAATTTAAGTTGTACACAATACTATCTAAAAAAAATCACACAAACAATATTTGGTCCCAGAGCTGCATCCTACTCAAATCAATCACGGATTAAAAGGGTAGTAGTTGTTCTTCCCCAAGGACACGGCGCATCAGGGAACGGAGAACCACCAGAAGCTTGGGTTCCTGATCGAGGGTTGCCAATCTAGGTCAGCTATAGAAATAGGATCGGCCACGACGAGTGTTTGTTTTACAGTTCACACTTCTCATTACACTCTTGTTTACTTCCTCAGGCCCCGCTGAGAGCCGCTGAGAGCCGCTGAGCTCTCGTGTCCCTTCAGGCACTTAGTCTGGGGTCCCAGCAGTCAGTCGTAAAGCCTCAAGCCCTCATTTCTTATAGTAATAAATCATTCTATATCTTTAAAAACAGGTACTATTAAATATTGTTTTGCTGTAATGAAAGTACTTTGAAAAATAAATGCATTGTGATTTTGAATTTCTATGATAAAATGTCAACTGTGTGTAATTCTGGTGGTTTTACATTCAATAGGAAGTTATGAAGTGTACTCAAAAATAAATTATTAATAAAATGGGCTTATGTGTATTTCTCTATTGATACAGGTAACTGTGATGTTTGTGACTGAATATTCTTATTTTTTGTTTTAAATCAATGATATTTGCTGTATGGGTTATATTTTACAAGCAGTTTGAAATGAGATTTATCCAGTTATTTAACCACTGTTCTGCTTTATTCAACTGTAACTGTAGTGCCTATCTTTACAGGTATTGTTATAAATATATAAGGGAAAGGAGTTTCAGGCTTATAATGAAGGGAGAAAGTTAATTAATTTTCTTAACAAATCACCTTACTGGTTTACACCCTAATGAAAGGGACTACAAAATCTGAAACACAATTTCCTTTCAGATATATACATGTAAGTGAATAACAAGACAATGGATTTTGACAAAATCTATGATGACTACTAATTTTGTCATCCACATGAAAACTGGGACAACCTGATGCTAAAGTTAACGAATGCAATCAATTTGGGCCCAATCAAATTGAATTGCACTAAATGTACATTCCAAATAATGCTATGCTACACATATCACTGCACTCATCTTCTTCCTTCACAAGAAAAAGAACAAAAGTCTGTTCCTGGATAAACGGAAATCAGTACAGAAATGTAAATACTGCAAAACCACAGCACAATCCCCAATGTTTGGGTGGGCATTTTTATATTAATCTCACTTTGTATTCATTGTATATTTCAGTTGAACAAGTCCTACCCACATTTTATTTGATTACTTCAGCATGGCTGGCTACCATATATGTATGCTAATTTGATAATGCGAATAGTGGAGCTACGTAAATATCTCTGGTTCAATCAAAAATTAGTCAGGAAATATGTATAAAATGTGGATGTTATCCAATAATAAATGTTGAATGTATGCAATGTACATCTCATATTCAATCTAATTTCAATTCAAATTTTCAGATAGAATACATGTACACCTCTGTTTTTATCAAATAATGTCAGTATTCCTAAAAGAATGTTTGCAAAGTATACCTGAGATTTTATCCATTAGTACTAGAACACTGCACTTAAGGTTTCATCTAAATATCATCAAAAGTTTCAAGAACAATGCCTGAAATGTATATCTCATATTTAATTATATGATACAAAATTGCAGGATGCATATCTTCAAAGTATTCATTATGCCCATCCGTGAAAACAATGTTTTCATCATAAAGTCGATGATTTATCACATTATGCTTATCAGTGAAGAAAAGGGCGCTCAAGGCAAGTTTGTAGATAAGCAGCCAGTGGACCTGCAGCTTTAGGTCCTATCAGAGGGACTTGATAACATGAAAATTATGCCTTGCTAAAGGACACTGACTTGGTTTTGAACCAGGGACCCATATACATACATGTACAAAAACATCGCTCTGCTTTCTAAGCCATAATGCCATCACGATTGTTACAAAAAGAAATCGCCCCCGGGGGGTGTTTCACAAAGACTAAGATCGACTTTAAGTTGGACTTAAGTATAACAGGCCGTTCATGCCACTGTTTGCTCTTACCATTTACTGGCATTTGTCTTTCAAGGGACGTACAAATCGTGGTCTCAAATCTACAGAGTTTACATTTTTGATAGTTCATTATTGAAGGAAAAAATATTATCTAAAGATTATAATTTAGAGACCAATTGGGATAGCAACCAATGGCATGAACGGCCTGTTATACTTAAGTCCAGCTTAAAGTCGATCTTAGTCTTTGTGAAACACCCCCCAGGTAAAATGATTTGTGCCAGTGCACTGAAATGTAAAAATCACTGCGCCCCAAAGTCTCTGCCTGTTCCACATGAAAGGAAAATGATATTTCACTTTTCCTCTCTTTGCTTACATTAGCCGGGAATGCAATTGCAATAAAAAAAACAAAAAATACTACCTGCCACAGAATGACGACACGGAAGCGCTGACGTCAAAGCAATCTATATCATGCACACCAAAAATGTATTTGGATCCACGGGCATGTTTTAGTTATGAGAAACCCACTACCACATCAATCAGTTTTATGGCAGACACTGAAAATTTTAAAGACCAGTTGTGCATCAAATATTCTGATCGAACACGTAGGTTCCAAGTTCTAACTGGTTCTAACTGGTTTCATTATGCCTTCTGTCTAGCACCAGAAGGGTGTTATAATTCACATACTTTTCACCATTTTAATGCCCTTTTGGCTCTCAACAAATGATGTCGTCATCGCTTGAGAGCAGAATCCCATGTATCTGGGTTGAAGCAAGGTTTGTGTAGAGGCACCTCAAAGGTAGATTTGGAGACTAGGGTATTTTTCATTTCAAAAGACACCAGACCTTTTGCACACTGTCAGGGTACTTGTGGATCCTAGTGAGGCCCATGTTTTCTGTCAGGGTACTATTGGATCCTAGTGAGGCCCATGTTTTCTGTCACGGTACTTGTGGATCCTAGTGAGGCCCATGTTTCCTGTCAGGGTACTAGTGGATCCTAGTGAGGCCCATGTTTTCAAGCTACCATGCCCCTGATTGCATTTCTCTCAAGTTGGAACACTTAGCAATATCAGCACTGTTTATACCTCAGCCACACTGACGAGACTGATCTAGACCGTCAATGGACCAAAATAAAATTTTGTATTACCCTGAATGGTTGAGCATTGTTTTGTTTGGAGTCAGTATATGGAGTCGGTTTGGTGGTGTAACTAAATTAGGTGTAACTAAGGTACGATTACAATAGTCATGTTACTAAAACATGTACAAAGAAGCTAAAATTTTGTCCAGAGTTTCAAATTATTTCTTGTCATAATTGGAATAAGAGATCATTCCAAGAGCAATCTTTCTCATGAGACATTGCTTCTATAATAACATTCTTTCAAATAGGACTATTTTTACAGAATGAGAAAGCTCGCACATTATTTACACCTATATCAAACCTCAATGTTCTCTTTAGAAATGAAGAAAAGCCTATGGGTGGGGATAAAATGACTTCCTGAGTGCTCTACCAATGCACTTACAAAGCTCATTTGCATTACTAAAGATAACAAGCAAACCACCTCCTAGGAGGGTAAATACTGGCAAAACATTTTGGTATGCCTCACTATTTGCACTCTTGAGAAAGCTCTTTTTGTGTATGTAGCTAAATCTAGAGATGTAAAAAGGGCTGTTGAATGGACAAGAATGTTAAAAAATAACACATTCTGGGTCAATCATGAGACCTTGAAAAGCAATGTTGCCACAGTCTTGTTTCCATTATGTTAAAAGCTGGCTATTCATGTGAAGGTAGCATGGATTAGAGAACCTTGAATTTCAGCTTTGCTGCTGCGGAAGAGAGAAAAGTGTAACACAAGGCGAGTCTTCATCAGCTCGAGATGCCAAATAGCCCGCTATTTCTGATTTGGGAAATAAGCCAGAAGTTACAAATCGAGTCTTCATCAGCTCGAAACTCGAGCTCGAGATGTTTTGCTCAGCGTTCACAAATAGTGCGAGTCTTCAGGCTGGTGAAGACACACGGACAAATAGCGGGATATTTTGCAAACTAGCCAAAGATATCTTGGGATGATTATCTCGACCAAATATCCCGCTAATTGCAACTGCGGGCTGATGAAGACGCAAATTAGCTGGATAATTTGCGATCGGGATAGTTAAAATAGCGGGTTATTTGGCAATCTCAAGCTGATGAAGACAGGCCTTCTGAGTATTGTGGCCTTAAACTTGATCGACAGGGGGCATTACAAAATAAGACCCAAAATAAAGAATGGGGTAAAATGAAATGTTGTTGGAGTGGAGGGTTGTATTTTGTAAGTTATGTCCTCGGAGAAAACCCTGAAAAAGGTAATGAAAAAAGCCATTGCTACATGTATCAAAACATCAATGCTAGTCACTAGAAATCTTGCACAATATTTTGCTTTTGTCAAATAAAAGTAAAAGTACAAATCAATTGTAGATTGTTCTAGTATTGGTATCTAAGTGCAACCAAGAAGGCTCTCAGGTTCAACTGAATTATTTTTAGAAACGATCAGAGAGGCCAGGGTACTTTCAATATTTTTATGGAAATGACTCAGCATAATTGCAAAACCACTCATACAAAATATGGTGCTTTAAACAAGGATCTAACATGAATCAAAAATAAACTTCCTGCAGAACCTAAAGGATGTTTACATTTTGTGTTAACCAGGTGAGTTACTGTCTGGCTGGTTCTACACAATGTACGTAGTTCCAATAAGTTACAATTAAACAGGGGTGCAGATCCTTGGGTGCACAGGGGGCAGTTGCCCCTTCATTAATTTATACTACACAGCATACAATTTGAAGCATCCCAAACGAAAGAGAGAGAGACAGAGACAGAGAGTAAAATCCTAAAGATGCATGATACTTGGTCTTACTCAAGTTAAAAGAAAACAACGATAACCAATATAAGCTTATGGGGAGAGGGGGCACTCTCTCTAAATAAAAAACGCTAAATTTTGACTAAATTTTGAAGACCCCCCCTCCCCCATGAAAGTATGGTTTATAATAATATCATCTCACAGAAATATTTTTGAGTGAATAAAAAGAAATAATGCAAAGAAAAGTCAATCAATAGAACTTTTTGAAAGGAAATATGTGGAGTAAATCAAACAGAAAAGGCAGTTGAGATTACCTTTCTAGACATTCATCCTCTAATTACACATGAGATACTCAGGCATACATGTGCATTTATCAGCCTTATGAGTGCTTGATCCTGTATTACAGTCATTCAGGATACACTACATATAGATGGTAATCTTATCCCTACTGTTAATCATGTTAGGTGGTCAACGCCAGTTCAAACTCAAGATCAAATACACCTGGTCACACCAAGTGCAGCTTGAGGCCAATTTCATCACCTATTTTTGTATGCTTTATCAACTCCAATTAACACCATGAAAGGTGATTGCTAACATCACAGGTTAATAGATGTGTATGTTAATGTTATTGCTGCCAGTCTCCCCTAATTAAGTGGAGAAGTGTGTGTGTTCAAAGACAGATATAAATAATGAGAGATTATCACTGAATTATAACGTTTGATGGAATGTAAATATTGAGCCATAAGGATGAATGGGTATGAATTTAAAACAGGGTCCTCAGGAAATATTAAACATGCATGAATTAATATTTCAGAATTTGTCAAAATGTTAGGAATTTGCTGTAATACTAATAGTTTGTGCCATTCAGACAATAATGCTTGATGCAGATCAGTGTAAAATATTCTTGTTTACAGGAACGTACAATTGGAATAACAACTGTATCAGTGATATCCTTGTAGTGAGTTTTATGTATCATATTGGATTCATTTCTTCCATTGTTTTGTTTTGCATTTTAAACCAGATTCGACTTGAGAAGTCCAGAGCACCTTTTGAGCTTTACAGAGTTAATCACTCTCTCTCCAATGTATTTCTTTCACTGACACAAATGTAGTTACTCTTTTGCGTTTGTTTTTAATCAGTAAACAAAAGTATCTCTTCTTTACAGCCTCTCATAGCTTCCAAGGTACATGTCAGCCTAAGATTGATGTGAATATAATTCTGCAATGTAGCGCGTGATTACGTGTAGAAGAGTGTGAAATGTGCTCTGACACAGAATGGGAGCATTCCCTGCCTACCCGTACGTACGGTTACGCATGTAAACAGCCTCGACCCCTGCCTGTCGGTCGGGTCGCAGCTTTATTTATTATGAGGCTCCCGATTGGATAGCTTGGACTGCAGGCAGTGTGAGAGAAAATCAATGTAATCCCTCCATATTCATGGCAAGCCGTGGAGAGGGAAGGGGGGGAGGACGCGGACGATATTGACCCGTCTGTAAATTACACGGCTTCGGGAGAGGTCTCCCTTGGCGTAGAGCCGTGAGCTCACCCTGAGTCAATAGACAAGCTAATGAGAATGCCAAGATATTTAACAAGGGAGATACTTCTTAGGTGTTTGCTGCTGTTTGAACACCAGAAAGTTTAAACAATCTGAACGACTGAATTACAGTCAGATTACAAAGCTGATGATGATGATGATGAAATATTGTGTAAATGGATTGATTCTAGAAAGTTGGTGAAAGAGATCATTCCTATAATAAAACATCTTCTGAGTAGGCTGTCATGTTTATTTTAGCAGAATATCTACTTCTGACACTTCATTCAAAATAGTGTATATTGGTAAAGTCATATGTAGGCTATCAAGCTTAGTTCAGCAGGATATCCAGTTCTTACACTTCATTCAAAAGATTCTACAAAGTTGGTAAAAAAGATAAGATAAGATAGGACATCTACTGAGTGGGCAATGATGTTTATTCAAACACAAAATGCAGTTCGCGTACTTCCTTGAATGAGAGAGGGAAAAGTAAAGACCTATTCCAAGCAGTTGACTCACAAAGGAAAATAAAAACTGCTGACAGCAAGAAAGAAATGCTCTGTAAAAGGGAACAATGCTCTTCAGGCTACAGTTCTAAGTTTTATCCTTTCACCCTTTAACTTATGAATAATAATGAAAGCTTTTGACAGCTTATGTGCAGTATATTATAAACGATTCAATTTACAAGTCTATGAATGATATGATAATATTGTCTGTTAGGGGCTAAAAAAACCAATTAGCTCTGCATTGTAGTGTGTGAGTGATTGGTCTCTTGGCTTCAAACAGACGATCAATCCAAAGATATTAAGCACATCCTATCCTCTTATTCCTTTATAGCCTACTCTTGCAGTCAGATGTGGGTCAATTATGCCTTATATCCATGCACTCTAATCCAGAGACATTTTGCCCATCTGCCCTCATCTAACGCATTAGTGAATGCGTGGGACGATATCGATTTATGTTATCTGATACCACTCAAACCATCATGTGTGATCATCACCTGTGGACTATTAGCTCAAGATATATACATGTACAGGTAGATGAATTTGTGTACACAGGACATATTACAAAACAACTGGTACATAATTACATGTACATATCATCGTAAAGTGTATCTTCATAATTATCCACAGCTAAAAAGACTATTGAACAACAAAATCACTCCAGCATTCATTTTGAAGATACAATGCACTAGCTTTAGACAGAATTCAAGTGTTCTCTAATATGTAGATGCCATATTCCCCTAGATATTCTTTGATGCAGTTCATGCATTTATCTACAAATCATTTTCAAAACAATTTCCCCATGTTGCATTCATATTTTATATCTTCAAAAGTAGTGTAATACTAATAGTCCTTGAGCACCGGACCCACGTAAGCATTGAGCCCTGGTCGAGAAGTCAGAAAGACATTAGACAGAATAAATGATATCAGGGAGGTATACGAAGGTACACAGAAAATTTTCAAGAAGAATACTCTATACAATAATATACAAATAATGAATGTTTATGAGTTCAATAGAATGTTAATCTTTCAACGAATTAAAGTATTCGCACTATTGAACGAATGAAAAACATTCATTATTTGTTTTATATAGCATCAAACATCTGCTGAATCAATCAATTCCGCAAGTTCATCGTCGTTTAACAGCACAAAATTGTCGTTTATACTGGCCGCCATGATGACCCAGGTCGTCTGATTGTGAATGTATGTGTCAAAGGGTGTGCTGCAGTGCAACGTCACAACTACGGCAAACAATACCGGTCGCATATAACCAAAAATGCACGGCGAATATAACCAAAAATGCATGCTCAATGACGTAGTCGTTCAATAGATTATTTATTGAATATCATGTGACCAACAATCCTCCAATCAAATGACAAGGATCTCCTTAGATGTTATATAATAGCACCTGTAAAATGTTTGTCTTATCAGCTGAAGATATGAACGTATTATTGCTGAAATTTATCTTTTCAACTTGACATCTTTTATGCCAACCTCTTGTTTGATCATAAAATAAGAAATGACGGTACAGAGAAAATAATTAACGAGTACAGCATAGCTTACCCATGTACATTTGTAGTTCCCAATTCATATGCACTTGTGGAAGGATTTTATCATAAGCCCTATACCTACTGTAAAGACCACAAGCCCAAACATATACACCTGTACATGTATGTATCATAAGGGTCATCTTGTACAGTTGTATTTTTGGTATGAATTTTTAGTACAATCAAAGGTTTGCTTAAAAACAATCTACTCAAGAGAGAGAGAGAGAGAGAGAGAGAGGGAGGGGGGACTTTCAAGTAAATAAAACTCCTGGGTTTGATGAAAATGCATCTCCAGTTGACAACAAATATATGCCTTGGGCTTTATGAAGTAACATGTGGCTTGTGGTAATGGGATCATCTTGCAAAAATTTGATTTGATGTACATGTAACTTACTTGCTCTAAGACTCTGAAGTGTGATATTTACTCTGTTTGGGGCCAAAAGTGCGGTAATTCATATACTTAAACACAGAGTTAACATGCTTCTGGCTATGAACAAATGATTTGCTTCTATAGTTCTATCATAACAGTCGCATTATTCATAATTTGTTGAAGATCAGATGATGATTACACATCTAAACTGATATTGAAAACTTAATTATCTGCCTAGGGAGCTTCGTCTTCATACATGCGTTCCCTCTGATCAGATTTAAGTTCGCATATCAAATTTAATTCCTACCCTTTCTATGCATACACCATAATTAAACCTCTCCTTCCTTACTAAAAGCCCAAAACACTACTGATTTCTCAATTAATTTGTGCTCATGGACCTTTAAGGGTTAATATATGTGAAAAACAAAAATGCCCTGGAGAATATTCCTCGCAATTTGTCCTTGTTATTTTGCAGTTGCGGCAAGCCAGGATGTTGCCTATGAGGAGATATCACATGATGCGCTCTTCTCTCAAAATGGCTTAATTACCATAACCTTCGGAGTAAACAGGAGCTTCTTTAGGTCCAATTTGGTGGCAGTAATAGAATAATATTGTCACTTCCACCCACTAATTCACATCATTATGCATAATTACAGAACTTTGAAGTTCCATTTAAGGTTTTTTTCCTCAAGGCCTCTGCCTCAGACATGCATGTTATACAAACACTTAGGCCTGAATTCACAAAGGAGGTTTAACTTTAATAACCCATGGTTTAAACCCTCATTTACATATCCCAAGGTTTAAAAATTAGGGCAAAATAAGTGTACCTTGCCTTGCGCGTCTAATATTGGACCTCTGACTGTGTCTCGCTTATTTTGCGCTAATTTTAGACCATGGGTTATGTAAATGAAGATTTAAACCATGGGTTAAATTTAAATTGCCTTTGTAAATTCGGGCCTCAGGATAAGTGGCAACATAAAAAATCATGGAACAACATCCCACTTAACATCAAAGAAAAAGCTTGTTTCACCGCCCCTTAAAGATCCCTTAAAATGTTTTTATTTCCCAGTAATCAAATGAGACCAAAGCGTTTTCTTTCTCCATTTCTTTGCAAATCTTTGTTTTTGTAAGCATAACATCCTTGTGTAGCACCCCTAAATATTCAGTTGTTACCAAATTCTTGATATTTGTCAAGATTCTTTTAATCTTGAAGCCTTCCATGTAAAAGAGATAACAAGACCTTCAAGAGAAGTAATCAATTTGAACTTTAGACACTGACACTAATCCATGTTATTTGATCACAGAATCCATGTCATGTTTTCAAAGGGAAAAAATTGTCTGCAATTTTAGCGCCTCTCATATGGCATAACCTAGTTTTAAAAGAGTAACTAATAAATTTTGTATGATATACGACTTCATGATGTTTAAATGTAATACTTTCCAGGAAAAAAAATTATAACCTTTATTGTTCAAATTAACCTTTTCGACCCCAAAAAAAAAAATAACGAAATAACCCCGAATACCATGCTCTTATTGCAGGGAATAGTGTGATTTGGCAGGGGTTTTAAACTACAACTGTGACAGCAGATTGCAGAATGTTCATTACATTATGCACGGGAATTGGACTCATGAATACTTGCTCCTGAATTAATGCCCCCGTACTGCATTCATGAATGCGCAACTACCACTTCTGCCTCGCTCATGGACACAATTTGGAATTCAAGGGGGCAGGATGGTTTTCTTACGATGTGCAATTGTGCATACACATTTGCGTACAGGGCCATCACAAGCCCTGCAGGACTTCAGTGCAACATATCTGATAGCCTGCCCTGATCAGACTAGAGGAAATTTATACAAAACTCACGTTTAAAAAACGCTGTATAAAGAATCATCGTATAGCAAAGGGGGCATACAAGGTACAGACTAGATAACAGCATCGTATAAAGAAACGTCTTTCTAGTTTTGAAGAGATTAATGGACATGACAGCTGACCAATCATCAAGGCATGCTCATGATAAACCCCGCCCAGTTTATAGGTGTCGTGGACGAGTGGATATGTCACCGGACTGTGGATCACAAGGTCCGCGGTTCAAGTCCCACCGCGGCACTAATGTCCTTTGGCAAGACATTGATCTACATTTGCCACTCTCCACCCAGGTGTTAAATGGGTACCCGGTAGGATGCGAAAGCTAATGTGCTTAGATTAGCAAGTGTGCGCTTGTCAAAATGACGCCTGGCTGGAATGCTCCCCAGGGAGTGGAGAATGTGCATACATTGTGTGCGGGTAAGCCTGAATCCGATGACCGGGGTAATAATATATGTATCTGTAAAGCGCTTTGAGAGGGCCTTCGGTCCTGAAAAGCGCTATATAAGAACTAACTATTATTATTATTATTATTATATACGATTTTCGTACAAATATAACGTTCAGATTAGCTGTTGAACAGGACCCTGATTCTTTATCAAGTTTTCGTTAGAAATGATGCTCAAACATGCGTGTCGCTAAATTGTTATACTCTTTTTTATACAATGTTCAGACTATGAAAACTGCAATTCCTTATTGTCTAGCTACATGTATACCATGAACTCTAATAGTCTGAAGGCAGGGTAGATTTCCATCACCTGCGCTAGCAAGTTTGCACAGATCTTCATCGAGGAGAATTAAGGAGCGCAATTTGCAAGGGATCTGTCCAAGGGTTTGCACAGGCATTTGCATGCTAGACATACAACCTTCACTATACCCAGAAACAAATACTCAATATTCTCCTCACAGATCTGGACACAATCCTTATCCTTCTGATTGCGGTGAAACAATTGACGTCAATTAGCGCAGAAAGGTCTCTGTCAAACGAGGTCTAATGACCAGGGTCGATTCTCACAGCAATCAATCCCACCGTCTAAACTAATTAGGGTCTTGAGCCGATTGTCCAGCCACGTACGGTAGTGGACGCACTGTAGCGTGCTCCTACACTAATTTGAGGAAATTGGTCAGACTAATTCACTTGGAGGGCCTATGTAATTTGATGGATCATGGAGCTAGAAGAAAAGACAGGGATGACCTCCGATGATGATTAGAATGAAAAGGTGGTAGAGTTCTGGATCAATATTTGTTCAATATTATTCCTAATGCAAACGATCTAGGCCATCCGATGTGTCTTTTATTTACCCCTGGTTATGTGTTTGTGCATGAATGAGGAAGTCATTGTTTAAGGTACTATCTCGCAATTTCAATTACAAATTAAATTGATAGTAGGGGGAACTATACAGATTAGGGCTGTGCATAACCGTGTAATAAGGTACTCGAGTACACTCCCAGCCTTGCCCGCGAATACTTGAATACTCGGACGCCATTTTTTTTTTTTTAATATTTAAAAATAAAACTTAATACCTAGCTAGCCTTTATTTTGGTGATTTTACTCACACAAATAAGCCTGAGTCGGTACAGTCCCGACTGTTTCTTCGAAGGCGACGCTCCGATAAAAATAATACAAATAGATCTAGTCTAGATCTAGTCTAGATCTAGAAAGACTAGAATCTATGTCACCGAAGAAAAGAATTATGTCGAATGCGGACTTTGGACTTTCGCAGCCATTGTTACCGAAGAAAATGATTATGTCACAATGCGGACTTTGGACTAGGGCAGACATTGTCATCGAAGAAAAGGATTATGTTGCAAAGCGGACTTTGGACTCGCGCAGCCATTGCTACCGAAGAAAGGATTATATCGCAATGCGGCCTTTGGACTCGCGCAGCCATTGTTACCGAAGGGAATTATGTCAGCGCTTTGGAGGCCTAGCTACCTTGCTCAGAAAAGATCTCCTGCGTAATAAATTGACACTTTTTATTAAATCTCTTCCCTTGAAATTAGGAAGGTAGGTTAGCTTTAAATAGTATTCTTTATTCGCATTATGTTGAGACACAGAGATGGTTGTAAAACTACTGAAAAAATAGCAAAAAAAATGGCGGCCGAGTATTCGAGTACGAGAAATCGTACTCGAGTAGCTGTCAACAGTGCGAGTATTCGGGTATTCGACTACTCGTTGCAGCCTTAATACAGATACATATCTAAAGGTGCTTCAAAAAGCATGTTTAAAGTTTTAAGCAAATGATAACTGCTATTGAAATAAACAGCAGAATTGCCTCTTTACTTATCCTCTGTTGTCTGCATCAGTTAAAGATGAATACAATTATTCATATTTTTTCACAATGGGAAAAATATCTATAAATCATACTGCACAAGCCATTGAATAGTACCTTAAATATGAAATGTTTGCAAAAGATATTTAGAGTGAAAGACAATGAGCACTTGTTTACTAGTACACCAGACACACTATGCATAAAAATAGGTGCAGACATGTGGGCCAATAAAACACACTTGAAAAAACTCTCTCCCGGAACGCCTTCATGGTACATGGCAAATCGAGAAATGTCAGTTTGCTACGTAAACAGTGATCATTTCGAGAAACCTTTGGCTAAACAGAAACGGGTCATAACTGCTGCTCAGGGTCGTATATCATCTTCGGAATAGCCCTAGGATGTAGCAGGCAATGCGGGAACAGGACATCAATTAACAATTCAACTCTGCCATTTAGAGACAGCAAGAAGAGCACTGTGTATTGTGTTTACGCAGGACGCATTATTCTCTTTTCAGCTAGATGGCCTTTATGAATGTGCGCAGTTTTTCTTTTTTCCTATTAATGGGTCCACATAAGCAATGTTCCATCTAACTTTGAGTTCTGGTAATAATAGAAAATAAATTCTCACAGAATCCAGCAAAACTTACACTGAATGTTCAAGATTACAAATAAATGACTCGTGCCAAACAATTTTGGTAGAAAATGTATAGGGGCTGAGTAATGAGCATAGAAAGTTAAGGAAATCAAGGTTAGTAGGCCCGACACCATGTGCTTAACACAGGTCACTATGTGAAATGAAAGTAGTGGTTTTTATTGAAGATGATTTCCAGCAAGTTTTTGTGAGTTTGCTTTTATTTTACTGGTTCAAACAATCAATCTACTGCAGGATAAACAATCCAGAATGAATTATAGCCATGTTCTCTCGACATACGATTCCCATACCGGAGCTCAAGATTAGCTTTAAATTTATATTTTAGTGTTCCTAGTTCCCAATATAAATAAAAACATAGGGGGAGAGAAAAGAAACAGACAGACAAAGAGAAATAGAAAGAGAGACAGAGAGAAAGAGAGATAGGGAGACAATCAGAGAGAACTATTCATCACCAATTGAGGAAATGTATTTCTTTCTTCTTATGTTTGGTGTCTGGTGTTACTCAGCATAGCAAGCAGAATACCATGCAGTCACTGACTTTGAGAAAGGAACTATTAATGGGCAATGCTAAAATCTCAGCATGTATATCAGTTAAAATACTAGGGAATTGAGATTGGAAAAGGAACAGGATTACAAAAAAACATGATAAAACCTTCCATAACAATTGTATGTACTTTTCTTGAGCAAACAAACTTAAGCAGGAACATCTGCAAAGATGACTGATCAAAAAATGTGATATCATCAACGCATATAGTTGTTCCATATTTCAAGAGTTTGATATAATTTGTATTTTATGAGCTTTTTCTGCAATATTCTAAACCCTTCCATTAGTTTGCATGCCTCAATATACCAGAGTTCATATTCAGTACTCTACCACTTGAGCAATTTTCCAATTGTAATTAAGTTATTACTTACAAGCAACTTTTTTATTAAAAGAAATTACGACAAGCACTGAAAGAAACGATGCACTAGAAGATGGGATAAACATTACTAAGATTAGATTAAATGAGGATAATTCGATTTCAAACCCATCTCAAATTAATTTGCTTGCCTATAAAGTGATTACCCATACATGTAAGTACCTTTTTGCATTATCATGATTGTCCAAGTCTGATTACTTATACTCTCTCTCTATTGAGCATTGCTAAATGTGCAATTCATCAAGCATCGCTTAATGAAGCCATGTACAAATTTTGTCTTCATGCAAAGAAAATTTCACAAAATGAATTTCGATAACCCCTCTATATCCACACGGATTTGATTACTACGCTCTCTTGTGAAAAGAAACGTTAATAACTGCGCCAGATCTCTTCTCAACTTTGCAAAGTGCCCTCAGAAGGTAATATAAATCGGCCCGCAAATGCTTCCGCATATGTTGGGCCCATGGCAGAGATAATCAACGGGGAAAGGGAACGCATGAATTCCATTTTCGCCACGTCTTGTGAGGTTGAGGCGCTGTCTGGAAATAGAAGCTGGTGAGCTGGATGACAGCCCCGGGCTCTGAATTTCATCTCGTTTTCCCCCCATAATTTTGTTTAGGACACCATATTCTTAAGAAACAAACACACACTGAAATGTTTTTTTCAATGCTTTCACGCACATCCTGAAAGCTGGATTTAGACACGCCTTGGCCTTGGGTTCACCGACTTTGAAGCAAGGGTAAATGTTGGAATATTAATGACGTGAAGACTATAAATTACAAACATTATTCTTCCCACACACACACCAAACAAAGCAGAATTAAAGGGACTATTTTACATTTTCAAATCCATATGATGCCACAAAACAGTTTGAAATGTCAAAGGCACCATAACAACAACAACAAACACAAGACACTGATGAAATGTTTTACAGAGAAATGCAATGAATACACAAACTGGGGCACATTTTCATTTTTGTCTTGCATTTCATTCAGAGAAGCTTCAGACCGAGCAAAAATGAATTCAGGCAAATCAAAATACCGATGACAGGAAGAAATATAACCTTAATACTTTTGTATGAATTAATTCCTTTTTTTTCCAAATCAGGATTTTCCCCTGCAATTTTCACAGCAAACTATTTACATTTTCACATTCTGAGTTCCTAGATTGGTAGGCTTACAAATATTGTTCACATGTGGGTCACTATACCCAATCAACCAGTGAAATCAATGTATGTTTACTATCCTTCCGAGATTAAATGTCTGTGCTGCTAAATTTTTAGGTAGACATTTCCTTGTTGAACTGTCCTAAAATTAGGAAGTCATAGTTAAAAATAAATGTAGGTTAAAAAAATAGCTCTTGAGTAGTGATACTGTTTAAAATGATATAGTGACAGGAAAGGTGGTAAAGTAATAACATTGAAATCGATGGCAAATTACATAGGCATTGATCAGAAAGTGAAACTTAAAGATAAAGTTGAGTTCTGGTCCTTCCGAGATTAAATGTCTGTATTGCTATTTTTTTGACAGATATTTCCTTGTTGAACTGTCAAAAAATTAGGAAGTAATTGTTAAAAATAAATTAAGCCTGAGTCAAACCGTTTAACCGACGGTTAAACGACCGCATTCATCAAAACCGTTTAGCAATTCTCGCTCCGTTTAACCGTTATTTGCACACATTTTGGGAAGTGCTAATAGCCGATACAGATAATCAAAGAAACCGCGGTGTAATGTTACACCCAGCTGGGCGCCAGCTGTCTGGCAGCAGTAATCTCTATGAATCAATTTGTAAACAACCATGCTATGCCCCCTTCTCTGCTCGATCCCTATTTCCCTTCTCTCTGTGTTCATCGCTCATGTACCTTTTCTTATTGCTGCACTTTCAGACAGGAGCAGGAAGCAAAGTTCTAAATGTTTACACATTCGATGGTTTCAGTCAGTTCCTCTCACCTCCCTTCTCCCGAGTCTCTCTCTCTCTCTCTCTCTCTCAATATTAATATCAATATTAATATCAATCCCTTGCCGACTCGGCCCCCTAAAATAAAGTTTATATATCTAAATAAAATACAAAAATAATGATAACAATAATAATTGAAGTTTTAGAAATATTAATCAACAAAGTCTTGGACATTGTGAGTAATTTAATTTTTGATCATTCTTTAATTCAGCCGACTTGGGGATCAAACTCTTTAACACAGCCACCCTTAATTTCTATCTCATTTGTCTTTACTTCTTCACTCTCTCCATGGTCCATGCTCTCTCTGTCACATACACACAATCCACCTCAAACATCGGCGCCCAAAAACTATCATACACACACATGGCGAGCACAATGTTTACCACATGGCTTTTGACCTCTCACTGACCCGAGCGCATGCACGTGCGGTCACCAAACTGTAATTTATGCTGGTATCAAACTCCACCCACATAGCTAGAGAAGCTTCCTGATTGGTCACTAATTTTGATCAGCTCATTTCTGGGTGCCTTTTGCTTATGGGTGTGTGTGTACTGTATATCCACACGGCAATGATAAAGTACATGCAAACTCAAACTTGGTTTTGCATTGCCTAGCTTGCAAAGGCATGTTTAAACACGTCACAAATCAAGCCATCTTCACAGCGACTTGAGCTCAATTATTTAAGGTAACTTTGCTAGGTTTATTATGATATCAGATGAGGAATAATAAGACATTCTTAAGTTGTTTGTTACCGGTCTCTGTTTACCGGGTTGACCCAATTTGTGCCATATCCGGCTCGGAATACTCAGCCCAGCGGACCGGCAGGCTTTCTGAGCTACAGCACTATTACAAATACGTGTATTTTCATAACGGTTAAACGAAACCGCCCGTATACATTTAACGGTTAACCGTTTAGCACAAAAACCGTAATGACTCAGGCCTAAAATAAATGTAGGTAAAAAACTTAGCTTTTGAGTAGTGATACTGTTTACAATTATATAGTTACAACTTACAAGAAATACATGTGCAACCTTCTAGAAGTTAAAATAAATATTCTTAATTCTTGTGTTATTGTAGATTTGGGAAAGGTGGTAAACTTAATGTTGAAATCAATGGCAAATTACGTAGGCATGAATAAGAAAGTGAAGCTTAAACTGATAAAAAAAATGCTTTATCACTTCTAAAGGAAATTCTGTGAGTGCTAAGTGACGTTATACAGATGAGAAATCTTTCCGTTATCATGAACATCTTTGAATAAAGATCTTACCTGTTGATACAGCCTGTAAATTCTATTTTTATCTTTTGGGGAGGAGGTGGAGGAGGTGGAGGAGGTGGGGAGGTGGGGAGGTGGGAGGTGGGGAGGTGGGGAGGTGGGGAGGTGGAGGGGGCGGCTACATTTTTGTGCTGTTGGTTTCGTAGCTCAACATGCTCGTTTTTATGAACAGAAACTGGAATGTAGGTGAATATGTACTTCATATTTGTCATATGGTTTTATATACAATTGGAATATCCGACCACTACTGCTATAGCAGTACATGTACATATACATTTTTTTTTTTAAATGTCAAGTCAAAAGTTTGTACATGTACACACAATGCATAAGACAGGGCTCCACACTCAAGTTTTTGGAAGGGGAACTGGATTGAAAATTTTACAGTCTGTATGCATGAGCCTATAGATAAACTTCCACAAAAATGTTTGGGGGGGGGGTCTTAGATTTTGGGTGCCCATGTTAGTGTCGAGCCCTACCTAAGACCATCTGAAAAGGTGTTCAATAAATTTTAGTGACTTAAAATAGTTGTCCATGTATGTGCACATGAACAGTGAAAAGGTTGGGGTCTGATTTCCAAATAAGGGTCAAGTTTATGTCTATATTCTACATGTCATGTTACATGGGAGTGGGAGTGTCATGGCCGAGTGGTTTAAGGCGCTTGACTGGAGATGCGAAGATCGAGGGTTCGAATCCCGACACGGCACTAATATCCTTTGGCAAGACATTAACCTGCACTTGCTACTCTCCACCCAGGTGTTAAATGGGTACCGGTAGG
Organism: Mesocentrotus franciscanus; assembly: GCA_037976565.1. Classification (NCBI taxonomy): domain Eukaryota; kingdom Metazoa; phylum Echinodermata; class Echinoidea; order Camarodonta; family Strongylocentrotidae; genus Mesocentrotus; species Mesocentrotus franciscanus. The sequence continues at coordinate 35,946,696 of CP137669.1, read as the reverse complement.
ATGCGACCGTCATTGTTGGTCAAACAGTTTTTGAGGTCAAGTAACGCCTGGCTGGAATGCGCTCCAGGGAGTGGAGATTGTGCACACAGTGTGTGCGTGCAAGTACCGGGGTAATAGTATATCTAAGCGCTTAGAGACATCGTAGATGTACTAAGCGCTATATAAAAGCGGAATATTATTATTATTATTATTACATGTGCACTGTATCTTATCTAAACTAAATCTGGTTGTGTAATCGGATCGCCCATCTTCATTCAACCAGATGAGTACATGTATTATGCTGGTACATCTACATCGACACCGAACTACATTTTAAGTGATGTCGTGAGCTAATGGAAAATAATACTATACCCCCAAGGCCAGGCTTCCCACTCATCAATTAAAAGTAGTGTTCACAAATGAATACATGCATTAAAAATCAGCCCTGTATATTCTGAAGTGCATGCGCAGGTTTTCGGTGGAGGGTGGGGTGGGAGCTCCTTTGGGATTCACTATATCAAAAGTGTGGGACTCCCTTGCAAAATTGATGTGCTTTTTTTTCTTCTTTTTAAAAATATTTTTAACTAGAAATGTTATTTTCTTTATTTTTCAAGAGCTCTTTTTGGAGAGATTACTAGAGCTAAATCACTAAGTGCTCCTGTGAAATATATTCTTTTCTTTTGCAGGATGTCAAGCATACTGTACATATATACATGTACATACCCCATTCATTTAAAAAAAACCTCACAACAATGATTCAAATATTAAGCATTATTTTTCAATATAGGCAATGTTGCAGGTTATGGAAAGGCTTCCTTCACAAAGCACTTTAATGTGACAGTGCTCTTCAAATTTTTCAGCAACACCTCGATCGTACCTTGTGTCCTTGAATACTGCAGGTGTGCATTACCCGAGCAATCCCTACCCCCTTAAATCTGTGCATTGAAATGAGATGGAATTTGAAGTTACTTGCACTTTGATATCAAGTTCACTGCATCATCAAGGACACCTGCACCCACAAATTTCAACTTAATTGATCCGGGGCAAACCTCCTGTTTTTCAATTGGGAAATTATCATCCCCGGTGCAAAGGGTTTATGAACTTTGGAGGTATACATTCATGCTGTCAAATTTGGATTTCTTTGCTGCACATATCAGGGCCCCACCCCCCAATTCACATGAGCACCTAAGCATTTCATAACGTGCAACACGCAATAAAGGTCACATACAAAACCGAGGTTTGAGCAACCTTTTGAACAAAGACTTGAACTTGACATGTGGCCATATTATCAAAGAAAAGCTGTATAACTGACTATCTGAGTTGCATTAATTTTTGTTTTAATCTCTCATTGCCAATTAACCCAATTACTACTGCATTCTCTCATTCCATGAGTTTAACACAGGGACCACCTTGTACTGTAGAAGCCTATTTTATGGTTACATCCATAGATGTTGAGTATACCTCATCTTGTTATTCATCAACTGATAGGAGTCTACTAAAATTGACAAATGGGTAGTGGGCAATGAGAATTATGTGCAAGGTTTTCCAGGAACAAAAAAAAAAACAATCGAGACTCATTCAAAGGACAAAAAAGAAACGAAATTGAGATTTATTGTGATAGGATTGCATAGACAGAGGTACACATTCAATGTCCAGACAATGTATGTCTTTATGATAACTCCAAGCAAGCGAGGACTGAAGTGACCCACTTTAAACCAGTTAATACCACTGCAAGTAGAAGATGTCATTTATCAAAGCGTATTCTGCGGCTTGAAGACCGCATCCACTAGCACGCCTCAATCAGTGATGCCCCATATCGTGCATGGACAGGAATATATATTGCCTGCTTAGAGTTGCCCCTACAGCGGTAGGGATCTCTTGGCAAAGGATAACATGTAGCCATAAATAATAAGGGATGCAGGTTTTTGAGATTGCTTCGTCTGTAACGCATCTCAGCAAAACTTGCAGAAGATTTGAGCTTGTACCAAGGTACTTTTGTGCACTGGAAATACTATAAATGTATTTTGATTAATACATGTACATGTATGTGTACTAAGCATTAATATACTGTGATAACTCATGAGCAAAATGCAACCAAAAAAAAAACAAAAACAAAAAAACATCATCTACGTATCATATACAGTCACAATAATGTAAGCTGTTATGACAAAGCCATTTGAAGCATAATCATTTTTGTTTCCCTTTTGGTGTGTTTCCTTCACTATTCAGAATGAATATGTAATGTACAAAAAGAATATATTGTGTTTTATTTCTTCAACTAGTCTACAGGGTCACTGGAAGTCCAAGAGCTCAACAGAGCCAGACCTCATGAACTAGGGCCAAAATGAAACTTTGCAACATGATAATATCATGGTTTACTTCTTTAGACCTGGACTACAGGTTGACTGGATGGACTAAGAGCTCAGTGGAGTCAGACCTCATAAACCAGGGTTATATTCTAGTTTGAAGGGGAAAAATTACTACTGTGTCCTGTTGCACCTATCTTGAACAGCTCGAACGACTGACTTGATTGGACCCATACCAGGGCCACATTGTACTTTGCAAAAGAATAACCTGTCCTACCTCTCTTGACCTGGTCCACTGGCTGACTGGACAGTCCTAGAACAGTGACTTGAGCCACCTTATCCCTGGCCATGCCATGCTCCTTCCCATACAGACTCAGCTCATTGTCTTTCGATTGTTGTAGCACCTACATGTAGAAAGCACCAAGGAAGGAAAAATGATATTTTGTTTAATAATGGTAGTTTCAAAATAAGAACTCTGCTGCATGTGACCACACACAAATAATTGGGCCAAGGTAATGTGGTTCATAGCACTGCACTAATTTGCACCTTGTTTCCTGTTGACTCACTATCACAGACATACTGTGCTGTAGGAGTATAGGGTGGGAATGGATGCAACTGACACCTCATATTTGGGCACCCAGAAATAAGTGGCAGGTGCCCAAATTGCCCAATATTCATATTAATAATCATGCTCTGCAATATTCTATTTGAATTTACAAGTATTACCATTCAATTCAAAGTATGTTATTACATCACTGTAAATAAGGTAGGCAGGCATATAATTTTAGTACCATTCAATATATTCAGAGTGTATAGTGCTGCACCTATATACAGTATAAAGGTTAGCCATCCGAAATTCAACCATCTCGATCCAGACCTATTTACTATTTTATGATTTCCTTTAACCATTTGACATTACGTTGAGGCAGAAATATTATTCTACTCTGAGAAAATGTACTTTGCATATATTGGTATGACTTATATTAATGTTTGTAACATCTCCCAATACAATTTTAAAAGGGTTGGGGTATTCTGGGAATAACATTATCTATAAAAGTGCATTGGTGTTAATAATGTCAGGATGAATGACAGTCATTTATGACGGATATCGTTAATGAGGTAACCAAAACCATCAAGACAATTGAACTGTTTTTGAAATATGATACAGCTCCTCATGTGATTAAATGTACCGGTAGTCACATGTAGATCATACACAAAATGTACACAAGTATTTTAAATGTTCCAATATAGGAAGAGTCACTATGAATTATGAAAAGCTTCAGTAGTCAGTCAATAACTCAATTTGGTTCTGTACTTGTTCTCTAGACAACCTTTTTTATTAGAGCCCAGACATTCCGGCTTGTATTTTATAAAGCCTAGGTGCTTTACTAACGAGCAGGAAATGAATTGGTCTAGCTGTCAAAAGTTGAAAAGTTCATTCTAGCATAATGCTGAGGACGATCTACAGGGAAAGGATTTTATTTATTCCTTTTTTAACCTAGAACCAGGGTCGATTCTCGAGGATTTTAGTTAACCTACAAATGGTAGAATCAATATTATCGTGTACATTGTACATTAAATTCATTGAGGTTTGGCTGTGATCTACATGTACATGTATTTCCATTTCCCTGTAATTTAAAACTGTTGTTTTGGTTTCATAAACACTGTATTTAATATCAAACATGTCTGTCAAAGTCACTCTTCTCATCTTTTTAACCGAGAACAAAGGTTGATTCTCAAGTATTTTAGTGAACCGAGAAATGCTAGAATCCACATTATCGTGTACATTTAATTTTAATATTGAAGTGTGGCTGTCATATAATATCCCCATTTCCCTGTAATTAAAAACAAGTGAAACGCTCTCGGCGGTCTCGCCTGCATTACGCAATTCGGCATTACGCAATTCGATATGATGAAAAATTGAGGTTGGGACATTATTTTTATAGGCAGGGTGGCCCATTTGCAGACCCCCGAAAATTAAATCCTCTGAATATAATAAGCATTTTGAAGTGAATATTGATATAATGATATATTGATACAATATAATGAGATTTAGTGTACAGTATGGGTCAGAATATAAATGTTTCAATGCTTGTCAGTAATTTACAAATAAAGTTACCGGTATCTAATAAACTTTTTAAGAAAAGAGGATTTTTCAGCATTTTGTGTAAAAACAATTGGAAGGTAGAGCCCATCTACATCACATCACGTCTCATTAGCATAATGAGAACATTATTATGAGAAATACTCCAATATATATTATCGAAACATCAATATTGTCACCTAGCTGTAACTGATCATGTACATACTAGGCCTGGGATCAAATACTAAAATTACTATTACAATATTCATGGGAAAGTACTTGAATGATTTGAATATTTACTTTCATGAAATATGAACAAATAACAACAATTTATTTATTAATTCTCATATTAAATTTTGAGAACATAATCCAAGTCTACTGACCTAAAATGACCTTTGACCTTGACTTTGTGACCTGGAATTTGTGTCACATGATTTGTGATACTTGATAGCCCTTGGGTACAAGTTTCATGGAATTTGAACAAACACTTTTGAAATGATGCTAAAATTTCAAAATCTTGATGTTGATGCCACAACAAAGTCTAAGTTTCCAGACCTGAAATGACATTTGACCTTTACTTTGTCACCTTAAAGACTAATAACATGATTGGTGATACTTGATAACCCTTATGTTCAAGTTTCATGGAATAGGAATGTATACTTTCAAAATTATGATAACAATTAAAAAAGTCTTAGCCTGATGCCACAACATAGTTAAGTTTGTTGACCTGAAATGACCTTTGACCTTGACCTAGTGGGCTGAAATTCTACTCACATGATTGGGGATACTTGATAACCCTTTAGTCTAAGTTTCATTGAATAAGAACTTATACTTTCAAAATTATATTACAAATTCAAAAACTTAACCTCAGGTTAAGTTTTTGATGATGATGCCACAACATAGTCTAAGTTTGTTGACCTGAAATGACCTTTGACCTTGACTTTGTGACCTGAAATTTTCCTCACATGATTGGGGATACTTAATAACCCTTTAGTCCAAGTTTCATTTAATAGGACCTTATACTTTCAAAATTATATTAACAATTCAAAAACTTAACCTCAGGTTAAGTTTTTGATGTTGACGCCGTCGCCGTCGCCGTCGCCGCCGTCACCGTCACCGGAAAAGCGGCGCCTATGTCTCGCTTTTTGCTACGCAGGCGAGACAAAAACGGTTGTTTTGGTTTCATAAACACTGTATTTAATATAAAATACGTCTGTCAAAGTCACTCTTCTCATCTTCCTTCTTTCTTTTTAACCCCACTTAATATGTTTAAATGTGTACTATGGCAATTGAAGATGTAATATTTAATAAGAGGCTTTATCTGCTTTAACATTGAATTAATATGAAATGAATATTACATGTTAGCTTTTTACATTTATTTCATGATTGAGACTCTACATGAACAAGTACATCATATACAGGTACATGTAACGTTTCATCTTAAAATTGAATAGATTCAATGACCACTCATTGCATAGATTTATAGAGATGACATGAAAAAGGGAAAATGAATTAAAAAATTTACACTGAACAAAAGTCAGCTTTAATTTTTTTAACTTGCTACATGTATACTGTCTAAGATGACAATCATTTCAATTTATAGGACTGACTCTCACAATTTTTAGGGCCTACCGTGTACAATGTACAAGTAGGCATCTGGAACAAATATAAATCAGGAGCAGTGTCATGGGGTGGGGGTGGTAGAGGGGGGGGGGGGTGCACAATACCATGTGATTTGTCACAACATCACCCTAAAAATATAAGAACCCTTTTTTGCTTGTCAGAGATTGTTAAGACCTGTGCTCTCTAACAAACATTTTCTACATAATTACAGTAACCCTTCTGCTCATCTAGGATTTGGGAAACTACAGCCTTTTCGATAATCATCAGCTATATTGTACCACAACTCTAAAAACAAAACACTGATCTGAACTGCAACGACGAGTAACCATAACTGATTATACAAGTAATTTATATTCATGGCCTTCTCTTCTGTTTTAACTACCACCATAACCCCATACAGTGCAATAACACCCGAGTCACTTTACAAATTACATGTACTGCTGGAATATTGATGAGTGGATTTGCAATGGTTATTGATTGGTCTCGGATTAATGTATCATATATGAATCACTAGTATTTATCACCCGACGGCAAATTGGCCAAACGGCGATGCCTTGAATAATATTGCATTGAATAATATGCCATGAATTAGAGATGGGACGCGGGTGGTATGGACTTCTCCGTCTACATGTGCAGGTGCAGCGTAAATTATATGCAAAATACAGTATGGACACAACACTTTAACCTACAGTCTACAGGTTATGGCATAGCCTACTACATACATGTACATGTAGGACTACATGGGCATACATTATAAAATCTCTCATCCTTGCTCACAGGAAAGTGAGAGTTCAGTCAGAGAACAAAAGCAAGACAAAAGTTGAAGTGTAGTTAAAAATACTCTTACAGGCATGTGTACTACTGAATACACGGAAGAATTACTGTACATGTACTTAAGATTTCTTTGGAGTACATGTACAGCATGAAAGCACTATGAAGGTCATATTTCCTATTGGCAATCAGCAACTGAAAGTACAAAACACATTAAAACATAACTTTCACTTCCCATCATGTCAAACAAAGAAACTTTCAAGCAATATTTAATTTGTTTGAATGATGAAATAAGCAGTTAAATTACGCATAGAGCTAGTTTTGTTTAAGCTTTTTAAAAAAATTACTGGTGCTCCCTGTAAATTTCAATTATTCAAATAGCGCCTAAGGCCATTCCATGGTAGCTGCAACCATGAAAATCTCAGAATATGCAGTTCTGATATATAATTTCCAAATGGGAATAGTAAATCGGTCGATTGTAGTCAAGAAACATTGTTTTAAAGCTAAAGTAATATCAGTCTTGAGAGGGAGCTATACAACATAAAGATTTTATTATTTACAATTTCATCACTTTAGACTCGATTTCAACCGCGACAACGATCATTGAATATTGTAAAATCGCATATGCTTCAAATATGTTCATTTGAACCAAATTCATGACCCCATAACAACACTTTGTATTACCTTTAAGCTTTAAAAAGCTAAACGGAAGTTGACGCAAACTGATTATCTATGTATGTACAGGTGTATTATGTATTATGTATGTTTCGAGATAAATTTGCCTCTCTTGAGTTCGTTCACTGATTGTGTTTTGCAAAGGAACTGGAGGGAATAAGCCAAATATATAATTCATTTGCAAAGGATATTTTACCAAACATTTGTTATTTTTACTAACTTGGTATTCCAATCTCACAGGATATATATTTTGCAAGGGCAGCTGGCCTTTAAAAAAAAAAAATGAAATTCCTTTTTTTTTTAAAGCGCAGTTAAAGATGATGACATATGTACAGTATGTACATTTCTTCTATCAAAGTCACTTAATGAAGTATTGGCAATTCCCAAACTGAAAGTGTATAAAACTAGCATCTGATCCCAAAAATGAAATTGTTTCACAAAAGGGAAGTACTTGTACGGAAACGTCAAGCCAAAATTTCAAAAGGCACATTATATGACAACAGTGCATGAACAGATCTATATGCATTTGTGTTCGCAACTACAAATAGCATGCAAGTCTAATACTGTTTTCACACTGGCAAAATTGTGCTCAACCCCGTACTATAGGTGGGGCTAAAGGGGGGTCTTAGCCCCACCTATAGTCCGGGGTTAAGCTTATTCCACTTTCTTTTCACACTGGCAAAAATTTGCTTAACCCCGGACTATAGGTGGGGTTAAAGGGGGTTTAGCCCCACCTATAGTCAGGGTTAAGCTTATTCCACTTCCTTTTCACACTGGCAAAATGTGCATAACCCGGACTATAGGTGGGGTTAAAGGGGGTCTTAGCCCACCTATAGTCCGGGTTAAGCTTATTCCACTTTCTGTTCAGACACGTATCTACCAAAGTGGGCTAGCCCCACCTATAGTACGGGGTTAGCTGGCCCTGCAAAATAGCAAGGCTAACCCCGCAATTGTGGTGCTAACTCCGCAATTGCGGTGCCAAGCAAATGAATGAGAACAGAAACGAAAAATAGTCCAGGACTACGCAATGGAGCGAATTAATGAATATTCACGCATGCAGCTAGTACGGGGCTAACGAATTGCAGTGAGAACAGCCAAAAAGTTAGTCCGGGGTTAAGGATAGTACAGGGCTAAGCAAAGTACGGGGTTAAGCAAAACAAGTGTGAAAAGAGTATAAGGGTTGTGAACTGTGAGTTATGAAACTGAAAGTGTGAACATGACAGCTAAGATTTCCTGCTGTTTGTTTGTGAAAAGCTTGAGGCCAAAAGACAGTCAAACATGTCACAATAGTGCAACTTGACCACCTCAGTGTGATACATGACTCTACAATCTACACTATGATTTTGTAGATCAACAGTGTGCAACTGTGCATGTACATACATACATGTATGTGTTGTACTGTATAACCCATTATAGAGATAAGAATGGAATAAAACACAAAATGTACATGTACATGTACTGTATGTGGATATGTTAAAGGTAAAGACCAGTTTTTGGAAACGCCCCTCTCTCAAAAAATGAAATGGAATCTCTCATTACCAATCATGTGAAAGAATATGTTTTGACTAATATGTGATGATATAAATTTTGCCGGGAAACCGCCTTCTAATTGATATATTTGGTTAATAATTATATCTATTGGGACCAAATAGATATCGCGCACGTGGTCGCGTAGTCCCATATACATCTTTCGGTGTACAGTGCTTGTAACTTTACCAAGAACGGGCCAAATTTCTTATCATTTTGTACACACCAATACTTATATGCTAGATGATCAACCTTTTCTGATCGATTTCACAACATTTCTTTCACAATGCAATTGCATGACCATAACTGGGCCCCGTATTACAAAGAGTTGATATCAATCGCAACTTATTTGCGATTGATATCAATCGCAACTATGTACATAAGAGATAGGAGACTGCAGACTTGCGATTGATTGGAGGACTTACGATTGATTTGGATCAATCGTAACTCTTTGTAAGACGGGGCCCTGGTCTTTATCTTTAACTATCACAAAAACAATAATTTGTGAAAATATCTGGGTACATGTACATGTATGTGTCTCTATCATCCATGAAAATATCTTTATGCAAACATATAAGTATAGATAAGATAAGATTTACTTTAATTCAGACGTGTGGAAACTCATTGTTTACAGTGGCCTACATACTGAACACACATATTTGCCTCGCTTGTTTTAACAGGACAAATTGGCAATGCAACATTCTTTTGATTTGCTCACAGTAGGTGTTATATGATGTAGACCTGGTTGCCCTGCATGTGTCCACAAACAGGCTCGCTCAAATGTCCAGGGAACAAAATGGTTTCCTTTTGCTAATAACATTTCATTGTATGATTATATGACAGTATACACATCATATTTGCATTATATGTACATGTACTTGTATTGTATCCCTTTGGTAATAACATCAGTTGGTATTGTTTGTTTATTTGTTGCTTGACTTTCCTCTTCGCTCTCACGTTTGTAAATATTGACTTGTAACTGTATTGTTAATCATAGTTATTATTGTCTAGACCCCTTTGAAAACCAACTGATGCTGAAAGGGCTCAGTCACACCCTATGTGTTGGAAATAAATTATCAGAAAAAATCACACAGCAAAACTGACTCCACTGACTTTTGTTACAGATCACAATTCCTATTTAGCTTGGCACTGCCCCCATAGCCAAAGAATACATGTACACAATGTATTTGGTGACTTGTCTAAAATTCTTTTACAAAATATAGCAGTTGATTATTCAACATACATGTAAGTCAGTTTCTCTTGCGTGTATTAAAACAGAAATGGAAAAATTGTATTTGTAGTATTTGTACGATTCTATATTTTGTCCTGCAAAAGGGATACAGTAGCGTCCACATACATGTACATTGTAATAGGGTAACAGATAAAGGAGTGCTCCTAATAACAGGATACCTATATAACCTTAGTTGTACGACACTTGCTCCTGCGACGATTGCTCTTTGTAAATTTCTCACACTAACCGTCTAACCAAATTATTAACTTCAACCCTGAACCTAGCACTATACATGTACATGTTAACATATAATACCTACCGGTAACCATAATCCTAACCCGAAACCTAAACATAACCTAAAACCCAATTGCTACGCTAACCCTAAGCCCAAGGCAAATGTCAGGTCACACTAGCCTTGCCCGATTATGAAGAGACTGGCCTATAAGCAGTGCCTTTAAAAAGTTGCAACAGCAGGTACAATGCATTATAATGTGCCCACACAATTCTTGATTCTAACCTTGGGCTATCAAAAACATTAAAATTCAACTTCCAAGTTCAAATGTCATTGGCTCAGTCTAGTCCACTTTCAAAGACACACAACTCTACCTACATTGTAACCACATCAAGTCCTTTGTTCGCCTCTATGCACATTGTACATCGGAGGGCAAAGAAACTCGAGATGCAAATAGTGAACAGAGGTATTATTATCACCATGTACAGTATGTGACTGTTCTACTACATGTACATTGGCTTCATGAGCACACAGCATGAGGTCCCTTCAGCGTACATTTTCACAACACATGTGGACATGTCAAATGCATTGTGTACAGTACTACTCAATATCGAGGAATGGCGAAGAACAGTATTATGACACCACATGTACCAGTACTGTATGGTTGTAGGGTGCATTCAGAATACATGTACACTGTAGGTCTCCATGGACATGTTTGTATCCATGGAGTAGACGTATGTATCATCAACGTGTCATCAATCAATCACATGTCATATGCCTCGAGGCCTATATGTTTTTAGATTTTAATACATGTATGCACAGAAAATGAATGAATGAATGAGGAACACTTATATTGATCTACTTTGACAAAATAGATCAATGCCTGGCCTGTAGGCCTATATTAACATCACAGCTTGATATTATCAGGCACCTGCACATGTACAGTAGTACACAATGCCCCTTTAATTTGTATCCTGGACAGCACCCCCCTCCCCTTCCCCAATATTAAAGTTTGAACAAGGGGCCATCTACATCCTGCGAAGAGGTGGGTGTGGAGCCCTGCTTACAGACAGGCATGTAAACAAACAACATCATCCATTGTACAATATGCGCAGGGAAAGCGTGCATCTTCATAAGCATGGAAATAGGCTACTACAGTAGGCAATCCTCATACATGTACATGTAGATGTAGATCCTTGATATGACTGTGAAGCATCTGTATGTACATGACTACATGTGTACAATATCAGGGGGAAAAATACACGGGGGCTAAGGGCGAATTCACCCCCGAAATGTTAAAAAGAACCCCCATAGTTTGCATAGACTTCAATGCAAAAACAAATTAAAGAGTGTTATTTGCATGCAAGCAAGCTTAAAAAGTAGCCCCCGAAATTTTTTAAATATTTTGTTTCCCCTGGTGTACATGTACAGTGTATGTGTTTATTATTTACGATGTACATGTAGACATACACAAGTAGGGCCTACAGTTTGCATACAGGTACATGTATGTACAATACTACAAATTTTACCATGAAGCCCCATGGCTTCCATAAACAATGTTTTGTTTTAGTCCACAGGAGGGAAGAATGGGAAGGTCACATACCAGACAGGGGTCACATCTACACCCTCAGTTCACACGAGGTCATGGGGTAAACCAGTGTTTGTAAATATTTGACCCCTTGCTCCACATACCACACAGCTTAGGGTTGTGTGTGTGAAAGGGTATCATTTCCCCATTATGTTAAACACCCTGAAGGTTTATTGGCTAAACTTTCACTGCTGTTTTAGTGCAATTGACATTATGAGTGTAAACTGACCCAAATATGTCTCATTCCTAGTAAGGGTTTGTTTAATAGCCTGAGGGCTGACTGCCTCTATGCTAACCAACCCAATATCATATTGAAACAGAAATATAAGCCTGAGTAAAAGATGTGTAAGAAGTGACCTTCATGACAAAATAATTGAACAGTTTCTCAGGAATGAATCTCTTAATTTTTTTTTGAAAGAAAAGTTTGAAGTATACAATGCAATTTGAAAAAGATTCCTGATACTTGTGAAAATATATCAATATTTTGCTTGAAAATCTGAAGAAAATAAAATTGTGCAATTGAATTCACCTTCGATAAATTCATATCTCAAGCTGAAGACAAATTATATTTCAATGTAAACTGTAGTTTACTCCTAAGGGGAAGAGGGAAGGGAAGAGGGAAGGGAAGAGGGAAGGGAAAAACTAAAAAAACCTTTCACACATGAGGCAGTAAATCACTTGAAAAAATACCTCTGCGGGACAATCAAATGAGATACATGTAGGAAGCATAGAATGCTTGGAGTTGAAGTTCACATTTCTGAATTTCATGACAGACAGATCTCAGAGAACATGTACATGTATACATGTACATGTACACGGGTTATTGTTCCATGCAGCAAATATACATTGTTTTTTTTTGTCTTTTGACTCCCTTAGACATGGCCTCTTGATTTTCATTTACACTCGTAGCTTTCCTGCACAAGGATATTTGTTACCATGTAGTGTCTGAACAGGGCTTCATAAGAATCTGAAATAAGCATCATGTGTTACACTATACATGTATGTATTTTGGTTGTATACCAGAGCTGCCAACCTCCAGAACAGAAAATCAGTAATCACAAGGCTCAAAATCAGTAATTTGGGGAATAAATCAGTAATTTCCTATGCGGCGCTATGAATCTTTAAAAAAATGGCGCGTCAACACCGCGCGGATGCATGGCGCATGATTATCTAAACATTTTGGTGATGTTACTCACACAAAGTTGCTAAATATTGATTTTCAGGTCATCACAACACATCCGTTTTCCATGAAAAATTGGCTTCTATTAAGAGAATACTTGATACTTTCCATCTTTCTCAGCGAGTGTTGGATGGCCGTCATACTGTACAGCACTCGCTACGATAAATCATATTTACGTTTAAAAAAATTAATTAAAAAAAGAAAGAAAAAAAAAAGTGTCAGTGACATACACCCTGTTCTGTAGGCTGTACAGAAGGGGGTAGTAGGCACAGGGGTGCTTGCCCCAATCTAATGGAGAGAAAAAAAGTGAGGAACTAAACAAGGACAGGGAAAAGAGGAAAGGAAAAGAAGATGATACAACCCATCCAACTGATCCACACCCTCTGTCCCTCTCATTAATCGATAGCCTTGGTAATTTGCATTTCATGAAACTAGTAATGCATGAACACTGTACATGTACATGTACATGTACCTGCACACGCCCTCCCCCTCCCACCATGATTGATGCCAGTGCCCCCTTAGTGGTTGAACCCATGCTACGATGCTCAAACAGACATTTCTACAACATTCAGCCTAGGAAAAAATTAATTACTTTATCACTATTAAACACTATACAATTGTCTTATCTATTCAATGAATTCTGGTTAGTTGTGTAACCATGGCCTGCACTGTAAACGATCCTAGCAGCAGTGTTACAGGAGGTGATAAAACTTTACAGATAAAACAGATCATCTCAGAAGGCCCAGATCAAATCAGCTTATGTCAATATTTGACAGTCTCCAAAAGGCTGAGGATGTATTGTTCTTCATAGTGGAAGTTCGGAGAAGGATTAAATATATTTACTTCAAGTGCTTCTACTACAAGTAACTTCACCCTAAATGTATTGATGGTTGTTGACTCTATGATAGAAACGATATATTTCAAATGTATTCACATTTAACTGCAAGTAATTACAACCTATATATTATTGAAGATTGTTGACACTATGATAGAAACGATATATTTAAAATGAATGAATCACATTTAACAAAGAACTTTGTGAAACAAGTTGAATTGTTTATTAAAAAGATGTCTTAAAATGTCTTCAGTCTTTTTTGAAAGTTGTAATACACATGATTGATAGCCACTTCAAGTTGGTTTCTCTATTTTTCCTTGATGGCACAGATTTGTTTAAGTTATAGGGAAAAGGACCAAAAAGACAAACACCTTTTCCTCATTCAACATGTTGTTTGGAGTAAACACAAATCTTGAATTTGATTCATGCATACATTTTCTATTCCTCCGTCTAAAGTTATAATCTACAGATGGAAATTGAAATTATGTATTTCTGCCTCTTTCAATTGTTTTGGCTGGTTAATGAAGTCTTGATTTAATGTGTTTATTGTTAAACATGTTGTTTGATGTTTTGATTGCAATTGGTTTGAAGAGCACTTTGAGAAGCATTTACATTCAAGTATCGACTTCCTGCTACATGTATCCATCCAGTTTTGTAAAGTGCATCGTCAAACACTGCATGTAAATGTGCATGTTTAGTCTTGATTGAATGTGTTCATTGTTAAACATATTGTTTGATCATTTGATTGTAATTGGTTTGAAGAGCACTGCGAGAAGCATTTACATTCAAGTATCAACTTCCTGCTTTATACATTATATCCAGTTGTTTTGTGTGCAGCTTTTCTCCATACCACTGCAACCACATGTGAGGGATGTTTACGTACGTACAATGTAGCTACAACACAATAGGGCTGTTTACTACTTGTAGTCCTAGGACTATAATTTCAATTTAGTTCAAATTATTTCATTAGCTCACAAGAAGAAATTCTTTTTTTCCAATATTTGTATATTCAACCAGGGCAATACTGCCTGGGATATTTGAATATCAAAACAGCATGGCCCATATAGTATAAAACATTTGTAAAATTACTTCTTGTAAAATGTCTTCTTCAACTAACATTTTTGAATTAGAGACATTTTTAGAGGAAAACCTTCTTACCTCTGACATATTGATGAGTCCAACAGCTAGCGTCTTGTAGCCCAGTATCGTCCTGTTCTTGTAACGCTTCCGCCTCTGAAGCATGATCCGGAGCTTGTTTCCATCACGCTTCAGAAAATGAGGATACTGCAAAGTACAAAACAAAACAAAATTTCATTTGGGGATGCCTTGCAAAAGTAATAGTTAGCATTTGACATACACATGATAAAATGTTTTTGTGCAGCGCTTAACACATTGTGAAATATCCACTTCCAGAGAGATTTGGATAGTATTACCCTAGCTTTAGCTACAGCAATCATGGTCAGCGCAAAATGAATTCCTAGGAACAAATCCTGCTAGGTATCCCCACTGAACGTCTGGGTGAAGAGAGAGACATCTGTATACATATCAAATCATAAAATACCTTGCCTAAGGAAGGACATACATGTACATGTACACACCAGGCAGAGATTCAAACACTCAATATTTTGATTGAGAGTCATACCATATTCTTCTCAAGATCTGTGACTATCAGATTATAATAAAGAACATCTCTGAATGCTTTCTTCAAAATCATCAATGTTTACAAATATTCATTTTCAATAAGATTTGTTTACGTATTTTAGGACAAATAACCATAAATTCATACTAGTAATCATCAGAACTCCAGCTCAGAAAAAAATTTCCAATGAATTCTGTGAGATTGTCAACATTGATTAAAATCTTCCTTCAATTTTTTTTTGGACTAAACTTTCAACTTTCAAGTGCTACAACCTCCTACATGTAGGGGGTATTGTATAGCTTCTTTTTTTTTGGGGGGGGGGGTAGGAGAGGCCTTATATATATTTCTTTCATTTGTAACATAAAATACATGCTATTGGGCCTTGGCCCAACTTGAAACACTCCTATACCCTGTAAGTTTACCTGTAATGAAAATGACAGATCCAGTACTGTGTCCAGAATTTTGCCATGTTGCAAAAATATTTCGTTGGATCGCAATGTCCTCTTGGAACTCTGAAGAAATAAAAAGAAAAAAATCGGATTATTCAACATTTCTAATTAAATGCTTTAAGTGGTGATGCAATAACTGGCAGGAACAGAATCCTTAGACTGAAATTAAATTAATAACATACTGTACATACAATTGTAGGTACAATGTACTATTGTTTCAAGAATACAGTATACACTTCATGTTTGACATCTAGAAATAATTAATTATTTTTTAAACAGAAAGATGAATCATGTTTGTCAAAGAGTGCATTACATATTCATGTAAATGACATACATGTACATACATGTACAAACATGTAACTTGTATTCAAATGTACACTGTATGTGTATGAGTCATAATTCTATTGTTAACAGTGCATTTACAATGTACATGTACATTGCCCTACAGATAATGTACAAGGATGTGTGATACTGGCAACAACATACCGGTAGGTCTTAATAATTTTTATCAAGATTCAAGAGCCTTTCTAGTTTCTACAGTACAACTACATGGATGCGTTGCTCAACAAAATAAACTAAACTTAACACTTGAGTAAAGATACAGTACATGAGGCCTACATGTACAAAATGTAAATTGTACAGTATGTATAGTGTATGATACAAGAACTTGCCTATTGACATTTGGGCACACATGTGTATTAAATGGGTGAGACTAGAGAGACGGTGACCTCACGGTGACCTCATGGTGACCCTCTCAACAATCACTCATCTTTCACCATAACAATGAATCCATATCAGTGATTCACTCTTCGCCAAGCCTTGTGCTCCTCTAACACTGCACTTTGGACAGCGTGAAGAGCTGTCATGTGTCTACATCATATCTACATTTATGCAGGGTAATTGAAGGGAAAGTCATGGCCATTAATGCTGCTCGTGATCTCAGACAACTGCATGTGAAACTGTCAAGACCTTCTACCCTTATTTTTCATATATTTGCTTTTACGATGGGCATGACAAAGCACTGTATCATCAAAAAGTGTACTGATCAGATCAGTGTCAATATTGTGATATTGTAAACATGGCCACTATACACAAATGGTAGCATACCTGACTGCTAAGAAAGCAAGTGTATGCTTGTGAAAGGGGGTTCTTGGGAACTGGGCTCCTGTATCAGCCTTGTTTACATTTTGAATGTGGGGGAAGGGGGGCTCTTTCATTGATCAACATCAAGATTTAGGTGACATGTACATAACTCAGCAAAGGGGTTAATTTGGACTAGACCAATAGTGAGGCCAAGGTGGCCATGAGAACTTGAATCAATTAGAAATATTTTCATGACTTTGAATTGAGTACATGATTATATAAACACCAATTTGTGCAAGATCATGAAGAGGTAATTCTGTACAGCAGGGTCGGAAATACACGGGGGCGACGGGCGACTTTGCCCCCGTGAGTCTCAAAATCGCCCCCTAAAATCCTGAAAACCGTACATGAAGGGACGACCATTCTAAGGGTGCCTTTACACTCACTTTTGAAGGCAGAATGAGTGATTTGAAACGCTCATCGTAGGTGTACTGTTTATGCTTCCCTTCTCCGGCTCCTTCAGGCAAATTCGGGCTCTGCAGCTGGATTTGCAAACCTGCACTGTGCATGCTACGTTGACCCTGGGAACGTCATTTAATCGTGTTTACAAATGAAAGTGCGTTTATGCTCCCCAGAAACCGTCTTTTTGGAGAATCGCCGATCGTAAACGCACCTTTTTGTGAGTTTACGATCGGCGATCATAATCGCCGATTACGATCGCCGTTTATCGGGGATTCTATAAGGGTTTATAATGTACAGTACATGTACAGTAGTTAGCACCTTTTATTGTTCGCACACAAAGCGATTAGACTGCATATGACTTGTGTACAGAAGTAAGATAAAAAGATGCAGGGACTTTGGGAAAGGCTAGCAACAGCTATGGTTTCGGTTCAAGAGTCTTAGTAGAATAAAGCTATTATTATTGTTGTGTTAACATAAACTATCCTGTTTGAAGTCTTGTTCTTGGTCAGGTGACCCGAATTGTTATCATCATCAATGCAATCCCATAAAAAAAATGTGATTCCGTTTAAAATTGTTTTATTTATAAGTTTTTATACATGTAACTTAAAACAGTAAATGTGGGTGAATATTTTACTGTTGTCCCACATACCGATATATTTGTTATAACGAAACATGCAATAAATCAATGCCAGATTTTTCCTGTACACTGTATATAACTAGTTTTGTAGACAGAAATTGAATTTTGTTATAAAAAACCCGTAAATAAATATATAAATGATGTTCCTATACCTCAGAAATTTTCTCACAACGATTTAATTAAATTACATTATTATAATAGATATTAGATGCCGTTGTCAGACATTGATCGCATCAATTTCTGTCTACGAAATGAAACTAGCTTTGCCATTAGAAATAGAGTCTATACGGGAAAACAAATCAGGTCATGATTTGACATGTTTCGTTGTACTACAAATACATCAGTGAAATGGGACAAGAGTACAAATATTTAATGGTTTTAAACTTATAAATAACACAATTTTAAACGGAATAACATTTTTTTTTAAGTACAAGTCCACTCCAAAAATAACTTGCTTTTAATAGAACCAGAAAAATCAGACAAACCAATCAAAAAAAGTTTGAGCAAAATTGGATAACTAATAAGAAAGTTATGAATTTTTGAAAAAGTATGTAAAACTAAAACACAATGGAAATCACTACACAAATTGCCAATTTGGTTATCAGTTTGTGACGTCATGTCCTCACAAAATTTGTTATGAACTTTGAAGAATTGATACTATTTTCTGAATATTATATATTCATAATTATAGATTTTTATATAAATAGTTTATATCAAAATTCACATTTTTCATGATTTAACTGGAAAAAAATTACTCTATATTAGTGCATCCACACAAAAACATAATACTATCAATCTAACTTGGATGCTGGTGTGAAGAAATAAGATTCTTAGGGGGAAAATAGGAAATTTATATTATCAATATAAAGAAAATAATTAGTGGATAGTGAGGACCATACGTCACTGACTCATGAGTGAGTTGCCAATTTGTCTACCGGTAGTGATTTTCAATTTTTTTCATATCATTAAAAATTCATAACTTTCTAAAGTTTCTTATTAGTTATCTGATTTTGCTCAAACTTTTTTTGATTGGTTTGTCTGATTTTTCTGGTTCTATTGAAAGTAAGTTATTTTTGGAGTGGACTTTAATGGGATTGCATTGTCCATGATAAAAATTCGGGACAGAAATAAAAAAGACTAAATAACATATTACGTACCAATTTGGTCGCTAGCAGTATTGCTAAGGAGAGAAAAAAACTTATTGTTTCAGCTTATACATGTAATATGGCTTTAAAAAAGTAGCCCCCTCTTTTCAAAAGTAGCCCCCACTTTTCTTAAAGTACATGTAGCCCCTTGGTTTTTTGAAAAGTAGCCCCCTTAAAAAATTAAAAATTCCTAGCCTGCTGTACAGTGTACACTGTATACCGGTATGTAAACATTTACTTATTACCATAGGACTGTGACTTTGTTTCACCTAAAAATGAGAATCTCTTGTTTTAACCAAGGATTAATGATTCTTTCAGTATCAATACCATTACTCAGGGCTCAACACTAACAAGCACCCTGGGCACATTACTTGGGCGCCCAAAATCTTACACCAGGCCCAAAAAACTTTAACATTTTCACAGCGCAGTCTGAACCCCTTTTCCAAAAAGCTAGTGTGGAGCCCTGCATTACTATTAAAGTCAATCGTAAGTTAAACTTACATGTACATGTCACAGATTCAGTACAAAATTAATAAACTTTACACTTGATGTACAGTACAACATGTATCTTGTTTGATTACAAAATGGAATGGGGCTCTTAAAATGATTTTCTTTCACAAAACCAGTCAAGGAAATATTTGTGGGTTTGCCCTGCATACAGACACATTGTAATGTACATATTTGTTGTTTCAGGAGTGATGTGTGACAAAAACAATAAAATAACAATCTGGTTTCCATATTTATGTGTACTGTGTACAATAAATAAAACATTGCAAATTGCAAATGTACTGTTACAAGGAAAGTAAGGAAACTATTATGATGTCATACACTGTACTGCCAGTACACTCTGGCATGGCAAATGCTCACAATACTTACATAATGTACAAGTAGCCTTGTGAGCTAATCAATAAAAAGCAGCCTTCAAGTGTCCTTTGTCGTCAAAGAAATCCAAATCTCAAGGCTCATACATGTATATATACAACCTGTATACAGCTAATACCCTTACCAAGTTTTGTATTATTTTAAGAATGTCAAAAATTGATTTGTCCTGATTTAGGTTTTTTTAAGAATATGACATATTCAAGCTTACATCTAAAAGGATTCAACCAGTCCACCTTTCATTTTGAGTTACGAAAAACAAAACAAAAACCATCAAATTTACAATGGGCATAAATAATTTAGTTGTTAACTGTACATGTAGTAAATCAAAGAGACGTATTACTAGGTAACTTGTTCAGCAGAGGCCTATTTCCCACAAGGTCCATTGTAAAAAATAAAACAACAACAATAACAACGATACTACTACTACTACTACTGCTGCTGCTGCTGCTACAACTCCTCTTCCCCTTTTCTTCTTCTTCCTCTTCCTCCTTCTTCTCCTCTCCCCTCATCCCCCTCCTCCTCCTTCTCCTACTACTAATACTGCTTCTACACCCTGTACATGTGTAAGTTTTATTACTAATGAGATCAGTCCGTATTCCATTATACTCACTTGCATTCTGACAGCTATAATGATAGAATTGAGATCACTCTCTAAAGCTTTATGCACCACCAGCCGTGTCAGCCGCAAGCTACACAACCTATGTATAATAAATGAATAGCAAATAAACAAATGTGAATTATGGACATATAAATCATGGAGTACAGCATTTTCAAAAATCAACCATCTGTATATTGATGGGATTCAAAGTTGCTCTTAGGAAAAGTGGAAAATTATAGAAACGGATCAGTGAAATTTTGAACAAAACCAAACAGTCAAATGGAATAATTGTAATGCCATTGTGATGTTGTGCCAGATAATTCTCCAAATTACTTAAGCATCAATTTTCCAAAATGTAATACTAGTATTCAGGTCTCACAAGGATTTTATCTCTTTTGAAGCCATATAATATATGCTTTCCACTTGATTATATTTTAGTATAAAGTATCTAGATCTACAACAAACGATGGAGTTTGACCAATCAACTGACCAAATTAACAGTGCAAGATTCGCAAAGCTTTGATGTTTCATTAATTTATTAGAGATAGAAGACGATTCGTTGTACTGTTCTCGACTCTTAATCCTTGTCTGAATTCAGTTTCTTTGACGTTTAATTATTAAATTATTAGAGAAAGAAGACGATTCGTTGTACCGTTCTCGACTCTTAGTCTTAGGCCTGACTCTTAATCCTTTGAAAAAAAGTCTAGACTCTATCTGAATTCAGTTCCCCCCTCGCGCGAAGCTTTGACGTTTCATTTAATTATTAGAGAAAGAAGACGATTCGTGGTAATGTTCTCGACTCTTAATCCCTTTTCGGCGCTAATGCGGAATCATATCCATACTTTGATCCGTAACTCCGGCGTGGAGATACCCTACTAAAACAGACCTAAAATCAAGTAAATATTCATGTTTTCTTCAAATAATGGCCATGATTTAAAAGTCGTTAAAAGACTTATAATATACATGTACACTTTCTCACAGGATTCACGGCAAACTGCTGCACAATACACGTACCAACGGTGGGTTGCGCGCGCACCCCATCGTCGGTACGGTATGGAATTGTATTGTGCAGAGAAAGTGTATATTATAAGTCTTCATTTTTAGGAAAAATACTCCCCAAAAGATAAGAAAATTGACACGATCCAGGTAAGAAACATAACGACTTTTAAATCATGGCCATTATTTGAAGAAAACATGAATATTTACTTGATTTTAGGTCTGTTTAATTTAGTAGGGTATCTCCACGCCGGAGTTACGGGTCAAAGTATGGATATGATTCCGTATTAGCGCCCCTTTCTCTTCCTACGTCCTCTGTTTACTCTTCTCTCTCTCTCTCTCTCTTTTTTTTGGCCGGCGTTTTTTTTTGGGGGACTGCCCCCACCGCCCCCCCCCCCTTGGCTACGCGCCTGGCCTAGTATAGACTAGACTATGTAGATCTACATTTAGCAGACATAATTATTCACAACACTGAACGTGATAATGTTATACGTGCTTTCTTAAAAACAGCACTAGATCTAGGTCTACGTCTAGCGCAAACTAAATTCAGTGTGTCATCATAGCGTAATTCGGTTAGCCTACCTCGGGATACAGTTGGGCGAGGTCCGTTCGACTTCCCATGTCGCGAACAGCTTCATGGGCACGGGTTTGCCCGCTGCATTCCCAACTTTAATCACTTTCTCCGCCATGCTAAATCCAGTTTAGTAATTGTAAATATATTCCAGCTAACTCTCAGGGCTTCATGGTAGGATAAGTCCAAAGAGTAAGAGTAAGTCACAAAAACGGGTGAACCATCCCGCTTCTGGACCGTGCATGTCGAGAAAAAAATCACAGAATGTCTTTTACAGTTATATTCGTACGCGGGTTGCGACTACTGTGTACTTGAGGTAGCAGCACGCACCGCCTACTGGACTTATTTACGATTTCATTACTGTGCATTCTGTATGTGGGTCATTTGAAAAACAGCTGGGTCAACGAGCGCGTACGCGTACGTACTGAACAATTTGTTTTCCCCCTTTTTTGGGGAGGAGGGGGAGGGGGTTGTGGGGAATTAAGCAAGTATGCAAGCCAAAAGCATGTAGGGTCCTTGCTAGAAGGAAGACCTTTTTCCCCAAGCAGGGTCATGGAGCTTTAGTTTTCCGTCGTAGTTTAAACTACGGATAGTATATAAGGATACGAAATAAAATTCATAAATAACATATACATGCAGGCTGTACATATTTCTACATCACCATTACAATATTAGTTTTTGATAATGTAATTAAAAATGGAATACAAGAGGAACAATAAAACAAATGTAATAGAAAATCAAGGTATGTATTTACAAAATGCTATTGCATAAGTCGCGTATTGCCGTATGCCAAGTAAAGACAATTTTAAGACTTGACAAGAGAAGACGAAATCATTGATACTGACTGTGACGTAGTAAATAGGACACCATTGTAGGTTTTTCAGCTCCATATGGCTCATCCTGTCAAGTTATAATTGTCATTATTTTGTTTTCATTATATAATATCATTATACTCTTTACTTATGGTGTCGTGGTCGAGTGGTTACGTCGCCGGACTGACGATTACAAGGTCCGCGGTTCGAGATCCACTCGCGGCACTAATGTTGTATGGCAAGACATTGATCTACAATTGCCACACTTAACCCAGGTGATGTAAATGGGTAACCTGGCAGGAATTATTTCCTTGAAATGCTAGAGCGTCGCAATGGCGGCACAGCTAAAGCCCCGGGTAATAATCTCCAAGTTTGGAAGCGCTTAGAAAGTTAGAGACTTAATTGTAATTCGCGCTATATAAAAGCTGAGTATTATTATTAATATTATAATTGATCTCGATTGATAAATAATATCTTTTTTTAAATGAAAGAGAGGGTTTAGATGAATTAGAAACTGAGGCACGTGATGAGGGATACAGAAAGATAACTGAGGAACGGGAAGGGCAGGGGGAGGGGGCATGCAGTAGATGACAGGGGCGGATCCAGCCGGCGGCAAGGGAGGGGGCCTAAAGGGCCCACTTCGTGCGAAAATTTGAAAATCGTGCCGATCGATTTTTCGCTCAGTGGGGTAGTGAGCAAAAAAAAATTTTGGCACCCGAAAATTTTTTCCCTCAGGGAAGGGTAATTTCTTTTCCACCACCCCCTTGGGCGCCAGGGGTAGTGAGCACAATTTTTTTTTTTAGCACCCGAACAAATTTTTTCCCTCAGGGAAGGGTAATTTCTTTTTCCACCACCACCCCCCCCCTTGGGCGCCAGGGGTAGTGAGCACAATTTTTTTTTTTAGCACCCGAACAAATTTTTCCCTACGGGAAGGGTTATTTTTTTCTAGGGAGGGCCGGGGGGCCCCTGGATCCGCCACTGGTAGATGAAGTGAACGTCTTTGGTGAGAATTATTAACAAAGTGGTTGTCGTCGTTGTCGTCATCATCGGCATCATCCTTTTCTATGGGTTGTTAAAATTTGTATCCAAATACTACGGTGACAGTATCAGGATATGAATCATATTTTGTCTGGATTACCTCTGATGTCTTAAAAGGTTATCTCAATATTTTTGGGGTTTATGAAATTATAGTGAAATAAGCTATAGCAGCTAACTAGAACGGCTGAAGACAGGAAGTTATGGGGAACCTGTGTCTCAAGGTCCATTTTATTGTCGCCCCAATGACCTCCAAGGTAACATAGAAAGATATATAGAAATCAAAGAACTTAATATTTACTATTTTCCGATACATGTATTTTATAACATTTATCACATCACGTGGCTACCCAATCTGTATAATTACCATGTTGATTTTAAAGAGCTATTTTAATGATTTGCATCTTTTTACGTTACTTGCCCTGCATGGACCATTAATCAGGTCACGTTCTGGGCTTTTCAAAAAATATATTATGTTCGGAGTCTTTTCTCCTTTTCTTTGTATGCCGCTTTTGCCATAATGTCTCTGTTCCTTTATTGCTGAAGTATCAATAAAGTTACATGTATATGTATGTACCAACACTATATACGCAATCGCCTATAAGACTATATAGCCCATATGATTGCATCTTGATAATGCTATTTCTATTCTTCTTCTTCTTAATTTTTAGGATCTATTATTATATTCTTAATGTCAAACCCCGATGTCAAACAAATTTGTTGAATGGAAATCGACTACCACATAATTATGATAATGCCTAATGTGTGTGTGTAATTGGGTTTTTACAAACGTGTATCAATCAGATATGATTATTTACTTTTGGGGACCGACCTTAACGTCACCATCCGAAATCATTGAGATATATATATTTATACATGTTTTGTAAAACAAAAGTTTAGCTCTATGTACCTAAATGGATCTCAATGGGTAAATGCAATGTCGCCCTCTTGCGTTTAAAACTGACAGTACTCACAAATTAATTTTAGAAGGGTGTGTTCCTGAGTTAAAATCAAAACATTAAATACCATACACGGATTTAGTCATTATCAAATATACTAAAATCCAGAACAAAATAAGTGCAGAGGGGAATGACTAATATGACAGCTTGATCGCTATGGCCTTCTTCTTCGTCTTCTTCTTCTCTTTCTCCTTCTCCTTCTTCCTTTTTTTTTTACTACTTCTTCATCTTCTCCATCTTCTCCTCAGCTGTTTCTTTTTCTTCTCCTCATTTGTCTTCTTCTTGTGCTTCATCTTCATCTATAGACATAACTATATAGGCAACCAGTTTCTGTCAACCATTTCATTTTTTTGTTTTAAAAATATGAGTAAATTTATAGATTCCCTCTCTTCAGAGACGGTGTCGATCAACTGGAGTTATTGAGTTCGAATAAGTTTAAGGGGTATATTTATACTATCATCTTGTCAATATTATGCTATAACAACAAAGCACACAAGACCCCACGTCCGCCTCGCGGGCCCTCTCATAACTTTTCTTAACAAATAAAATTCACTAAATCGACGTGTAGCCCAGGTGACCTCACGTTTCATTTCATGTCATTCGATTTTTCTTCTTTTGAACTTTAATCCTATATAAATCTTTATCTTGTGTACTCGAGTATTATCAGCTTCTTTTCAGTCAAGAACATAAATCATTTATTTTTACACGAGCCCATGCAGAGTATACACCTCTAGAAACATCAAACGTCCTTCAAGTGACTTTCCTCTGAATATTACAATACTATTTATTTCAAAATTATCTATCAACAAATATAGGTTTGGTGAAAAATTGATAAAAGAAGTATAGTGATAATTCGATTAAAAGTCAAAGGTGGTTGCTGTGAACAGTCAAACATTAAGTTTAATTGGAGGAGTGTATTGCAAAGGGCGATTTGCATTTGAGCTACATTCATTGTAATACACTGCCTAAAACATTATTATTTTTAACATTCTCAAGTGAAAGTGAAAATGTGAAATGTAAAACTTATTTTCGATCCTTCTGAACTATTTTGTAATTTGTGTGATTTTAATATTGATATACATGTAAATACCAATACTATCCCACAAGGTTTGTAAGAAACATACATATTCCCAGACAAAAGGACAGTCTCGTTCAACAAAAATTTGTTTTACTGGTCCCAAACTCTGGAACAATTTAAAATAATGATTCTGCTAAAATATGTCTTCCACTCCCTACAAATACTCGTGCTATACAAAATATAATTTTTGTACAATATAGTTCTAAGCGTTTATTACAGTCGTCTACTCCCTTTTCAGTAAAGTTTGTTTGATTTCCCCGCCTTTTTTCCTTCTCATCTCGCTCTCTTTTTTTTATTTTTATAGAATTCTAAGTAGATTATATAACTTTTGTTATGGCGACCCCATGCTTTTAGTTTTAGTGAATTTCGCCTCCTTCCTACGATACAAATATATATTTCATGATAACTATGTTCTATTTGATTATACTTATGAAGGAAAATAAATGTTTATTGAATTGAATTGAATTGTATAGTCATGTATTTGGAGATATTTGTATACATTCAAAAGCATATATCGAATTGTTGATGTTTTTTCTTTGTAAACAAACTGAACTTTGAACCTTCTCGGGTTTTACGAAAGAAAGACAAACTAAGGATAACGAATCATCGACTAGCATAATCATGTTGTCTCACCTTTCTCCACGTGCTGTGTTCAAACTTTTGATTGTACATGTATTCTTTTATTCCGATTACATAGAATGGAACATTTTCTCTCATCCCCAGTAAATATAATCTGAAAAATGGGAGAACTATTTAACACACACAAATGATTAGTCACGGGGCAATTAGGGAAACGATCAAAACCGATTGAATAATTGTGTCCGAAATTCATATAAATTTTCAATTTTTAATGCTGGGTTATACTCTTCGCAACATGGTAAATTACAAACCTTCCAAAGTGTTATAAACCTGAAATGTGCACGGTTGTGTACACCAACATAATTATGCATGTACACTGCCTGAGTATCAATAAAACTGTGAAGACGAATAACAGGTTATTTTCAAAGGGGACAATGTATTTTAAAAAGTTTTAAAAGATAACAAGATCGTTTTTTCCCCCAATAAAATGTGGTGGGAAACGATTAAAATATAATCTGAAAGAGTTTATTTAGTTTTGCGAAAGTTCCGTTTGAACCGATTCGGGAAACAATGTTATATATGCATGGTATATATAGGTACTATATATACATTTCAATTACATTCCGTTAAGTTCATTGTTTCATATTTTACATTATACTAATATGATGGAAATAATAATACAGAAGTAAATACAAATGAAAGGAAGAATTTAAGATGGATTCATTTCATTTCATTTATTTCCAATTCTCGTAAAAAATACATTCAACAATACATTATACATACAAGCAAATATATAAACAATACAGAGAATATGGAGGAGCCAGCAGAGGCCATTGGCCTTTCAAAGGCTTGGCTCCAATTGCCGCAGATAATTATACAAAGTAAAGAGAAAAGAAAAAAGTGGGTAGTACATAAACAGGTGTGAACAGGCTAATTAAACATAAGATAAGATTCCTTCATTAGATGATGTTTGTATTTTCGTTTGAATGAGGCAAGAGATGGGCACATTTTTATATCGGTGGGTATTGCATTCCAAGTAATAACTCCAGAATATTTTACTGATCTACGTGAAGTATGGTATTTTAACAATGGAATATATAAATCATTAGCATGTCTTGTGTAATGTGGATGAACATCCTTTGTTATTTTGAACATATTATCGAAAATAGAAGGTAACATATTATTATTGTACATAAACATAAATGATCCAACTTGCAATTCATGTATTTGAAATATGGTAAGTACATTTAATTTTCTAAAAGCGGTTCAGAGGGAGTTCTGGGGTGAGAGTTTGTAATTGCACGTAGTGCTCTTTTCTGTAAAACATACACTTGATTCAGTAGAGTTTTCGCACAATGTCCCCATATCAAAGTACAATAGGACAGATGAGGAAGAATGATAGCATTATAGATATTAATCAATATATTCAGAGGAATAAAGTGTCTTATTCTATATAGTACACCTATCGCACATGAAATCTTCCGCCGGGTATTATTGATATGTGGAGCCCAAGTAAGATTTTCATCAAGTGTCACTCCAAGAAATACAGTATTAGAAACTTGTAATATATTATAGTTATTAATTATAATGTCACAGATAGGGTAAGAATGTATTTTCCTGATCATCCATTTAAGTTATAGCCCACAGCCCACCCCCCCCCCCTGTTTTGTGTGTGGATTCGTATACTGACCCGGTGTTCTTTCAACTTTTATATCAGAAAATTATTTAGGCAAGGTCTATATATACTGGTCGCAACTGCACTCTGTATGAGTTTGTTTGATAAGATGTCAACATACAAGTAGTTGGGGGCATTGGCGGTATGTTTATTCGGGATACTCCCCCTCTTAAATGTCAATAGTTTTGTATCTCTGAGCTATAAAAGGCCAAAGCCTGCGGGAACACATTCCATAACTCAAATTAGATAATTTGATCAGTTCATGGTTGGTTTGGTGATGATCAAACATGGCTGCACATTATAAAGAAATGCAAAGCAGTCTTTTCATCATCTTGACAGTCATATCCCTGCATCTTGCCAGCGGGGAATACTCTTACCCCGATGTCTTCAATGATCCGGAACGCGACACCTTGATCACGGGGAAGTTTGCGGACGACTTCGCCTGGGGTTCGGCCACCTCCGCCTACCAAGTCGAAGGCGGTTGGGATGAGGACGGCAAGGGCGAGAGCATCTGGGACACCTTTTCTCACACTGACGGTCGGATCTTCGGCAATCAAACCGGCGACGTCGCCTGCGACAGCTACCACAAGTACGCCGAGGACGTCCAGCTGGTGAAGGCCATCGGACTGACCCATTACCGCTTCTCGATCTCGTGGCCAAGGATCTTGCCCAAGGGGACACTCGCCGGGGGCATCAATCAGGCTGGCTTGGACTACTATACCAACCTCATCGACGAGCTCCTCGCCAACGACATTGAGCCCGTGGTCACCCTCTATCACTGGGATCTTCCCAGGTCCTGCAAGATGATTACGGCGGATGGGAAAACGACACATTGGCGGATTTGTTCAACGACTACGCCAACCTGTGCTTTGCCGAATATGCCTCTAAGGTAAGGGGGAATCATGGGCTTTTTTTCAACGTTTATTTATTTATCTATTTATTTACTTATTTATTTATTATCATTATTATTATTATAATGTTTTTGTAGTTGGGGGAGGTGTTTATGGTGGGGGGTGAAATAGCCGCAGTGGACATACCTATTCAGAACTTCTATGGGTATATTAATATTGTTATTGTTAGCATAATTATATAAATAATGTTATCCTTTTTGAAAAAAAACATTATACTTATTCGAAGACTGTTTATAGGTTTAAATTTCGATAATTTTCGACATCTTCGTGATGGATCCCCCTAAAAAATCTCCAACCAACAAAAATCAAATTTATTCCATTTCATGGAAAAGCATATTTACAGAGTGATTTATAACATAAATACTTGCTAATCATTTTTGAACTCATGCAAAGTAGTGCATTATTTTGAATAAAGTGATTCTATGGTTATCATTAATGTAACCTAACCTAATTAAAAATCCAATGCATGGAAGCGGGTGAAATAATCAGTGTCTTTTTTTGTCTATAATCTCTTTATCTTGTAGCATGTTATCCACTCGTCCTTGTAAATAGTCACATTTATATAGCGCTTAATACTATGCGTTTCTAAGCGCTTCACATTGCAATTATTATTGCCCCGGTCATTGAATATTATTCTATAGACCATTTTCGTAATGTAACCAAATCTAATGCATACGTCTTTGTGAAGTGCCTCGATAAGAACTATTTCACTTATCTGTTACGGATATTTGTATTTCAATAGTCAGGATGCGAACTACATTAGTTGTTGCCAGGTAGACAAACACCTCTACGAATAATTTCATACCGTAATTATCAGAGGTGGATAATTATGATAATATCATTATCACAAACATAATTAATGAACATAAATTTGAATCGACGACAGGCATAATACGAAATCCTTATTGTATTGAGAGCCGGAGAGAGACAGAGAGACAGAGAGACAGAGAGAGAGAGACAGAGAGACAGAGAGAGAGACAGAGAGACAGAGAGAGAGAGAGAGTGTGTGTGTGTGTGTAATTGGGTTTTTACAGACGTGTATCAATCAGATATGATTATTTACGTCTGGGGACCGACCTTTAACGTCACCATCCGAAAGACGTAAATCCACCCAAAGTTGGGTGGATACGTAATTACCCTCATGGCACATTTTTTACCAAGTATTTTAAGGAAAAAGAAAAGGAAAATTAAAAAAAAAAGAAAGAAAGATAGATAGATAGATAGAGGGAGAGAGAGAAGCTAATGAGCAATAAATGTACCACTCTGTGCTGAACACGCTTGTACAGACTCACAAGGCATCAAGATCCGCTTATCTTGGAGCCCTGGCCAGTTCTGTTTTAAATAAGTTCATATCTCTTCATGTATGTTTTAATGCATACTGATTTTATTATGTATTCAGAACTGAAAAATAAATGAAATGAAAATGGAATGAAATGTTAAACTATTTTTCTGATATAATGTTGACTAAAAAATCATGAAAATATGACGTGTCAGATGACTGAAATGATGCCCAAATGTCACGTTCGTAACTTTGTTCTCTAAATATACATTTCCCATTTCTTGATGTAATTCCTCACAATAATAATTTTGGCCAATCACTCTGTTCTGCCTACCATAATTATGCTGACTAGTTCATTGCTTTGTCTTCATAATCGTCTCTCCTTGAATGAACCAGAACCATAATTTATAAACGACCCCTTTTAATTCGTAATCGCGTAAAGAAAATTGTGTATAATTTTCCAGAATAGGTTTATTGTCGCAACGCCTCCCCAAATTAGTACACGGTCCGCATGCGGCGCAAGAAAAGTTTATATAAACACCAACAAAAAAAAAAGAATTATACAGAACCACCGGGGAAGAACTAGAACGATTCAGAATACGATACAAATATTGGGTGAAAGTTTGCTCATCACGACGTTAATAAATTATGTATCCAACTAAATTTGGGATTTTTTTTTAAATTGTCCAATTAGGCTCAACATATAGAATAATTACTTCAAAATGGGCAAAGAATTAACCAGGTTGGGTTTGAAAAATACCCAAAGTTGGGTGGATACGTAATTACCCTCATGGCACAGTTTTTACCAAGTATTTTAAGGAAAAAGGAAAGGAAAATTTAAAAAAAGAAAGAAAGATAGATAGATAGATACAAATATTAAGTCACATTGTGCCTGCGGCTTTCACAAAGCATTTGGGGGATCAAACACACTGTATAGTTTGCATTGGTGACGGATGGGTTTAAGTATTTACTTGAAGATTGGTAAATATTTAATCTCTGAAAAAATAATCAATTTTCATTTATGGCTTAAAGGTAATGCAAAGTTTTGGGAAATTTTGAAAATTAGATGGATAGTAATTCTTTAAAATTTTGATATATTTGGATGCCCCTGTGGATGTATTATAAGCACTAACAAATTTAGCCCCTAAAACACTTCTGCTTTCGAGAAATTGAATAATTAAAATTTACCGGTGCTCCCGGTAAATTTCAAATATTATAAATAGCACCTAAGGCCATTCCATGGTAGCTGCGACCATGAAAATCTCAGAATATGCAGTTCTGATATATAATTTCCAAACGGTCGATTGTAGCCAAGAAACATTGTTTTAAAGCAAAAGTAATATCAGTCTTGAGAGGGAGCTATACAATATAAATAGTTTATTATTTACAACTTCATCACTTTAGACTCGATTTCAACCGCGACAACGATCATTGAATATTGTAAAATCGCATTATGCTTCCAATATGTTCATTTGAACCAAATTCATGACCCCATACCAAAACTTTGTATTACCTTTAAGTAGAAATAAAATCAACGCGATAATTCTCATGATCGGAACATCTCCAAAATTATTGTTTGTATAGAGAACAAAGCATCATAATCATTAGTATCTCGCAATGTTTGAAATGTAAAAGTTATGCCACATTGTAAAGCATAAAGTTCATGTTTAAGTTTGTCTAATACACCCAGTGTCGTATCTGGGGATTGTGGCGCCCGGGGCAAACAACAAAATTATACCTATACCTAAAGCCTTCAAAACGCAAGTTAGGCACTATACATCCAATACTAGGGGGCGCAAAATGATCTGATCCGATCTGAAGGAACATATTAAAATTCGAGGGCAAAATAGTAACCGAGCTTTAGCAAACTTTCGCATTTCAATCTCTGTTAAAACACTATTTCTTAGTCACATAAAATCCTTAAGTAGTTTCTATTTCCCATTCCCCTCTTTTGGTTTGCATCTTTTGCGCCCTTCAAGTGCTGCCCTTGGAACGTGCCCCCTCTACAACCCATATAGATACTGAATGAATGCACTTCACTGTTGCATTGGACAAGACCTTGATCATCAAAGTGGAGGATGTTAGGGAGGGGTGTAGAGGTACTGCCCCGTACAAAACCCAATCTGGCATATCTTGAGATCATCGGACTTGTAAATGTACCATCCTAACAGAGAATCCTGGATACGCCACTTCATCATGCACACAATGAAAACAGTGCCGTCAACTCTTTCTTTTCAATATCTCATAACTATCAGGTGAACCTCTGGATCACATTTAACGAACCATACGTGGTGACGTGGCTCGGTTATGGAATAGCGGTGTTCGCCCCTGGTGTGTACAGTCCTGGCTACGCCCCTTACCGTGCCGCCCACACCATCATCAAGGCCCATGCCAAGGCATACAACACATACAGGGCTAACTACTTCCCTCAGTATGGCGGCAAGGTCTCCATTACCCTCAGTACCGACTTTGGAATGCCGGAGTTCCCCGATAAAGAGGAGGATGTAGCGGCTGCTGACAGATACATGCAGTTCACCGCAGGATGGTTGGTATTCAGACCCCCACCCCATAATAAGAGTAAATAATTAGATGTACCATTTTTATGACCCCTATACCCACGAAGCGAATATTTCTTTATCTAATCCCCATTTTTGTTGCTATAGCACGTGTCTCCGTAGATAACCAATATACCACCATCTAACCTCAAATGACCCGTCTCTAATTCCTGGCATAATTATGTGCCCAGTGATCCACTTTTTGTAGACCTCGCCTTCCTATACAAGTCATATTGGACCCCAATCTTTATTGTCTTTTTTTACCTCAAGGTATGCGCATCCAATATTAAAGAATGGCGACTATCCCGATGTCATGAAGTGGCAGGTCGGTAACAAGAGTCAGGAGCAGGGCCTCTCTGAGTCCCGTCTGCCAGTGTTTACTGAAGAGGAGAAGCAGTACATCAAGGGAACCGGAGACTTCTTTGGGCTGAACAGCTACACCACGACAGTGTGCAGACATAGCGTTGAACCTGCAGGAGATCCCAACTACGAGGCTGACCAGGTAAGGATATGATGATAAGTTCTTACGCCTGTTGCATACGAGGTGTCATTATGCATTAAGCCTAGATTCACATTTGCTCTGCGGCTAGGATACGGCGCGTACGGCGCGCCGTATCCTAGCCGCCGAAATCGAGAGACTACTTGCGGCGGCCGCTGAGAATCTGCGGTGCATGGCCGCAAGGTCACCTTTGCAGGACGTACGGGTCGCCATGGGATTATAACGCGGAGTTATAACTGTTTTCATTTCTAGGTTCGCCGTAGCGATTAGACACGCCGTAGCCATGCCGTAAAGCTGTTCCACGGCGACCATACGGCGGGCGTACAATGGCCTTGCGTTTGCCGTGCCGCGCTGCTCTAGGGTCTTATGAATTATAATTGACTTTTGCGCGGTGGCCGCAGGAATTCCACGGGCGCCCTAGGTCAGCCTTAAGGCGGCCCTACGGCGCCCGTACTGTGGCCTTGCGGGCGCCTTGGTATTTGTCAAAAACCTACGGACGCCACAGGGACGCCCTAAGGCGGCCTATAGCGTCATCACTTCAAAGGCCGTACGGCAGCCGCAGGTTTTCTCTCTCTACAAATTCAAAATACGCCGTGCGACTATACCCTAACACAATTATGTGACCGCTACCGTATGTGACCGTGGAAATGCTGCGGCGGCCCTATAATCGCTATTGACCGTATATTAGACCGCACGGCCGCCGCGGCAAATGTGACCTAGGCATAAGTACACGCGCCAAATCTCTATCAAGCGAATTCCATGTATTCAAGAAAGACTTATGGATATGGACCTAATGTCATTATAATTATGATATGATACAAAAGTCCCAAGATTTCCAATGTACTAAGTCACCATATATAATGCTTCCTGTTCTTGCCCGTGTAGGATGTTTTCCGCTACCAACCGGACAACTGGCCAACATCTGCTTCTGAATGGCTCCGACCGGCTCCATGGGGTTTGAGAGGTCTCCTTAACTGGGTCAAGAATGAGTACGACAACATCCCCATCTATATCACTGAGAATGGCGTTTCTACTCCCGATGAATTCAACCTTGACGATGACACAAGGACCACATTTTACAACGCTTATATCAATGAAGCCCTCAAAGGTATTAACTTCTAGGAAATCATGTCCCGATTACTATTTATTAATGCAGGATCTGATAAAACCTCCGCATAATTCATCAGAGTTTATTTCTTGTAAATTACCTATTACTCCGGGGAACTTGCTTCAATTTTTTAAAAGATGGAAAGTATCTCCATTTTTAAGTCAACATTGTATTTAGAAACATTCAGTTTGTCATGAACATCAAGTTCCATTATGCATTAGTCAGAATACTGGAAGATTTCCACGCAGAATCGATACAAGAAGAAAGTTTTCTTACTCACAGGCAAGGGCGTGGATCCAAGCTTTAGCATGGGGAGACACACGGATCCAGCCGGCAACGTGAGAAAAATATTTAGCCGCGAATCAGTCAGCCGGTGAATAAGCGGGGTAGTGAGCACTAAAAAAAAATACCCGGAAATGTGAAAATCACGTCGACCGATATTTCAATCAATGGGGGAAGGGGTGGGGGGGGGGGTAAGTAAAAAATAAAAAATCAATTTAAAAAAAATAAAAATAGGGGGCCAAATGGGTGGTCCCCCTTCTTTTCTGACAAAACATGGGGGGACATTTGATATGATGTCCCCTAGAAATATCGTTGGGGGTTCTGACCCCTCCCCCCACGATTGACGCCCTTGCTCACAGGTAACGCTTGTTAATTCGATCTAGCTCATCTCCCCTCCCCAATTCAAAACGCTCGATCGAGCGGCGCCCGTTCTCTTAGTAAGGGTATTTAATTGGCTCAATAGAGAGTTAATTTACCCCGAAAAAATCTAAGAAAATCATACCACCGGAATGTGGTTATTTAAAAAAATAATGGCGTCCAAGATGGCCGCCAATAACTTAAAGCCCCTCTGCACTAGTTTGGTCAGGAGGGATTAGAGGGATTAGCATGATCACTGACAGGTGGTTATCTCCTCAACTCAGCTGAAGAGGATCATGGGGGACCAATAGACACCGCTTTAAATAGGCATTGTTCTATATAGAGGGAGCAAGTAGCTACAAGTAGTACAGTGGGGCTTTAAAGTGGCCATAAATCATGAAAATGTCCATCTTAGAGACGTAATTTCGGAATCTTTACCTAGGTTAGGGGGGAGGCCGGGGTGTCGAAGAATACAATCATACTACTTACATTGACAGTGACACCAAGAACAACATACTAAACATCTGGCAGCATAATCCCTAAAATCCACGAAGAGACTGTTACTACTAAAAAAAACCATATGTCTTAAAATGTGAGTTTATACCTATAAAAATGTAATTAATAACTTTGGTAGCTTTATGTTTCAAGATGGATCGCGAATCCAAGATTTTTGTCATTATATGGCATTTTTGCAAGATGGCTTCCTTTTTCCTGGAAGAAGTTTTGGGTCGTAGTGGCTGCTGTTCGAGTCACTGTTCAATTTACATTGTCATGGATCCCATTGTCTGTTGAAAAAGGACTTCTGTATTAATGCATCTACATTTTCATCATTGTAAACATCACCCTAACCGAGGATGGAGACATGACCTTGTGTAAGACCAAATTATTAAACATTATTAAGTACCCCTAGGATTTTTAATTAATTAATTAATACATCCCGTCACTAACGTTCTTTAGAAATTTTATGCCGTATGAATTTGAATACATCTTAATGAATACTAAATATACAGTTATTAGGGTTCTTACAGTACCAGAAGGTACCATTTTGTATCTAGTGGAATCAGTATATATCATCAATAACATAATACTCGCACAGTATTGCTCGCACAGGTTTTTCGTTTAATAAACCTTTCCTCTTTAGTATGTATTTCCCCAGTTTGATTGCGGCCACTAAATCTAAATTTCTAAAGAATGTTGCATGGTGACGGGATGGAGAATTTTTGATAAAAATCCTGTCCTGTTACCAGAAATACATGTATAGTTCAATTTTAAAAAAATGTAAAGGAATTTTTTTAAAGATACTTTTATGTTCATGGAAAGTGCATAATAGAATAGTTAACTATTTTTCTTGATGTAGCTAAAATAGTAATAGCCAAGAGATACTAGTAAAAAGGCTAATGTTAAGGTTAAAGGTAATGCAAAGTTTTGGGAAATTCTGAAATTGGATAGCTAGTAATTCTTTAAATTTCTGATATATTTGGATGCCCCTGCGGATGTATTATAAGCACTAAAAAATGAAGCCCCTAAAACACTTCTGCTTTCGAGCAAATTGAATAATCAAAATTTACCGGTGCTCCAGGTAAATTTAAAATATTTCAAAAGACGCCTAAGGCCATTCCATGGTAGCTGTGACCATGAAAATCTCAGAATATGCAGTTCTGATATATCATGTATTTCCAAACGGGAATAGCAAATCGGTCGATTGTAGTCAGGAAACATTGTTTTAAAGCTAAAGTAATACCAGTCTTGAGAGGCGCTATACAAAATAAAGAGTTTATTATTTACAATTTTATCACTTTAGACTCGATTTCAACCACGACAACGATCATTGAATACCGTAAAATCGCATATGTTTCCAATATGTTCATTTGAACCAAATTCATGACCCCATACCACAACTTTGTAATACCTTTAAAGGTATTACAAAGTTTTAATTTGGCGGCCATTTTTTACACTAATTAACTCAGTTTAATTTCTTCCAGGTTTTCTGCCCACCATGCAGAACTCATATCAATTAGATCTTGTTATATTGAATTTTTAACCCTGAAACCAATGTAAAGACACTTAATAATTATATTTTTTAGGAGGGATACCTAATGATTCGTGGACAATATTAAGTGTTAATTGGCACGCAGCCGTTTTAAATGGCACAATGGCAGCAATCTTGGAAACAATGTTTCTTAAAAGACTACACTTATACCTAATAATTTTTCGTGCATCAATGAATATTTTTACACTTAAAATGTACTTTTACACTTTATAATTCTCTATTATAATTAGTAACCCTAACCCTTTTTTCTTTTCTCGTCTGTCTTACATAGCTTACAAGGAAGACGGCGTGAATCTTGTCGGCTACTTCGCTTGGTCACTCATGGACAACTTCGAATGGGCTTCGGGTTACAGCCAGCGCTTCGGACTTCATTACGTGGACTTTGACGATCCCGAAAGACCCCGTACCCAGAAAAGCTCCGCCAAGTGGCTGACGGGACTAGTAGCCGACAACGGGTTTTCGGCAGCGCCGCGTCTTCAAGGCGCAACATTCGTCATCTGTCTTGCCGCCTTGGTTTATAAATTGTTTGTGTGAAATAAATTGCAATGTATTTCTGTAGTTTTCTGCTCTGTTTTTAATTCTTCCCGACATTAAAAAAAAGGTGACCGAATGAATTGTACTTTTCACCCGAGCAAAAGTCGATCGTGTAAGTGGTCGTCATATGATAATGCAGTATATGCATAATCACAAATATGCGCCTCGTCAAAAGATTATTTGATTATAATTATAAAGGAAAATAAATGTTTATTGAATTGAATTGAATTGTATAGTCATGTATTTATATATATTTGTAGACATTCAAAAGCATGTATCCAATTGCTGATGTTTTTTCTTTGTAAACAAACTGAACTTTGAACCTTCTCGGGTTTTACGAAAGAAAGACAAACTTAGGATAACGAATCATCGACTAGCATAATCATGTTGTCACATGTTTCTCCACATAATTTGCTCAAACTTTTGATTGTATTCGTTTATTCAGACTTCATAATGGAACCGCCTTCTCTCACTGATCCCCAGTAAATATAATCTAAGAAATAGTTGAACTATTACACACACAAAAATGATTAGTCACGGGGCAATAGGGCAAACGATCGAGACCGATTGATAATTAATATTGTGTCCAAAACTCATATAAATTTTCAATTTTTAATGCTGGGTTATATTCTTCGCAACAGTGAAAAGCACAGGACACATGTTGTATATTTGGTAAAAGAATTAAAGGTAGAAATTCGCATATATCTCGATATGAAATGTAATCAAAATAAATTCGATACAAACGAAGTAAAACAAATATTTCCAAGATTTTAGTTGGTGCTTATGTCACATTAGTTTCATGTTTTGTACTATATATTATACATGTATGTTACAATTGCATGAATTCTGTATATAAACATTGTTGTAAATAACTTTTATCTTATGATATGAACAAATAAAGTCCCTCGAAAGAGGATAAATAGATGGAAAAAAAAATATTCTTCGCAACATGGTAAATTACAAACCTTCCAAAGTGTTATAAACCTGAAATGTACACCAACATAATAATGCATGTACACTGCATGAGTATCAATACAATTGTGATGATGATTGTATAACAGGTTAATTTCAAAGGGGACAATGTATACAATTTGAAAAAAGATAACAAGGTAGTTTTTTCCCCAATAAAATGTGGTGGGAAACGATTGAAACATAATCATGAAAGAGTTTATTTAGTTTTTTGAAGGTTCCGTTTGATACGATTCGGGAAACAATGTTATATACATTATGCATGGTATATTACAGGTACTAGTATATATGGTCAATGGTGTGGGGGAGGAAGTCAATGAAATATGGGGTCGATTGTTGGTGGTGATACGAGTTTGTGAATTATAAATATGGACGTGAAATTAATCAGGAGTTTAACCTTGAGCAGTGGGAATGCCTCAACAGGTTGAATGAATAGAACTCGGTAATGACATTTGGCCTCTTATACATTTCAATTAAATTACGTTAAGTTTATTGTTTCATATTTCACATACTAATACGATGGAAATAATTATACATAATTAAGTACAACTGCAAAGGAAGATTTTAAGATGGATAGGGTAAGAATGTATTTTCCTGATCATCCATTTAAGTTATAGCACATCCCCTTTTTTGTGGGTGTGGATTCGTATACTAACCCCGGTGTTCTTTCAACTTTATATCAAAAAATTATCTAGGCAAGGTATACTGGTCGCAACTGTGTATGACTTTGTTTGATAAGATGTCAACATACAGGTATAGGGGTCTTGGGGTATGTTTATTCGGGATACTCCCCCTCTTCAATGTCAATAGTGTTTTATCATTATGTAACCTCTCTGGGCTATAAAAGGCCAAAGCCTGCGGGAACACATTCCATAACTAAATTAAAGTCCCCTCAGGGCTTTTTCCACGATATAATTTCGATCGGTCTATGGTTGGTTTGGTGATGATCAAACATGGCTGGCAATTATAAAGAAATACAGGGCAGTCTTTATATCATCTTGACAGTCATATCTCTGCATCTTGCCAGCGGGGAATACTCTTACCCCGATGTCTTCAATGATCCCGAACGCGACACCTTGATCACGGGGAAGTTTGCGGACGACTTCGCCTGGGGTTCGGCCACCTCCGCCTACCAAGTCGAAGGCGGCTGGGATGAGGACGGCAAGGGCGAGAGCATCTGGGACACCTTTTCTCACAACGGTCGGATCTACAACAATCAAAACGGCGACGTCGCCTGCGACAGCTACCACAAGTACGCCGAGGACATCCAGCTGGTGAAGGCCATCGGACTGACCCATTACCGCTTCTCGATCTCGTGGCCAAGGATCTTGCCCGAGGGGACACTCGCCGGGGGCGTCAATCAGGCTGGCTTGGACTACTATACCAACCTCATCGACGAGCTCATCGCCAACGACATTGAGCCCGTGGTCACCCTCTATCACTGGGATCTTCCCCAGGTCCTGCAAGATGATTACGGCGGATGGGAAAACGACACATTGGCGGATTTGTTCAACGACTACGCCAACCTGTGCTTCGCCGAATACGCCTCCAAGGTAAATCATGGGGTTCATTTTTTATTATTATCATTATCATTATTACTCTTATTATTGTCATTATTGTTATTTTTTAGTATTTTTATTTATTTATTTATTTTATTTATTTTATTTATTTTATTTATTTTATTTATTTTATTTATTTTATTTATTTTATTTATTTTATTTATTTTATTTATTTTATTTTAATTTATTTATTTTATTTTTATTTCATTATTATTATTATTATTATTATTATTATTATTATTATTATTATTATTATTATTATTATTATTATTATTATTATTATTATTATTATTATTTTTGGGGTGTTAATGGTGGGGGCTGTGAAATAGCCACAGGGGACATACCTATTCAAAACTTCTTTGGGCATATACATTGTTATTGTTAGCATACATAATTTTATCCCTTTTGAAAAACATTAAACTTATTCGAAGTTTATAGGTGAAAATTTCGATAATATTCGGAATCATCTTGATTGATCCGCATCACCCATTTCCCACCCCCTTAGAAATCTCAACAACAAAAATATATAACTTTATCTATGTTAATGGAAAAGCGGATTTACGGAGTGATTTATAGCATAAATACTTGCAAGTCATTTTTGAACTCGTGCAGAGCAGCGCATATCAATATGTTGAATGAAGTGATGTTATGGTGGTCATTAATGTAACCTAATTTAAAATCGAATGCATGGAAGCGGGTAAATCAGTGTCTTTCTTTGTCTAATATCTTTATCTTGTAGCATGTTATCCAATCGTCCTTTTAAATAGTCGCATTAATAAAGCGATTAATACTATACGTTTCTAAGCGCTTTACATTGCAATTATTATTACCCCGGTCATTGGATTCTACAGACCATTTTCGTAATGTAACCAAATCTAATGCATACGTCTTTGTGAAGTGCCTCGATAAGAATGATTTCATTCATCTGTTACGGATAATTCTATTTCAATAGTCAAACTGCGAATACATTAGTTGTTGCCAGGTAGGGCAAACATCTCTACGAATAATGTAATATCATAATTATCAGAGGATGATAATCATGATATATATCATTATCACAAACATATTAATGAACATAAATTTGAATCGACGACAGGCATAATATAACATCCTTATTGTATTGAGAGAGGGAGGGAGAGAGAGAGAGAGAGAGAGAGAGAGAGGGAGGGAGGGAGGGAGAGAGAGAGAGAGAGAGAGAGAGGGAGGGAGATAGAGAGAGAGAGAGAGAGAGAGAGAGAGAGACTAATGAGCAATAAATGTACCACCCTGTGCTTAAACACCAACTATATTAAAATATTTTTCTGATAGAAAGTTGACTAACAAAATCATAAAAAATATGACGTGTCAGATGACTGAAATGATGCCCAAATGTCACGTTCTTAACTTTGCTCTCTATATACATTTGGCATTTCTGGATGTAATTCATCACAATATTCATTTTGGCCAATCATTCTGTTCTGCCATATACGAACTAGTACATTGCTTTGTCTTTATAATTTCTCTCCTTGAATGTACCAGAACCAATATTATAAACGACCCCTATTAATTCGTAAAGAAAATTTTGAATAGGCCTATGTAACTGTCCAGAAAAGGTTTATTGTCGCAACGCCCTCCGCAAATTAGTACGCGCTCCGCACGCTCCGCACGCTCCGCAAGAAAAGTTTATAAACACAAAGAAAGAATGTTAAAGAACCACCCGGGAAGAACTAGAACGATTCAGAACATATAGGCTACAACTATTGGGTAAAAGTTTGCTCAGCACGAAGTTAATAAATTATGTATCCAACCTAATTTGGGATTTTTTTTTAAATTGTCCAATAAGGCTCAACTGATTATTTACTTCAAAATGGGCAAATTATTAGCCAGGTTGGGTTCTAAATATAGGCCTACCCAAAGTTTATTGGATGACCATGATTACCCTCATGGCACATTTTTTACCTAGTATTTTAAGGGAAAAGAAAAGGAAAATAAAAGAAAGAAAGAAAGAAGGAAAGATAAATAGATAGATAAAAGGATTAAGTCACATTGTGACTGCGGCTTGCACAAAGCGTTTTGGAAAAAATTAAACACACGTTATAGTTGCATTGGTGATGGATGAGTTTGAGTATTTACTTGAAGATGAGTAAATATTGAATCTCTCTAAAAAAAAAAAAAAAAAAAAAAAAAAATCAAATTTCACTTATAGCTTTATAGCTTAAGTAGAAATAAAATCAACGTGATAATTATCATGATCATGCTTTTCCCGAGAAGTGAAAATCTCACAAATTATTGTTTGTATAGAGAACAAAGGATCATAACCATATTATCTCGCAATGTTTGAAATGTAAAAGTTATGTCACATTGTAAAGCCTAAAGTTCATGTTTAAGTTTGTCTAACACACCCAGTCACGTATCTAGGGATTGTGGCATCTGGGGCAAACAACGAAATTGCGCCCCTACCTAAACTTGTTAGCTCAAACATAATTATATAAACCAGATTTCCTCGCCTTTTCACTACATAAATGAACCCGAGATTGGTAACCAAAGTGTAAAAAATGGCACAGCCACTGAACATTGAAAAGCAGTATTTGACTTCTTCCGACATCCAGGATGCAAATCCAACGAATTATATTCGAGGGATTTAGCTATGACTTAGGACTTTTAGGATTTTTTTTCGCATGTTGAGCTCTTTGAAAATGCTAATTTAAGCACTTTTTCATTTATCCATCAAGTTCCTGATGATATTGATATGCTTGGAAGCAACGCAGAGTGAGTTAGAATGGAAACCCTTCAAAAACGCAAGTTAGGCACTACATCTAATATCAGGGGGGGGGGGCGCAAAATATCCGATCCGATCTGAAAAAACATAATAATTATGCGAGGGGAAAAGTAACCGAGCTCTAGCAAACTTTCGCATTTTAACCCATTTTAAAACACTTATTTCTTAGTCACATAATTATAATCCTTAAGTAATCTCTATTTCCCATTCCCTTCTTTTGGTTTGCATCTTTTGCGCCATTCAAGTGCCGCCCCGGGAACGTGCCCTCTCTGCAACCCCTATAATATACGCCAATGAATGCACCTTATACTGTTGCATTGGACAAGGCCTTGATCAACATAGTGGAGGATGCAAGAGAGGGGTATTGAGGTACTGCCCCGTGCAAAACCCAATATGGCATATCTCGAGATCATTTAGATATAACATTGGTTTTTGTTTGTGTGTTCGCTTGTTGATACTCGGACTTGTAAATGTACCACCCTTAAAGAGAATCCTGGATACGCCACTTCATAATTATGCACACAATGAAAAAAGTGCCCTCAAACTCATTCTTTTCAATATCTCATAATTATCAGGTGAACCTCTGGATCACATTTAACGAACCATACGTGGTGACGTGGCTCGGTTATGGAATAGGGGTGTTCGCCCCTGGTGTGTACAGTCCTGGCTACGCCCCTTACCGTGCCGCCCACACCATCATCAAGGCCCATGCCAAGGCATACAACACCTACAGGGCTACCTACTTCCCTCAGTATGGCGGCAAGGTCTCCATTACCCTCAGTACCGACTTT
This sequence comes from Mesocentrotus franciscanus, assembly GCA_037976565.1. Classification (NCBI taxonomy): domain Eukaryota; kingdom Metazoa; phylum Echinodermata; class Echinoidea; order Camarodonta; family Strongylocentrotidae; genus Mesocentrotus; species Mesocentrotus franciscanus. The sequence goes on along the minus strand of CP137669.1, from coordinate 35,902,414 downwards.
GGAATGCCGGAGTTCCCCGATAAAGAGGTGGATGTGGCGGCTGCTGACAGATACATGCAGTTCACCGCAGGATGGTAGGCATTCAGACCCCCCCCCCACCTAATAAGAGTAAACAATTAGATCTGCCATTTTATGACCCCTACCCACCTAACGAATATTTCTTTATCATGGAATCAGACTCGGATGATGTCCTGGACCAGGAAAACTTGTATTTTAAGACCCATGCTGGTGACGAAGAGTTGAACAAAACATGGGAAGGGGCACCATGGGGGCGGTAATTAACGTCGGACGATGAAATGCTAATTAACCAGACCGGTGATTGGGGCGGGGGAGGGTGTGGAAAGGCCCATATCATTATTTTGTACACGTTCCCGTTCGCCATATCCCGCTTTCTCTCTCTCTCTCTCTCCTACTTTTTTTTAATTCCCAATTTTGTTGCCATATGACTTGTGTCTCCGTAGATAAGCCATATAGGCTACCACCCTCTAACCTAAAATGACCCGTCTCTAATTCCTGGCGAATGTGCCCAGTGATCCACCTTTTGAAGACCTCGCCTTCCCATAAATATTAGACCCAAATCTTAATTGTCTTTATTTTTTTCTAGGTTTGCCCACCCGATTTTGAAGAATGGCGACTATCCCGATGTCATGAAGTGGCAGGTCGGTAACAAGAGTCAAGAGCAGGGCCTCTCCGAGTCCCGTCTGCCAGTGTTTACCGAAGAGGAGAAGCAGTACATCAAGGGGACCGGAGACTACTTTGGGTTGAACAGCTACACCACGACAGTGTGCAGACATCGCATTGAACCTGCAGGAGATCCCAACTACGAGGGTGACCAGGTGAGAATCTGATGATAGGTTGCATACGAGGTGTCATTATTCTGCTTGAATTAGGACTGCGTCAGTGACAGGTCCGGTCTTTGACGCGTCATGTGAATGTGACATTAACAAAAAAGATTTTAAAAATGAACAGTAAACAAATATGCCTTAATTCACAGGTTTGATTGGTGTAGGTAATAACGCAGTCCTACGTCAGGAAAACTGTGAGCAACAGGCCTAAGACAGCGTCTTCCATTTCCTATGAACAGATGCCATCAGAAAGTTGTAAACTGACAGAACTCCCGTTTCGAACATTAGCAAAGTTTAAGCAGTGTTGGTTTTCTGAAAGAATGTGGCCATTTGGACAATGTAGTTCTCTCTTCTTCGGAGTTCTTCCTGACTGTATTTTCATACACGGCATAAAATAATGTGCCTATGCAAACAACAAACAAGCCGATACAGACCGGGCCCAATTAAGTTTCCATCTGTAAATAATTATTGTTGATTGACTATTACTGTCAACTGTCAAGGGTGATATATAAACCATGATTTAAGTAAATTATCATTTCAATTGTATAGTGCATAAGTACACCCGCCAAATCTTAGCGATATAGATATATTTCAAAAAAGATTTATGGATATGGCCCTAATGTCATATAATTATGATATTATCATATCAAAAGTCCCAAGATTTCCACTGTACTTAGTCACCATAATTTTATGCTTCCTGTTCTTGCCCCTGTAGGATGTTTACCGCTACCAACCGGACAACTGGCCAACATCTGGGTCTGACTGGCTCCGACCGGCTCCATGGGGTTTGAGAGGTCTCCTAAACTGGCTTAAGAATGAGTACGACAACATCCCCATCTATATCACTGAGAATGGCATTTCTACTCCTGATGAATTCGACCTTGATGATGACACAAGGATCACGTTTTACAACGCGTACATCAATGAAGCCTTCAAAGGTACTAGGAAATCATGTCCCGATTACTGCAGGATCTGATAAAATAATACATCGGAGTTTATTTCTTGTAAATTACCTACTACTCCGGGAAACTTGCTTCTATTTTTTTCAAAGATGGAAAGTATCTCCATTTTAAAGTCAGAATTGTATTAAGAAACATTTAGTTTGGTATGAACTTGAACAATATCAAGTTCCATTATACATTAGTCAAAATACTGGAAGATTTCCAAGTAGATACAAGAAGAAAGTTTTCTTACTTACAGATAACGCTTATCAGCAAATTAGATCTAGCGCATCTCCCCTCCCCCGTTCAAAACGCTCGATCGAGCGGCGCCCGTTCTCTTAACGCTTTTAATTGGGTTAATATAGAGTTTTACCACAACAAATTGCAACAAAAGGTTTTTCAACGGTTTCCGGTAGTGTCTCACATCTAGAACAACATACTAAAAATCTAAGAAAATCAGACCACCGGAAAGTGGTTATTTTAATAATGGCGTCCAAGATGGCCTCTGATAATTGCCCATTTTACTTTGACACGTGCTCCCTTAATAAGTGTTCATTTCATTTCATTTCAAATATGTTTTGTCTCTAACGTACTCCTAATCTTGTTTACTTCTGTCTTTCATAGCTTACAAGGAAGACGGCGTGAATCTTGTCGGCTACTTCGCTTGGTCACTCATGGACAACTTCGAGTGGACTTCGGGTTACAGCCAGCGCTTCGGACTTCACTACGTAGACTTTGACGATCCCGAAAGACCCCGAACGCAGAAAAACTCCGCAAAGTGGCTGACGGGACTAGTAGCCGACAACGGGTTTTCGGCAGCGCCGCGTCTTCAAGGCGCAACATTAATCGTCTGCCTTGCCGCCTTGGTTTATAAATTGTTTGTGTGAAATAAAATTGCAATGTATTTCTGTAGTTTTTGGCTCTGTTTTTAATTCTTCCCGACATTTATAAAAAGGTGACCGAATGAATTGTACTTTTCACCGGAGCAAAAATCGATCGTGTAAGTTTAGTGGTCGTCATATAATAATATGCAGTTTATGCATAATCACAGAATGATATGCGCCTCGTCAAAAGAAATGAGAAATGAAAAATAATACGTAAACACGATGGCGTAAAACATACACTTGTATTTAAAATATACGCAATCATTCAATATGAAATTGAAATTTGTTGAATATGTATTAAAATGTATATAATATAAACTGTACCCGTCTGTTGTTATTCTCTTTTCTTTCCTTTTTGTTGTTGTTGTAATTAATGATAACTTATAAAAAAAGGAGAATTCTGATCAAGGAAAACACCAATCCACGTTGGTGACTATAACATCATCAATAGAGTACAACGGTCAGGGGCATCACTAAAGAAAGCAAAGGGAGGGGTGAAACCTCATTAAAAAAATACTGCTGGCTAATCTTCAGGGCCAGATCCAGGCTTTTGTTTTCCAGAGGAGGCACAACATTTCTGACATACAAAAACAGAAAGGATGAAAGAAATTTAAAAAAAAAGGTCATCACATTTTGATCGAGTGCCTTTGACTTCAGAAATTTCTATAGAGGTAAGGGGGGGCACAATTTTGGAGTTGTGTACTTATGGTAAGTCACTTGGAGTTCAAGGGGGTGGGGTGGGGCATAGGCTGGAATGTAGTGGGATGTGCCCCCCCCCCAAAAAAAAAGCAACAACAACAACAACAACAACAACAAAACACCCCAAAACACCCACAAACAAAAATTGCCAAAGGCAAAGCTCAACATAATGTTCACTAGTTTGTTTAAACTTTCTTTTTTGGGGTCGGCTTAACAAATCCCAACATTTTTTTCATTTGATAGGGGGCAAAAGTGTAAAAATAAGTCTCACAAGAAAGAAAGAGAGAGAGAGAGAGAGAGAGAGGGGGAGAGGGAGATAGAAATAGAGAGAGAGAGAGAGAGAGAGAGAGAGAGATAGAGAGAGAGAAGGGAAACAAGAGACTGAGATAGTGTGAAGAAAGAGAGAAGAGTTTAAGGGACTACACTTTTGACTGGGATATGGGCAGTCGAAATAGAATGAAGTTTTGTTACAAACAACAATGAGACAATCAAAAGAATGGATAGGCGTCATCAAAGGATAGCGTGAATAATGATTTCTAAAGAAATCTTTGAAATATAGGACATACTTGTAATCACACTAGATATACAGCATATTTCTTGCCAATGGCAAGAAATGAATTCTTTAGCTAAATGAAAGGAGGTATGGTGATGTAGTATTATTTAATTGAATAAGTGAAGACTGAAGAACACAACAATTCAATTTACCACATTTCTTTCTTTATTACAAAAAGGAATGCATTTAAACATTTCTTACAAGTCTCTGTTACCTTCTTATAGAAAGAACTATACCATTCAGTTTCCCAAACTGTCCTTAATATACATGTAACCGATTGGTCATATATAAAAAAACATACACTTTGTGAATCAAAAATTAAATGTTTCAATTGACATCCTTAAAATGTTTTCTGATGGGGCAAATGTTATGGATTTATACAACGAAACAGTATTGACTGGACATTTCCAAAACATTGTATGGTCGGGACAGATACGGCTGATTTATTTATCTTAAAAATATAGCTTTCAAGGCCATGAGGTCTTAGTTTTAGGCCATCTCTATGCACAAGGTAAAATGAATAAAATGTAAATATCCATGACTCTGAATTACCATGAAGATTTCATGCGTTAAAGGTCATGTACAGTATTGGCAGGGAGGTGAAAGAAAGGAGGCAAAACTCTTGTAATTTATTGAAACGCATTCGTGAGTTCTAAAGCGTAACAATGGGGTATGTAACATTCCACTTGGCTTTGAAGTTCCATGCTCCGAACCGCGCTTCTACTGGGACTTTCGGAAGCCAGGCACCAGTTTACATTTATTACAAAATATTAAATTACCGGCAAAATTTCAGTGTAAATCAAAAACTTTAAATGGGGATTGTATTGGGAATAGTGCATCAAACAAATTTTCAAATTTAGTACTCTGTCCTTCCTATAATTTGTGTGCCAGAGTTGGTAAAAGAAAAATTACATCCTGACAAAAACTCAATATTTTAGGATAATGTGCTATTTTGAGTATGTTTTAATGTCCTGTTATTTAATCCATGATTTACAATCTTCAATAACATTAAGTTTGCTATTGTGTGTTTTCGCGTGTTTTTTGTATGTTTGAAGTTAAAAAAGGATGAAATTACACAAGTTTGTGTTCGCTTGTTCTACTTTACACATTCAACAATGGATGAGAAATCATTGAAAGGGACAGCGAACAGTTGCTGTGATACCATTTTCTGATGTAGGAATTCTAAATCCTGAAATTTCATGCGCTCTTTTATCTCACCACCTGGTCAACAGTTGCAGATGAGCGCATAACTTTTCGGCAGCTTGGAGCATGGGGTCAAAGGAGAGCGGCTTGATTCCAGTCCTTCTCTATCACGTCCCTGGTATTGGTAAGCCCTCAAAAACTTTTTGTCAGAATTCTTTGATTTTAGTTGATAAATAGGAAGATACTAGCAATACTAAGCTGCTGTGAACTTTTTCCTCCTCAAGTGAAATGTTAAACAAATGAAAGGTAGAAACTAAATTAGACACCATCATGGGACGTAAATTCTAACGACGGCAACCTGGACCACGCACGTGTAAACCTATGCTGACTGTGTATGCTACATTTGACACACAAACAAGGTCTCCTTGCATACAGAGAGTATAGCCGTTATCTAGCATTCTTTGCGGGTATTTACACTACAATTCACCGGAAATTATGGATAGAATACCAAATGATCCTGTACATACATTTTGAAGAAAAAAACATTTTATAACGGAACAACATGAGACTATATTTAACACATTTCTTTGCAATTTCCATTTGTGCTACCAAAATTGTACATGAGCTATAAATTTCATTATCAGATATAACATTGGATAGGATGACTTTGAATCTTCCATCTGGCTCTAATAAAGGCGATAGCATCCATCTTACATGATTAATCCAACACTGAAGAGGGGTTCTGGATACACATTGTCACAGATCTTTACTCCAGAGATCTTGAGGCAGCAGACAGCAAGAAACGATGTAGAGAAAATCATTTGGCGTGACAGAGTCCACAAGATTGAACGAGAGCTTGTCTACTAAAGCATAATGTTGGTGGAAATTGAAACCAAATGCTACAATTACCAAAATCAAGGTGCCCACATCACAGGAGTTTTCTGTATTCCATATTCCTTGAGGCTCCTGGACAACCTTCAGTTTCTTGGTCAAAGTCTTTGCATAAGGCACATTTAAAAAAAATACCAGTGAGAACATCAAGGTTTGGATAAAGTCCTTTCCATCGCTTCTCGGTAGAACTCAAAGACCTTGTCACAGGCTTTCTGGCAGACTGACATCAGCTTGTGATACTACGATAGGTGGGAAAGATAAATAGGTGAAGTACAAGACATATTAAAATTACATGAAAGACAGATAGACATCATGACCAATACATAGTGGGGCTGCAATGAAACAGAGAAGACAGGAGATAAAGGGACCAATCATGAAGACATCAAAGAACATAGGAAATGTTATACTAATAATTTTTTAACCTACATTGGAATTAATATAACAAACCGTTTGTTTATACTCATTCATCCTTTCCTTTGAAAATTGAATCTGTTTTTACGTCACTTTTGAAAAGACCAAAACACCTTTTTTTCACAAAAGAAGATCATGAGCGTATATATATGAAATATTCAAACATTTTCATACTGAGGTCATAACTTGATGAATTATCATTCTTTAAGAATGATCTATATCTGGTTAAGATGAGATATAAATTACATATTCCATTTCATTTTGAATCCTAGATTGCTTGAACACTCACTTGCTCTACAGTACAGCTGCCTTGCATACTCGATGCGATGAGACTATGAGCTGAGCTATCAATGGCTGCTGTCAATACACATTCAGCATCCTATATAAACAAATGAAATGAAATTATAGCAAAACTTCATACAGATAAAAATATATTAGCAAGCAAATGACAAAGAGTATTGTCTCTTTAAACTAAAGGTTCCACAGTTCAAAGTGAATCATTTGAATTGTCTTTCATATCATTTATTTCAAGAGAAATTAAAACTTGTTTGTATGTTCAGAGCCAAAAGGATGTTGATTAACATTATTTAACAAAGAATTAAATAATGTAATGCTTTCGACCGATGAGTTCTAATTTCATATTTCTCACATCTTTCTGTTTAAACAACCCAGAAATGAAATTCCGTTCATAAGACATTCAAATAGAATTCAAATTTGCAAAACTTAGGCTCATGACAAGTGGGATACATACTGCTTTCTATGCCACAATGTGTACTCCCATTTTCTTCCTAATCTATGGTTCATCAAGAACGTTCATCAAATTTCAATGTGAGAAAAAGGACAAATTAATTAGTAAAGGAAATTTGTGGGAGCAGAATGCAATTTCCCTTTGAAAAGCTCAGAAAAGATCTCTTTATTAGAAAAGCTACAAAATGTAACAAATGAAAAACACCCTGTGAGATATTCCATCTAAATTCCACCATAGAAGCAAATTATCTTTTTTTCTTCTGTAAAACAGAAACCTAAATGAACTTACGGTATTAAATAGCCTGCAACAACAATATTGATGAGCCCGTAGTACTGTTTCATGAATTATATTATGCCTCATTATAATTTATAGCTCTTGCCAAGTTTTAAAAGGTTCCTTAAAAATCTAGGAGAGCAACTATTAATTAAAAAAAAAAAACTTACACTTGTGAACCGAAGGGGGAAATAATATATATATATAATATATAGTGCCTTACTTTACCACTTACAAGTTACTGATCGAATCGCATAGAGTTGTACACTATTATTACCCCAGGCAGAAGATTACATAAAAAGGGATTTTTATTTTAAATTGGACATACCTTTGTCTGTTCCTTGGTTGGATCCATGATAAGTTCTTCGTCTTTACCCATCATGCAACAGGATGCTGCGACAGTACATTTCATGGGGATGCCAGCGTTGATCATGGCTAGGCATGCTGCGTTGATACTACATGCCAACAGCTGAAGGTGATTCAAGGTCAAGGCCATTTACAACAGTACTCAAATACAATACTGGTATATCTCATCATGAAAAAGAAAATAGAATGTTCAATTTGTATCAGATAACCAATTTGGAACTCTTCAATCTTGATTATTCTATGAAAATACTAACAGTGTAGTGTACAATGAGTGACGTTGCATCAGCTACTAGTGTTGCTTGAGTAGCAGTCTATCAACAATAAAACAATTGGGCTATCAATAATGGACATCCCTCAAACAAAACATACAAACAAAATACAAGTTTATATCATGATTTCATAAAAGGAGCTTCCAAAAGAGGCCTACTTTACACATTCATTACAGACCTATACAAATTCATCTTGCATTACAATTAAAAAAGGATACGGCCCCTGCATCTTGAATCTCCTGCACGATGATATCAACAGAGGAACGTGGGAAGAGTGTGGCCAACAGGACAGTCTCGCAGGTATTCCTGATCATCCTTTCAAGGGCTTTCTCTCTCACACCTGATGAAAAACACATCATATAAATGTGCATATATAGCTTTATTTCACTTAATCCAAGTATCAATATTTATGAAAGCTTTCTCCCACTGACTACATACTAGTGTATGATATACATTTTTATGATATTGGAATTATTACACAACACTAAAACAATAACAAGGGAAACGCTCTCGGCGGTCTCGCCTGCATTACGCAATTCGATATGATGAAAAATTGAGGTTGGGACATTATTTATAGGCAGGTTGGCCCATCAGCAGGCCCCCCAAAATGAAATCCTCCGAATATAATCAGCATTTTGAAGTAAATATTGACTAAGAATCACCAGAAGAATTATTTACTATTATTTGTACCAAGATTGATAACCTTCATGAAATATGAACAAATAACAAAAATTGATTTGTTAATTCTCATATTAAAGTAGCTGAGCGAAGAAATGTCACAAAATGTCACAAAATGGACAAATTATACATGTACTGAAAGCTTACACCAATATGAACACAAATCATCTGCTCTAAAGTATTATAAATATAAATGAAACGCGATAAGATGCTTTTTCCAAGACCCTTCTCAGAACTTCTTTTCCTGGCTTGAAAAATAAAATTACGGAGTATAGACTTATGACGTCAGTGGTTGGGCACGATCGAAATTCCTAGGCCTCTCGCTCGCTCGCTCAGCTCGCGTGCGGTATTTTGCATTCAGTATACATTACCCAGACTTCGAATGATTCGATACCTAAGCCAGCTTTGATGAAAGTGGAATGACAATCTCTCGAAATCAGGAAATTACATTTTATTATTGCATATGAAGCAAATTATGTAATGTAATACGAGGGGGTGAATCGTGCAGATCGATTTGTCCAAATATTCTTCCGTTTTGTGTAATTTGCTGTGAAGTTTTCGGTCATGGCTTGGCATGTGCAAGATGATTGGTGATTGCTGTTGAGTGTTGATAAATCGCGAGAGTCCCTTTGGCTTTGCATTTTTATGATGTCGTGCAGTTCCATTTATGGTGCATATATGTAATTGGTATTCGCAAGATATAATCTCACATCTATTCTTCTTTGTTTTTTATCCGTGAAATTTGCCAAAATAGCCCTACACTTTATAAAAATTAGAAAATGTCTCGCCCAGTCAGTCACCCCAGTGCATGACGGATCGATCGTCAGTTCAGCGGGCCGGTGCGGGCGGCAGCGCTGCTCAGCCAGCTCGAACTTGGGAATTTCATCGCGCTAGTGTACTTTTCGTATCCATTTTTGACCCGCAACTCCGGCGTGGAGATAGCATACTAAAACATACAAAAAATCAAATAAATCACTGTCACTAGTTGTGGAGCTGTGCTCATCAACTTCGATATCTAAATTTAGTAAAGCTTCTTCCTCATCAAGCTCGGACATTGTGATAGGATATTTCGCGTTCGACTGGCTTTCGTATACGTATAATGCATGCAGCGGACAGAGCTGTGTGAGGGGGCTTGGGAGCATTCTCGCTGATGTGCCCAACCTATTACGTCACACATCGTACCAGCGAACAGCTGGCTGATCGAGGGCGGAAAAACGGGTAGCATATTCATCATTTTTGATAGCAGATTAGTCAATTCTGTAACAATTTTTGAAAAGTAAATATGAATTATTAGAAAGATTGTAACATTACCTTTGCAATGATACCAATATTATTAAGGATAAAAGCATTTTAAAACCTTCGCTCTGGTACTTTAAGTTGTGAAAACATAATCCTAATCTACTGATCTAAAATGATCTTTGACCTTTGACCTTGAATTTGTGACCTGGAATTTGTGTCATATGATTTGTGATACTTCATAACCCTTGGGTACAAGTTTCATGGAATTTGAACAAACACTTTTGAAATTATGCTAAAAATTCACAATCTTGATGTTGATGCCACAACAAATTCTAAGTTTGCAGACCTAAAATGACATTTGACTTTGACTTTGTCTCCTAAACGACTAATCACATGATTGGTGATACTTGATAACCCTTATATTCAAGTTTCATGGAATAGGAATGTATACTTTCAAAATTATGATAAAAATTCAAAAACTTTACCTTAGGTTAAGTTTTTGATGATGATGCCACAACATAGTCTAAGTTTGTTGACCTGAAATGACCTTTGACCTTGACTTTGTGACCTGAAATTCTACTCACATGATTGGGATTACTTGATAATTCTTTAGTCTAAGTTTTATTGAATAAGAACTTATACTTTCAAAATTATATTAAAAATTCAAAAAACTTAACCTTAGGTTAAATTTTTGATGTTGACGCTGCATCCGCCGCCGCCAACGCCGTCATCGGAAAAGTGGCGCTTATGTCTCGCTTTTTGCTACGCAGGCAAGACAAAAATCTTCCAATCAACAATTTGGACTGATATTTTTGTTATTTACTTTTATCCTCCATTTCAGAAAAGTATAAATTCAGATCGGTAAAAGTATTTATACTGTCACCAGGATCTAGAATATTGAACACAAATGTATTTACGACACAATGAAGTTAAGAATACAGAATAATTGTGTACAGAGTAAGAAAATAAAAATAATTAGTGTGTGAGGGCATTATAGAGGTTAAAGTAGAGGAAATGATGGTGTCTATCTAGTGAGCATTATAGGGAGAAATTTAAATGTGCCAAATCCTAAATAACTTTGTTTTCTTCATAAATTTCTTTCGAAATTAATGAAGAACATACAGTATTGACAGTTTACTCTGATAATATCTGACAATCATCCTTACCTGCTATTCCTATCTTTGGCTTGTATGTAACTGTTACTGTGGCCTTGTCCATGAGAGCTTTATTTGGTTTAACATCCCCAGGTCCATACACAGCTGCCATTACTGATGTGTCACCTAAATGTACAAACATTTACAAAGGAAAAAATCAATGTCTTTTACCCTGCAATTGAAATAATTTCATTGTTTTTTACACACACACAAAAAAAAAAACAATAATAAAATTGAGGAAATCAGAGCAGGTCCTAATCTTAGGATATTTTTTAAAAAATTCATGTTTAGCGTCCCCGCCCGCTTCCTTTTTAAAAATTTATTTTTTAATGAAAGAACATGAAAAACATACTGCTGAATGGTCTTTTACTGTCCAGCCAGCCTCTTTTTTTTCCGTAACGTGCCCCCCCCCCCAAAAAAAAATTTCCAAGATCAGACACCCCTCCTCTTAGACCCCTCCCCACTCCCCAGGACGTCGATCAATTACATGTATGTGCCCCCCCAAACATCAAACTCTGGCTACGGCCCTGCCTATTGAGCCAATCAAATGCAGCGGTAGGATGGCTAGGTTACGGAAGAAAAAAAACGCGTCCAGCTATTCAGGGAAAATGTACCAAGCAGCCATTTTGAAAAAAAAAGAAAAAGGGCCTCCTCCTTCCTATTCTTCAAAGAGCCAGGACGCTAAACATGTTTTTTGTTTTAAATGGCCTTATGTGGTGATTGATATAGATTACTCGCAAGTCCTCCAATCACAAATTACACACTCTCTTCTCAAAGTTTTGTACAGAGTTATGATTTATATGAAGTTGTGATTTATATGAAGTTGTGATTTATAGATTTGAGTCAATTGCAATATTTAGTCAAACAGGCTTTTCCTTCTTCGTCTTCTTCTTCCTGTTTAGTACAGTCCACCTTCATGCATCAAAGTTGTCGAAATGTGATAAAATCTTATATTTTGCTGGTCTTTATTTTTGTAAGAAACATTTCACAAACTAAGTTACAAATGTTGTTTGTCAACTGTACAAATACAATTACCATCTTGTCCATGGCATAGATGTTGTATCTTCTACTTGACTGATTAAAATTTATCTAAGTCAGTGACGGATGAGTGATATATGACATGACACAATATCAATGAATTAGATCTATGATATATTTCTATTATTACAATTTTAAATAAAATAAGGAATTAGTCTAAAGCATATTCAATCTAAAAATGACAAAAGAAAATTAAGAAAGACATATTCATGTTCCACTAATAGAAAAGTAATTCAAAATCCATGAAACTTCATATCCAAGAGGAAACAGACTGAAGTTTTAACAGACTGACTAGGTCCACACTTTCACATCTGATCTGAATACCTATACCTCTCCCAGCTCCCTATAATTTTGTACACTGTTCACTCGCCCCAGCTCGATCAGCCCCTGAGCTCAGGGGACGATAACGGTGAGCACCGCTGATAAGCGAGCAGCGCGACAGGCATAATGAAACTAGACAGTTACATAATTTTTCAGTCTGTTTGCATGAATTTCTTACCCTGAGTGAACACTGCTGATCCATCTGGTTTAGAAATGCAGCTCTGTAAAGATCCAATTGGTCGAATTTCGACCGAGGAAGTATTTTCTGGATTTGAAGTCATTTTTGCGAGTTTTCACGTGCATGCCAACCACAACAAGTATGGAACGCCACCGGCACCCTAAGAACTCGATTGTTGACAGTTAACTTAGACACAGGACTAAAATAAAATCTCTATCCTAAAACGCTTATTGAAAATATATATATATATTGAAATTTTCATGCGAAACTGATGAATTTAAATTTTACTTTTGTCCTTGTTGAAAACACATACTGAAGTATTGCCTGCAACATAACTCAAATTCCTTTAATTACTATATTAATTTTGTATCCAGAAATATTTAACCTTAATTTTTCCTCTTGACTTTACATGGACTTTGAGTCATATAGCTATCTCATCACAAAGAATATTACTTGTTACATTTAGAAGGCATTGATAAAGGCACTGATGTTAAAGCACATTTCATAAACTCATGAAATCCATCATAATTATATGGTGATATTTTTTTTGCTTGAAGCTGATTTTAATATACACTGTATATTCATAATTCACCATTTTTCATGACCCTCATAAAATCTGCAAGGGATAGAACTTTAATTCTCCATCTTGCACACTTTCTTGACTTTTAATGCATCTATGTACAGTACACAATGAGTCAAGAAAGTTAGGAAGATGCAAGAAAACCCAGAATTGAATTAATGAAGGAAAAGAATAATCCATTAATTGAACTATACACTTATCCGTTGTCACTTTAGCTTGAGGAAGTCAAGGTGTGTAACTGTAAAGGAATAGATGCCACTGTTCATATTTGTCAATAATTCTCTCTGAGATGGTGTGTGTGTGTGTGTGTGTGTGTACTGATTCTTTTATTTAATACATATAGTATATATTTTTTTAATACAATGTGTTTTCATCTGACATGTACATACAATATAATAATCTGGAGGCTTCTTATTTTCAAGTGTATACTTTTTGTTGTCCTCCTTTTCGATCTTGTTACGAATGTACAATCTGATGCTTTATTTGATGTTCAAGAGTTAAAGATTTTGAATTGAATTTGAATTTTGAAACTCGGTGTAACTATGATGAATTGGATTATTGTATTTAAAAAAAATAGTTACATGGACACATGTACCTTAATTTACCTTCAGTATTGAATACAATGAGCACACAGTATGATTGTTATTATTTTGTATCCATCACTTTATTACTCGATCACAATTACAGAAGAAACCCACATTTACTTGTCTAGCTGCTAGACAATTTTCCAAAAATCATACAAAGAAAAACATCAAGGAACAAATATAGTACAATAAAGTGTGAGTAACTGTAATACATTATGTACAACTATTTACAATGTCTGTGACTTTTTATGCTTGATCTGCTATATCGACAGTTTTTACCTCCATAAATGAATCACAAATGTGGCTCGACATTCACAACCAGAAAACCAAATATCTTCTTATTTTCTGAGGAAAATATGATTTCATTGGTATCAATTGTATCTGTACACAATCGATATCTCTGGACATCAGGGGGGTGTTTCACAAAGATCCTAAGTTGAACTTATCTCTAAGTTTGACTTAAAAGTTATGGAAAGCCGTTAGCATCTTTGAAAATATTTTCTAAAAGTTATTTTAAAAGACATAAAATGTTGATTCAAATCATTCATATTTTCTATTACCAAGGAGATTTCATGTTCTTGATGTGGAATTTATGGAAAGTCTAAAATAATTGAATTTTTGCTCTTGAATATAGTTTATTTTAAGGCTACAAATGGCTCTCCATAATATTTAAGTCCAACTTAGAGTTAAGTTCGACTTAGCATCTTTGTGAAACACCCCCCTGTAATCTTATGGACATTTACAATACAAGGAATAAATATTGATTTGCTTACACCTTACATAAATACAATGTCACACATAATAATTGGTGGGGAAGAGAACGACCAAAGTCATAATCAAGATGAAAGGAAAAATCGTTTAAATCTTTTCTCTTTTGGAGTAAAAAGCTCTTCAAGAGACCTTTATGGAAAATGGCAACTGAACTGTCGACATTGACAGTATATGTCGCAACACTATTGATGCACTATTAACTGCAAACACTACTGATGTTTTGAATACAGATGTTACATTTAATATAATGCAGACACAAAGAGATGTGCAATTCAAACATAACATATTTCAACCAAATTAAATAAAGGCCAATTCAATGAGAACTTATCTACAGCCTGGATGAAATAGTACATAAAATCCAAACACGATATTGTTTGATAGATAATGGTTATTTCATGCTACTACAATCCATTACATTTCAAGATGAAAGATGATTACTGCAATAACTCATTTGAAAATGTATTATTTAAATATTGAAAGACGTAGATCTATAATCCATCATTTTTCTGCCAGAAATTTGTTTACAGTTGACAATGCTAAATATTAAGGAATGCTCTCATACTTCAAAAAAAAAATAGACAAAAGTGTACAAAGAGAAAGATGGTACAAAAAGACTTTTGAGGAAGTTATCCGAAACCCAACTCATAAACTCATAAATTTTCTTGTCTAATATGGTTGAAAAATATACACTACTAACCTAAAATGACCAAACATATTCCGAAACAAATGCAATGAAAAATATAACTTAATACCACAACAAATTAATGAAATACATAATCAACATGTAGCAATCACTGTTTTTACCATGCTTGTGCATTTGAGCACTGCATGCAGTCTTGGAACAAAGATGTCTTTAAACAGGGTGTCTGATTGAAACTAAAAGGGGTGCATCGATGCCCTTGGGTGATGCAACAATCCTCAATTACCTACATTCTCTTGGATATTGATAGGAAAGCGTTTAGAGTTTTCCAAGTTCATTAGATACAACCCACACAATCACATTTCTTGCATCCTTGGTTAAAAAGATATTCATTCATTATCTAATCATGGTAGATATGTACATATCACATAATGCTTTAAAAAAAACAACAACACCATAATGAGGTAAATAAGACACACTTGCCCACATAGCATCATAAGTTTTCCAACAATACCACCTTATAATCTAAAATAAGTCAATGCCCGAGTATGCTGATCAAGGTATTGACACTTGGTGAATTAATGGGAACTTTCTAAGAAGAGAGACCTTTAATGCACCATTTCAAAAGTTAAGTTATAAAAGTATTTACTCCACCATTTCCTTTTATATGTCTCTGGTGATGAACATCTATACTAGATAGCAGAGTCTATTTCTATGAAAAACAAACAAATACCCAACTGATGGACTGATCAACAAAAGATAGAAATATATGAAACAGAAACAATAGTTAATACAATAAGAATGGGGAAGAAAAAAGAAGAAAAAAAAAAGAAGGAAAAGTTGATCATTCTTGAGAGAAATTGAAGAAGAAAAAAAGAAGAAAGGAAATAACGGAATGTGACAAACAAGACAAACAAATATATAAAAAACTTGAAAGAACTTGTGAAAGGAAACAGTATTTCTGATGATCAAAAGAGAAAGAAAGAACAAGAGATTATGGTGAAATACTCAAGAATGGCAGAAAGTGTAACTGTCAATTTCTAAAAGTCTAGGAAATTTGAGTATGTCCAGCTGAACGGGATCAGATCCCCAAAGAAATTGTCCTCGTTGTCACCCCCTCCGAAGAGAGCGAGAGACTCCACCATGGAGAACATGCTGTTCTCCTTGTCGTCTATTGATGCGGTCTTGTTACCATGGTAACTGGTGATAGCATGACCTGCTCTAATCCCGATTGGTACACGGGAGTGCAGCTTCACCTCGCTCCAAGTAAAGGTATCTTCAAGGAGAGAATAAAAAGACAGGAAAATTCATCAAATTACCTTGAATTTAACTATTTTCTTCTCGGGACAACTATTCCCATATGAATAAATTACGTTTATCATGACTACCTCAAATTATTCATCATTTGAGGAGCTGTAGAATATAACTTCTATAAAATCAAGTATGCATTGCATATCTTGAACAACTATTGGTTGGAAGATGCCAATAAATTCATCTTGAAATGACAAGTTCTACATACCTTGTGACTTGTGAGCATGCAACAATTGATATGATTTAATGGTGAATAAATATTTCCCATTAAGTTCAACAGCGAGTTATGTCAGTTAGTCAGTATCATATTTTCCAATTCCCTTTCATATTACAGCTAACAATAACTATCAGATGATAACAGATGGATCACCACCGTGCATGGATAATTGCCATGGTAACGGATGAGGCTAGACTTTAGATGTGCTACTCACCAAGGTGAAAGATGAATGTATCAGACAGGGCTTCATTTCCATTGTATCCTCCATGGATGAGGACTTTGTTACCAGGTAAAGCAATGGAGGCATGCCAACTGTAAAGAAAGGAAGACAATCATCGTCATTGGTCAATTGTCCTTATATGCCTCGATCTGCAGGAGCTGCCTGTAAAATTCACTATATATTTCAGGACAGGACACATCCATAAAAATAATACGAAAAAGAAAAAAAAAAGTAATATGACATAGCATGCACATTAAGACCCCGTTCTCACTCACTTTGAAAGTGGTCTTAGTTAGACCGCTCCAGAGGAACGGGTCTTGAGGAACCGTTTGCAAGCTTTCACACTCCGAGCAGTTTTTTATGGCTCAAACCGCTCCACGAGTCAAAGTGGTCTTGTTGCTATGGCAGCTCAGGTCAGCGGGTCAATTTTTTCGCGCACGGAATACAAACCGTATGTACCGTACTACACGTTTCGCGCGGAACGTCACTAGCTCACTTCCGTTCAAAGTACGCTTCCGTTCACATTGCACGTTAGAGCGGTCCAAACCGCTCTTAATAAGACCTGTTCCTCAAGACCACCTCCCGAGGTGGTCTTCTGAGCGTCCAGAAGTCCACTTCCTGGACCACTTTGACCGTTCTCACTCACCTAAGAACCGCTCCTGAGGAACGGGTCTTAGTTAGACCGCTCCAACGAAGTGAATGAGAACGGGGTCTAAGATGCCGCACTTGGACCCTCAACATATGGCATGCCCAATAATGCCCCCATTCCAACACACTTAATTATATCTTGGAATTCATGACTAATAGTGTTTTGTACATGCTAAAAATCACACGTACAGTAAGAGATCTAAATAACAATAAATATGGAACTCATATTTGTATTTAGCATTTTGAATATCAAATATTAGTCCCTTTTATATTTGAGAACCCAAAGGATGATAGTATAGATATATCGACTGCTACGAGAGGCCTGGCTGTTTTTATAGGCTCAAGGGGATGTTGCATCCTGCCATGACCCCTTCTATTACTCGTCTGAATGAAAGAGGTTATATATTTACCTTCTTGGTGAGGGTGGTGTGCCCATCATCTTGGGGGAAGTGAATTCCATCAGACCTGCAAGAGGGAACATTTAATTTGTGAAATATGTATGCATATACCGAAACGTAATGAAATGGGATGTCATATGTCATTGTCGATGCCATAAAACTATACTGAGATGAAAATAGACATGAAGGATTATTTAATGCAAAACTTGTGAGTTCATAAAATTATTCTTGTTTATACAGTGCAGCTACTATACAAATATTCTCCACAGCACTTGCACAAAATACTATTACCCCGACTTAAGCCTAGCAATCATCAAGCATTCAGTGCTATGACAGGATTTAAAACAGATACCATGAGATCCCCACTATGCCAACTAATCCACAAGACCATAACACCTGTATAAGGTGCCTAAACTTTAAAAATTACAATTAGATTTCATTAATATTTTATTTGTACACAATAAATATTGCGTTTTCTTTATGGACATCTACAAACAATATATATGGACACTACAGTGGAACAGTATGACACATATATCATATCATATATTAAAGCTACTCACATAGATCCAATACATGAAGATCATTGTAGCAGACAGGAGCATCCCAACCTCCAAAGATAACCAATTGATCTCCAAGGAGAGTAGCTGAATGGCTGAAAAATAAAATCATCAACAAATACAGCTATATCATTACTATACTACTTGGTAGTTAAGATGCATCACCCCAAAATATTACCAAAGAACTACTATTATCCAGTTCAACTAGGCGGGGTCTATTTATACAGCAAATGCACTGTAACATTGTAATTTTGATTGAAGTCATATGTAGCAAAGAAGCATTGAGGTGAGTTTCCTTTTATTTCTGTTTGTCTTTAATGGATTCTGTTTCTGTTTCTGTTTCTAATGGATGGTTCATATTTGCTGGATAGCCTATGTGCCTTACAATGTTTCACATTATCTTGATTTCCTACTCGAGTTGATAGTCAATTTGAACATAGTTGCAAAATCCAAGAACACAGATATATTTCATTACTCAAAATGGACCTACTGTCCCAGTAGGCAAAAAGCTAGAGAAAACAATCTAAAATTGTTGCAGTATAAAAATGAAGTTTGTGGTTCATATTTGATTTTGTATGAAATGCCAAATGTGCTAAACTTTTTTTTTCTTTCTTCAAATAAAGTCTTTATTCAGTTTTTCTCAAAGCATAAAACAGTACATGCAAATATACAAAATGATGGATACATACGTTTAACAAAGAAAGGTAGAATAAACAAGATTCCAGTATTTAAATAAGTTGGACGTGCCTCCATCTATCAAGAAATAAAATACACCTATCGTGTTGCATATAGATTGTTTGTTCAACTTTATAATGATAATGATAATAATTTTTTTTTTTAAACATGGAAATGATAAAGATTGCTTCAAACATCTAGTTGGAAATATATAATATTTTGCATTAAAAAAAAAAAAAAAAAACGAAATTAAAAGAGGAATACTTTCCTCTTTTAGTTGTGCTAAACTTACCCTGATCTCGGTATTGGTTTGGTCCCCATGGTCACCGGCTTATACCAACTCTCAGATTCTAGGGGGGAAGAAGAGGAAAATACTTGAAATTCAGTTGACATACATCCCACAACCACTCTGCTAGACAAAATTAATAAGGGATTAAATATTCATGGTACTCACACAGTTTAACTTGTTCATATTCTTTATCAAATTTTGTAGTGTCTTGATTGACAAGCAAGCCAGACTAGGTTGGCGACCAAATAAACTAAGTTGGCTAATGACACACATGCCCGGCCTCAATAAAGTAACACACACCTCAATATTACTCTCTGACATAGTCATTCTTCTGACTTGGATGTGATGCTTCAATGCATGAATGAAAAATGCTACAATTTTCATCGAATTTCAATAAAAAATCAGAGCCGATGTAAAAAAAAGTCTCTCATCTTCTCATGAACAGCATCAAGAGATGATACACTTTGCAGCCAAATGGCCTGACAATGATGGCCAAAATGTTTGCAGTTTCACCGATAGTCATTGCTGAATTACCTGGATTGAAGATGACAACATCATTACTGCAACCATCAGGCTGGGGGTCGGGGTTAGGGTACACACCACCAAATACATAGAGCTCCTTGCGGAAGAAGGTTGCAGAGTGATATGCTCTAGTAGGGGCTACGCCAGCAGCCTGGGTAAGGCAAGGTAGAAAAGAGGGTATGCAAATAAACAGTTAATTTAGAAAAACCTGTTGTAAACAAAGTATTAGAAATACACAAAGCAGAGAATATTAGATTATCCCCAGCCATTTCTTTTAAAAATACATTTTCACAATCAGCTAAAACAAATTTACCATCAAAGAATTTGGGATAGTTACATAAGGATGTCATGTCATACACAAGGAAACAGAATCGAGTGTATTTTTTCTATATGTTGAAAAAATTCTATGTTGAGCTTTCTGAAGTAAACAAGAATGAGTTATTAAAAGTAAATGCGAAATCAATCATGCTTCCTACCTCAACAAGTGACCACTTCATCATTCCAAGATCCAAGATGTGCATGTCATTGAACCAACGTAGGTTCTTGGATCCCCCAAAGACAAACACGCTGTTGAGCTCAGGGTCAAAGGTCGCAGTGTGGCCCATGCGGGAGGGAAACTTGTCTGAAGAGGTCTCGATTGATGGCACGCTCCAGTCACCAGTTTCTGAGAGGAAGCAGTTTTGATAAAGAATTCATAATTCATAAGTGGTTTGGGGATCCATGAAGCACCATCAAGTTCTCTGAAATGTTGTTCTTCGTCAAAATCAAACCCAAATAGTTCAATTTGTCAGGTGATACCTTGAAAAGCACTATAAAAAAAAATCCTTCTTAACCCATTGGATTTGATTTTGGTATCACATTTTCAATGGACTCCCGCCTGGTGAATGTTTGTGTCCAGTCACCAGTTTCTGAGAAGAAATAGTTTTTAAAAGAGTCTAAGAAGGTCTGAGGATCCACAAAGCACTCATACTGTGAAACTTCAACTTCAGAACACCCCAAGTACTCTGAGATGTTGTTCTTCATCAAACTCAGTAATCAATTGTTCAATTTGTCAGGTGAGGTATTGAAAAGCACTAAAAAACTCCTTCTTATATCTTAACCCATTGGATTTGATGTTGGTATCACATTTTCTGTGGACTCCAGCCTCAGAAGTCTTGGGCTAAGCATTCATCGGCTTCATCTTGAAACAACGGATTAAACCTGGAAAATGATATTCCTGTAAAATCAGTGAATACAATCAATGATCAAAGCACAAGAAATTTAAAGAATAGTGCATTACCTGTATTAAGCATCCAGATAGCATCCTTGCTGATGGTCTGTTTGTGTCCTTGTCCACCAATCAACAAGCAATTGTGGTTGCCTACATCACACAGAGTATGGCCCCATCTGGAACTAGGCTCTGAAGAAAAAAAAGAGAGTTATCAATTCACTTCCCAATGGACCTTTCCAGACAGTACAGCTGACTATAATGGTCATCTAGACCACCTTATCAAACATTGTTCATGACTGTGTGCTAAGGAAATTTCCAGGAGGGATCTATATGCAATCTTGTGACAGATGATGCCATTTCCTCCAAATTCTGCAAACTTGATCTGTCCCTATGACTGCCAAAACCTCAAACAGAGGAGGCAAAGATGATTAATGCACTATATAATTTTACAATTGAGACTAGCCTTATTGATTAATCTTTTTGAATTGTTAATATTGCTCATATAAAATGTTGGAATACATATACTGGATGCTACTGCTGTTTTCTGTGAATCTTGGTAATTTCTGTGCAAAACGTGTAAAAAATGGTGTAATACATACACATCTTCCATGTTTTCTGATTTAAGATATATACCTGAAGGGTTCCTTTAATGAAAGATTTGAACTACAGCTCTATACCTGCATCATTTTCTTTCTTCCTTCCTGGGGTCTGTGGGCGTTTGTGATTTGCTGAATTTTGCTTTTCCGAGGTGACCACCTTCGATGACAGCGGTGATGACATTAAAGTCGGTGATGGCCTCTGTCTCGATGACTGCCTCTTCCTGGAGCTTGGCGGAGTACCCTCATTGTTATTCTCTCCATGTTTCATCTTTCTCTTCTTGCTAGCTGAGTGGGAGAGGTGAGGTGGTCGGTGTGGTGTTCCTTGGACTTGAATCTGTAGGGTTTGGTGTTAAGACAGTTTCTTTAGAAAAGCCAGTGCGTTTCAGACAAACAAGACATTTAAAAACTATGTTACCTATATCTAATATCACAAGCCATATTTTTGCCTTATATCCTCCTATCCCATAAACATATCTGCTCATCACTATGGAATGTATTGGATAATCCCCCCTTTTTTTGCATTTATAAGAATTTTTAACTACTTTATATTTAACTTGGATTCAGAATGCATTAACACATGAACATCTTCTTAAAAGTCAAGACCAATCCATTTAATAGCCATGCCAGGGCAGCATCTGTCATATCATGAGTGAAGTTACCTCAGGTGATGTTTGACAACATGGTGGACATACTGGACAATCTAGTCTTGGTGCCCACAGCATCTTTCAATTTAGACGTTAGCTTTGGAAGATTGAATATCCTACAATTATATTATAAGTCTAGTCTTGGGGCCCGCAACATCTTGGCTATGAAAGATTGAATTCCCTACAAATATATAATAAGGGTTATAACTGAAACTTTTCAGAAGTAATTACCTGAGGTGTCTCCTCATTTTGTTTTGACTCTTTGAATAGACTTGAAGGTGTTGTCGTAGAACACAATCTTTCTGCTTCAGGTTGTGATTCTGTGACTTCTTGAGACTCTGTGATATCCTGAGATTCTGTCTGTGAAGATTCCTTCATGATTTCCTCCAGCTCGGCTTTCTGGTCTACTTCTTGAGACTCTGTGATATCCTGAGATTCTGTCTGTGAAGATTCCTTCATGATTTCCTCCAGCTCGGCTTTCTGGTCTACTTCCTGTGAAGATGCCATCATGATTTCCTCCAGCTCGGCTTTCTGGTCTACTTCCTGTTTGGCAGTATCGATGTGGAGATGGTAACTGTGCTTGTCCATTGGAATGGTGAAGTCTTTGCTGAGGTGTGGTTGCCAACAAAATGCTCTAAATTGGGTGGAGATTGGAGAAAATGAGACATCACAATTCTTCTCTCCTTAACTATAATTTCCTTACAGGAACAATAGCCCTCTCAAGTCTAAGATAGATAATATTTTGTTGCATGGGCTCCTATGAAAGACTAGAATTAAACAGAGAATTTTAGGACTTTTCAGTCATTTTGCATATGAAACAGACAGTAGTTAATAAACAAATGCTTTATTATTTGCATGCATTTTCTCAGACTTTTGCTTATCAATCCATTTCTCTTGTTTGTTTTTTTCTTCTGCTTCCACTTGGACCAACATATCACCAAGATTGGGCTTCCCTTTAGTGACAGAATAGTCATAGATCCTTTATTTTAAAAAAAATTTACTCTAAAAAATTGACCTCCCTGATTATTTTAGCTATTTTACCTGCTATCTTGTGTGATTGATCCTACATCCAAACAGTCTTCCTTGTTTTCATGATTCACAAGGGTTGCCTTCAGAGAAATATCCTTGTGTGTTGATGCTGAAGAGACGGCAAACACTGCTACCATATCAGGAAACGGACAGGGCAGTAGATGTGCTGATCTGTTTTTTAATTTAAAAAAGGGGAGGATTAGTTCAAGTTCATTTCAATTATTACCCCAAGTAATTAAAGTTTATGTTCATAAATGATAGTTTATAATAGACTTCTATATTAATTAAAGTTGCCTGATTTTAACATTTAATAACCAACAAACAACAGCTGAAACACTGTTTTAATAATAAACAAAACAAAGGATAAATCTACCAGTCCTTTATAATTGTCATGAAACTAGATAATATACATATTTGTTATCTTAATGTCTGACCGATAATGTTAATGTTGCAGATCTGATATCTATTACTATTAGAAAGATAAATAAGACAGTTAGACACCACAAAACAAACAGAAGTGATTAGTGAAAAATTTAGTGTTCACAACAAGTTACACTTACATAATACATGGCAAGATCAACTAGTTCTAGACAAGTAGACTGCTTTCATCATTGATCTACATCATTCATAGTACATGTACATGTCCTACTTCCAGACCACTCAGAAAAAAAAAATCATCTTGACAAAAATGAAATTTTAGTCTAAAATCCTTCCAAGACAATATTTGTAATGACAATTCAATGTGCCCTCGGCCCTCTTATAGTGTTAGTTATAAATAATATAATATTAATATGTCAACTACAGACTACAGTAATTACTTAAAAATTAAAGTAAGTTTTACTGCCAGTGCATAGTTAGCGGAGTTTGAACATAGAGATGCCTAGATGACCTACCTTAGATTCACAGGAACTGGCATGCTTGAAGGTGAATACACTGCGAAACACTCAATACCAGTGCTGGTTGTTTTACTTTCAGTTTTAGGCTCCATCATGTCATTTGTTTCTGTTTCCAAAGTCAAAAGACCGATTTACATATTTGTCAGCAGCTCAACTTGTTCTCACTCACTCAGTGTCTCATGCAGTCTCAGACTCAGGATCAGAGTCAGGCACCTAGAACGGTTGGACCAGGCTCACTGGTAGAAAGCACTTGTCTTAATAATCAGCTATTGAGTTGAAGCTAACCGACAAAGACTTTGTGCTTTTGTCATTGCAAAATTGCAGTCAATCATTAATCATTCACTCATCCACTTGCACTTGCCGGGCCATATTATTTAGTTAGCCTGCAATCTGAGCTGCATGTTAATCATTAATGTTGAAAGATAATTTCACGTTGTAACCTCAGAGTCAACTATTCCAACTTGCAGTGTGGATGTAAATATCAAAAATCCATCCACGCATGCAGTTTCTAGCCAATTCTAGGTCTATCTTCTCTCAGGCTCAGCGTCTCTGTCTTCGATCACCATTCAGTCGAGATAACGTTAATTTGTATAGCGCGCGCTTCGTAAAAATTAAAAATTTCCCCTTGGTAAATTTATAGATTTTAAAAATTCCCTTTTGAAAACTTTACTATGCAATAAAATTATGAAAACTATTTTAATAATATTTTCAGAAGGTAAAAATACAAAAAAATTCTAAAATTAGTTTATTATTACTTATGTAGGTCTTTGCACAAAACTGGCAACAAATGATATTACAGTCCCATACGTTCTATTTTACGTAGGTTCAACGCTAAATCGGTCTGCTCCTTCGTGCGCGTAGTTAATTGTACAGACGCTGAACGCCAGCACGGCCGAAACTCTGGGGATGCCATGCCATTGCGCAATTGCGTGTAAAATTCATTCTGTGTACGCGACTCGTGTTGACATGTTGCTGTACTACGCTACAGAATCACGGTACCGGTACACATGCAGTTAGTGAGAATATATATTTTTTGCAGTTGCAGCATGCAGTAGATCTAGGGTCTTTACGAAATCTAACTTAGTCTTTAGACTAGAGACGGCATAGACAGTATACCTCACTGTCATCTTGAAGTTGGATGAGAGATCTTGTTATTGACACTGTCGTGAGGTGATTTTCTGAGAGCTTTTGTGACTTTCTTAAAAGAAAATCTGTGATCAAATGAATTACTAGATGGCAACTTTGTGTCAAGATTTTCCTTGCAAGCAGGCCTGTCGCACAAAACAATAATAAATCAAAGTCTAACTAAATCTATGTGGAAGAAGGTTGTGACAGTTTATGGTACCAAAAGTTTCTTGGTGATGCGATGTGAGTTGTCTTTGAATGAAAAATTTGCCAACACACAAATAATTGGAAGAAGGATTTGAACGTTTTCTATTTTTGAATAGAAAGAAAATGGAATATTAAATGTCATATTCATACACGATCGCCCTCAATGAAAATAAGATAAATATCTTGGTTAACAAGTGACCATAAGAATTATTATTGTAGTTCTACATGTAGATTAATTCTTGGTGAAAAGCGAATGGTGTGTTCGCAAGGGAAAAGGGGAAATCAAAGTAACAGTTTGCTGATCTGTATAGCAGTGAGATATATCAAACAACATCATAATACGTACCTTTGATTTTGATTTTGATTTTTATGAACTTATCCTTGTGTCCCTCTAGGTTAAGATGACAATACATCCTGAACTATCTGCAGTGCTGTAAGAACATCAAGCGTAACATCATGAGCGAGCCATTGGGAGGAGCTAGGAGGGGTGGCAAACCGAACCGAGGAGGAGGCCGGGGAAATCGGGGAGGAGGAGGAGGAAAAGGAGGAGGAAGAGGGGGAGGAGGAAGAGGGAGAGGGCGTGGTGGTGGTGGAAGAGGAGGAGGAAGAGGGGGTGGAGGCCAGCAGCAGGGGGCCAATGCAAGGCCCCGTGGACCTGCGGCAGACACAGGAGCAAGGAAGGGCAAGAGCACATCCATGATGTATGACTACGATGATGATGACTTTGTACTCATGCCTAAACAGGACAAGCCCAAGACATCAAGGTATTATTGGCAATTCTGTTTCAACATTTTTTTTTCTGACGCTTTGATGAAAGTTCTGTGTTGAACAATTACATGTATGTCAGTAGTATCAGAGAAGTAGATTAAGAAGAGGAAGAATACTCGCTAGTTTCATCACTTCACTCACGCCAATAAGCTTCTTTTGATCATGACTTTTGTTTATATGTTATCAAATTTCTATTCCCTGATGCTGGGGGGTAATAATAGTACAGCGATTAGAAACGTTATTATTAAACACTTTCTAATCGTTACTATTTTTCATTCTCTTACAGGCGAATAATAGTCCTAAAATACTGAGACACACTGAGTTAGCGCAAGGGTACAAACTTTAAAGGAATACACACATAACATTTTACTGTTTTTGTTGATTTGTCTTCTTTTATTTAGACCACTTATTAAAGGTACTATGTCCCATTTGCAGGCCAAAAAAATGAAAAGGTTAAATTCCAACGGCATTTGAAAGACAATACTAATTTAGAACTTCCCTAAAAAAAGGGGGCTTGAAAATGTTTTTAAGTGGGAAAATAACGACTATTAGTTGTCGAATCGACTTAGGAGCTATAGAGCCAGTAAGTAATAGTCTGATTTTTCAGACCATTGTACCGAATGGTCGTACGTTTTATGCTGCGCAAAGATTCAATCAGTTTAATTTTGGCCATTACAAGAAGTGGGTTATTGATGTAGACAAATGCTCATGTACCCTTTACAGCTCATTTTATGTATGTTATTACCAAAGATGAAAAAGCCAGTCAGTCACTCAATAGTGTCTGACAGTGAAGTCTAGCAAGTAAACGGGTTTCCTTGCATAATTTGAATATTAGGACACTGCTCAAGTTTAAATTTCACAGATAGGACATACATAACATATTCATAATTACTGCAAAGTTCTACAGAATTTGATGTTGGCTGCAAAAGGGACATAGTATCTTTAAGCTATATATTAATACATTTATATAATCTGATATTGAATTTCATAAGATTATTTTTCTGGATTTGTGCTTGTATTTTGTTTTAGTTTTAGTTTGTTTTTAAAACTGGGTAGGTCTTTTCATGAATGCAAGCCATCAGCAACATTTCATTGTGACAAGTCGACACTCAAAAGTCAAAATGCCTATTTGATATTAATTACCATTTGCTCAATGCCTCCAATGTGTTTCTCTCACAGCTACCAGGCCCCTAAATCCTACCAGCCCAAGGCCTCACAATCCTACCAACCCAAGGCCCTCAATCCTTCCAGCCCAAGGCTCCTTCCGACCTGGTCGCCGCAAGACCAATTACCCAGCCGCCAAGGTCAAGATGCAGTCCCTTCACATGAGTGATGAGAACCAGGAACTGGTCAAGGATGTTCTGAGGGAACTCAACGGAGTAGACCTGGACCTAGACATGGGGTACGATCACTGGCATAGTATGGATCCAGACATTGAGGAGCACCACCATCTTGTGTGTGTGTGGGGGAGATGGGCACCAGTCTAACTTGGTGATTGAAATGTGAATTGATTAGTGAAGGGGTTTGGGAGGAGGTCATCATCTTATTTTTATGTTCCCTTTCCCCATCATTCTTTTTACCCCTGCTTTTCCCATTTTCTCTCTATTTTATTTTTGTTGCCATTCAGAGAAGGGGGAGGGGGTGGCACATACCCCAAACCCCCTTGTTGTGAAACCACTGAGTGTGATAGATTGAATTTTGTTTTCCAATCATCACCAACCATCATCACAAAGCCTCTACTACAATACCAGACAGTATCAGCACTTTTTGGAATAAAAAAAAACAATGAAAATAAACTTTTGGAAATATGGCTGGAAGGAAATCATAGAGTGCAGTATCCCTAATTTGTTTATGTCAACCCATTCGGACTTGGTCATAAGAGGATCTTCTTGAAGAAAACATTGCAGCCTTTCTTCATCTTATTCCGTACTTTCAGATTGGAAGACTATGAAGAGCTTGATTACGATACCTCTCGTCACTTCTGGACGGATGACAACTCATTGAAGGTAGAGGCTGCAGGTTCAAGCTTTGCCCCTCTTGGTGTCTGGCGTGAGGAAGGAGGGGAGGATAGAGAAGACAAAGACGATAAACAGAAGATCAGTAAATATGCTGTTGAGAAACTTATCAGGTTAGTGTCGGTCAGCAACTGGTGATGACTCTATGACATATATGCTCTGGCAACAATAGGCCATTTTCGTAATGTAATCAAATTCAATGCACAAATCTTTGTTAAGTGCCTCATTACAAATTATTTCATTCATCTGCAGAATCTGTTACGGATAATTGTATTTCAATTGTCAGAATGCCAATCACATACATTAATTATTGCTAGGTAGGACAAACATTATGGCTTGTCCTACGTAACAACACGAAATGTATGTAATTTGCTGTCTGACTGTTGAAATACAATTATTCGTAACAGGTGAATGAAATAATTTATAACAAGGCACTCAACAAAGATTTGGGCATTAAATTTGATTAAATTACAAAAAAAGTCTATTGCTCCGTAGTCAATCTCCTACCCTAATAAAATTCATAATGCCTGGAACACACAATACACCTGACCCTAATTTTAATCCTAATGTAACGCCCCTATCAGGGAACAGGGGAGCTAGAATAATAAAATGAAGAGAAGAAAACAGTTGCTTGTGGTGTAATTGGTGTCAGCATGTAGAATGACTTTTATTACTCTTAATACCATCGCAATAAGCAAGAATAATCATAATTAAGAGTAATCAATAATACTATACAACGATGATCATGAACACATGTTCATGCTTCAGTTTTTATACAACATTAAAACTATATCACATCAATCTGCACGAGCTAGATCTTCTCTAATAACAAAACCTAATCTAACTTTTAGTTCTAAGTTTATAAACAGCTTAAAATAATACAATGAAATACAGTTTTAGTTAATTCTAACTAAACGTTTCGTGGCTTAAACAATATCAATTAACTCACAATACCACAGGTAATATATATAAGGTTTAACTGCATTTCTAACCAATTCAATTAATAGTTAAGTATCCCTTGCTATATAAGTATATATGTTCCCTGTAGTGAACTCCCTAAATTATTTGAGTAAAATCCGTAAGAGAAAAGTATTATTTCCCTATTAAAATAAAGTGCTCTCTGTTTTCTTATTTCACTACATTAAGAGAAACTGATTTCTACCAAACTGGTGAGACAAATCATCTTGCTGAAACTTCTGCTGGGTTTGCCTAATCCTATATTCTACAATTCAGACCACTGAAGTTGCCTTCTCCAAAATAACTAATACATTACTAAGCCAATTGCTCTATTATAGCATCATGGTTACAAAATACAAATGTACAATATAATAATATATAATCAAACTCATTAAATGCGTGTTTCGATCATTAATCAATCAATAACTGCACTATTCTATAACATAACAAAATATATCTTCTAAATGGGTCTGCGCCTAATTAGACTGCTACCACTGGTAGAGGAGAGAGAAACTCTGTTTACCAGACTGTTTAGATGTAGCTTATCAGAGGGGCAACTAAGTCCCTCTCTTAGAACAAAGGTCCTGTTCACACTTAATACACAACTTGGGTACCCTGTTTACACTTCACTACCGTTAGGCCATGCAAGGGGCTACAATGTACAGGCTTGCATGTTCACACACTAGCTGTGAAATGGGTATCCACATACACTACCATTTCATGAGACGTTCATTCATATCATAAAAATAGTTCTATTCTTCTACCAATTCTATACCTTCTAAAGTATAATTATAAAACACTGAAATAGTACACACTTATGTACTCGCAAAACTCATTAATTCATTATACTGTTTAATAACAATATATGCTGGCGATATATAGATATATATATCTGAACGCTAAGGTAAATCAGTATTATCGCACTCGTCCAACTCTTTGTTGCACATTCACAGTCACTAAGTTATCTTCATATTTCATCCCTAAAAGTCCATTTATTCCTGAAATGGAATATATTAATATTAAGAGGGTGATACATGACATTAATGATAATAATTACATATACAGTTAATAATAAGATATAAAATATAAATGAGAATAAGCTTACCTAGAATAATAAAATGAAGAGAAGAAAACAGTTGCTTGTGGTGTAATTGGTGTCAGCATGTAGAATGACACATGGCATCACCAGCACTCTGTTCCTTTGTTTCTCCTCATTAATTAAGACGTCTAGGACTCGTCCATTCTCCAAAAGGGGGAGGGGTGGTATTTCTTTAGAGATGCCACTTTTGGCCAACTATATGTTCTTATAATATAAGTAAGTGATTTAGGATTTACTTATAATTAACAAAATTTTAGGGGGCATAATTTATCAACAAAACAATCAGATCTTTTGGGCCTGATCACACTCTTCCCCACCAGAAAAGATGTCGTCCTCGACAGATAAACAATAAGTAAATATACCATACATACATATTAATAAACATAAAATAAAAATCAGTCAATTTGGACTGGACCATAACAAAACCCTCATATCTGATATACACTTCATATGATCAGCCCTATCCATGTAGTATCGATATTACAATTATTACGAAAACCGTAACATCAATGGTGTGCGCACACCTTTAATGTTCAACTTTCAAGTCCATTTAGACGACTTTAAATTGTAATGACATCTACGGTATCAATATGTGATAGAAAGGATAGACTCTTGGCACTTCCCATGAGTGATTGTCCGTCTTTGGATGCTGGTGATACGTTTACTGCATTTACTCAAATAAGTGAGCATGACTATATGCATCTTGGAGTGTCTGTACTCTCATCTTCACCAGCTTCCCTGTTACACAGCGCTGTGAGTTTTTTTCCGACAATCACTCCAAAATTTCCAATCTATTCCAAGAGTTGTAAAATTTGATCTTTAATAAAGCTATATATACATGTTATGGTTCATTTTCTTGAAAATTATTATAAAATTACCATCCTGCGAAATTAATTTTGGGGTAAAACCTGTTGTCCAGCGTTGAATTGTGGCCACGCTTTAAGTCCATCATTAGTTGCTGGCCACATCCGGTATCCGGCATTGTCGGTTGGCTGCCACTGATATCCATTCTGTCTGGCTGGGTATTGCGGTCCCATCACGAACGGCCATGGATTCGTCTGAGGAACCTCTCTTCTAGGAGCTGCAGTTTGGAGTTGGAAAAGTGATGGTGGGGGTGAAATGGGATGTTAGGAGGGATATTTGGTGGGAATGACAGAGGAGGAGGATGGAATGAGTTAATTGGAGGTACTGATTGGGGATTAGAGTTGGGCGAAGCAGGATGAGTTGTTGCAGGAGACGGGTGGACTGGTATAATATTTCCATGGATGGGCTGGATGACTGGTTGTCCTAGTTGGTCGTACGTGAAACGAGAGGGTGGACGTCTTGCTCGCTGTGGTCGCATCTCAACATCGGCAGCCTCATTCATACCATCCTGATTATGTAATTCCACCGTTGGTTCTGGTATTTGGTGTTCTGTTTCATAAATTTCAGGAGTGGGTGAGTCAGATGTGTTACTCACAAGATCTGGAATATGATGTGGGAGATCATCTTCTACCGGCGGCCTGAACTCTGAGTGCTGCTGATGATTTTCCTGCCGAGAAATCGGTCTGTGCTGTACAGCTACAAATTCAAGTTCTTCATCACTCTCACTCAGATCCGTTTGGGCAATGTCTCTTCTCGAGGTATGTCTTCTATGCTGCTGGGTAGTTCTCTCTGACCGTTGATATCTATTAGGGGCTTCATCGATCTCTTCATGTCTGTCTATGTGGCTTTCGAGGAGATCGCAAGGAAGTAGCATATTTCGATGCAACACTCGATCTCTTCCTCTACCATTTCTAGGCTTCACCTTGTAGACAGGCATGTTTTCCCCTATTTGTTCAACCACTTGGTATACTTGGTCTTCCCAGTAGGCTTTCAGTTTTGATGGGCCTTCAACTCTCTGCATATTTCTGACGAGCACAGGATCTCCGGGACATAGAGTTGCAGACTTTGCTTTTGTCGTACTGCTGCTTCCTTCGGTCCGCAGTCTGACCCATATTCTTTGTGGCAATATCATAGGCCTGCTCCATTTGCCGTTTCCAGCGTGTGACATACTCGTCTCGGGTCCTGGTGGTTCTCTCTTGGTCTCGATGCAGTCCAAATGCCAGGTCGATTGGAAGGCGTGGATGTCGACCAAACAACAAGAAAAATGGGGAGTATCCTGTTGACTCATTTCTTGTGCAATTGTAAGCATG
Source organism: Mesocentrotus franciscanus (assembly GCA_037976565.1). Lineage (NCBI taxonomy): Eukaryota > Metazoa > Echinodermata > Echinoidea > Camarodonta > Strongylocentrotidae > Mesocentrotus > Mesocentrotus franciscanus. The sequence goes on along the minus strand of CP137669.1, from coordinate 35,869,645 downwards.
CACCAACTTGTCAACCGAAGCTCGCCAGTCACTTTTCTGTTCTTCCTCTAGTGTCCGTAACATCCCCAGCAAGGTCCGATTAAACCTCTCTACTTGTCCATTTCCCTGCGGATGATAGGGTGTAGTGCGGGAATGAGTGATACCGGAATGTTCTTGAAGTCTTTTGAAGAGGTTGTTTTCGAATTCCCTTCCTTGGTCATGGTGCAACCTCTGGGGAAAACCGTACTTCAGACAGTAGTTGTTGAATATGATGTCTGCAGCCGTCCGTCCTTTCTTATTCTTTGTCGGGTAAGCCTGCGCGAACCGGGTGAAATGGTCCACGACAACAAGAATATATTCATATCCTCCCTTACTCCGCTCTAGATGGACGAAATCGATGGACACCAGCTCAAATGGTTGCGTTGTTGTGATCGATACAAGAGGAGCTTTAGTCACTCTTTGTGGTTTCTTCTGTTTGAGGCAGGCACACTGTTGGGTGATGTATCGCGTCACGTCCCGCTCCATGTTTGGCCAGAAAACCTCTCCCGGGTTAGGTGCACCACCTTGTCTGGACCCAGATGTCCCATGTCATTGTGTAGCTCTTTGTACACTCTGAGTTTGAACTTGGCCGGTAGTACGAGTTGGTGATAGGTGGCGGTATTACGATGAAGGATTCCATCATCACTTATCTCCAGCTTTTTCCACTCGCGGAGGAGTTTCACTGTGTCTTTAGGGAGTTGCCTCCTTTCTTCTCTTGTGGGCTGCCCATCATTGAGTAGTGCCTGTAGGACAGAAGATATGGCTGGGTCCTCTTCCTGAGCCTTTTTTATGTCCTCCCTACTCAGTTCCGCTAACATAGGTTGGTGGGGCTTTCCATCTCGTCACCTACAGAGACACTCATTGCACTTATCCATGTAGAAGCATGAGACTGTTCTGCCTTCACACCCTGGTTGACAGCATGAAACATAGGGGGAGAGATTTCCTCGGAGTAATCTGCCATGTTGTCGACATCGAGGGGCTCTCTTGACAATGTGTCAGCATCGGCATTCGCTCTTCCTGGTCGATACTTTATGGTGAAGGTAAAGTCAGCAAGTTCTCCTACCCAACGTAAGCCTGTTGCATTTAGCCTGGCAGAAGAGAGGACGTAGGTGAGCGGGTTGTTGTCAGTGTAAACTGTAAATGGCGGGGAGTAGTAGAGGAAGTCTCTGAATCTGTCGCAGATAGCCCACTTCAAGGCAAGAAACTCCAGTTTCCCTGAATGGAGATGGTACTTCTTCTCCGCGGGTGTCAGAGTCCTTGATGCATACGCTATCACACGTAGTTTTCCCTCCTGATGTTGGTATAGTACTGCTCCCAAACCTTTGTTTGAAGCATCAGTGTGCAAGACAAATGTCTTTTCGAAGTCAGGGTATGCCATCACCGGGGCTTGGACAAGGTTGTCGATCAAACCATTAAGTATGGTGTGGTGCTCTGTTGTCCATTCAATTGGATGACTTGAAGGAAGGATGTGATCCTTTTTCTTACCCTTGTTAGTCTTGGCTGGTTTGTAGTCTGGAGAGAGAGAAAGTAGGTTGTAAAGTGGTCCAGCTTTCTTAGAGAAATTGGGAATATACTTCCGGTAGTACCCAAGAAGTCCCAGGACCCGTCTCAACTCACCAATGGTCTTCGGGTCTTTTCCGAAGTAACTCTACTGCCTCTATGTCAGCTGGGTCTGATTTGTGGCCTTCCGCAGATACAATTCTACCCAGGTACTTGACCTCCTTCCTGAAGAAAAGACATTTGGATGGCTTCAGTTTGATTCCCTTTTCCCTCAGTCTCTGTAGAACGTGTTTGAGATGCTTGACATGGTCTTCGAAGGTTGGACTATATACCAGCACATCGTCGAGGTAGACATGACAGATATCACCAGTGAGGTTTTCCAGACATCCTTCCATACACCTTTGGAAGACCGCTGGGGCATTTGTAAGTCCAAAAGGGATCCGATTCCACTCATACAATCCCCATGGGGTGATGAAGGCAGTCATGTGCTTACACTCCTCTGAAACAAACCCCTGGTGATAGGCCTTCCCTTGGTCAAGAGTAGAAAAATACTGGTTGCCACCAAGGCTGTCGAGAACATCTTGTATCCGTGGGATAGGCTGTCTGTCCGGGATTGTCTTCGCATTAAGGGCTCGATAGTCGATACACAGTCGGAGTGTTCCATCTTTTTTTCTCACACACACCACTGGAGAAGAGTACGGGGACGATGACTTCCGTATCCACTCTTTCCTCAACAGATCCTGGATATAGTCTTTCACTTCACGAATGAGGGGGCGTGGGATAGACATGTACGTCTTCTGCACTGGTACTTGGTCGGAGAGGTTAATCTTCATGTGAAGGTCGTCAATCAGTCCAATATCTTCATCTCCTGTAGAAAATGCATTCTTTTCTCCCTCAGCATTTCCAGTACAGTAGCTCTCTGGGTGGTAGATAGGTGGTCCAGCTTGAAGTTTGAGCGCCAGTCGTCCTTAGAGAGCTGGATAGTCTTTACTTCGCTGACCGCTACATGTTCTTCATGAAGAAATGGTTTAACATCAGAAACGGACTCTATGGAAGCAATCACAGTTTGCTTTGGAAGAAAAATAATTCTCTTGGAACTGTTTGTCACCGTCACATTGACTTTGCTGAACTTGCCTCTCCCAATCTCAACTACGGCAGGTTGAATCTCCAGCACTTCTAACAATGAAGGATCTAGGGCTGGTTCTAGCAGGGCAAGGCAACCTTTCAAACCATTGGCTTGTATCTTGCAGGTGATGACAGAAGTACCTGAAGGAATGCATCTCGTCTTCCTCCCTGATTTCACTGGTCTAGTGAATGTCACATCCGGCGTGGTTATTAGTTCAATAATAGCATTGATTGTTAGTTGGGTATGATTTGGGAGGATTTCTGCCATGACAGCACTAACATCATTTGTCGACGTGTTGAGACCTGTAATGACTTCTGCAATGACATTGTAACCTAATATGATTTGGTTATCCTTTGAAGTCGTGACTAAGAAAGGGACCAGGAGTTTTGTTCTCCTAGGTTGATCTAAGCACACACTGAGCTTAACATATCCGAGGTAGGGTATAACCGTTTGGTTGGCTGCTGTCAGGCGTAATGAACCATCAGGGAATAGATGTGAAATGGGCTGTATCTTCTCTTGTGATAGGTGATTCTGCAACCATTCTTTGGATAAGACGGAAACTTGGGCTCCTGTATCCCATAGTGCTTCCACCTGTATATCCCCTATGCTGCACTTAATAATACACCTCTCACCCACCAATTGCGCTACCTTTATCCTATTCCCTGAAGCACAGAAAGTTCCTACTGTTTGTTGGGACGATGTTGCCTTGGGTACTCCATGTCCCCTTGGGGCACCCTGTTGCCGTTTCCCTGGCTCCTACATCCCCTAGCGAAATGCTCGCCACTGCCACACCGAAACAATGGGTACAACTGTCCCCTTTTCCAGCTTCTTGACAGCCAGAGCATCCGCGACGTCGCCCGCGTTGAGTTGAAGAAGGCTGACGGGTTTGATGATTTTGCATTTCAGACTGTACAATGGAGCGTATAGCAGCTTGCATCTGCTCCCAGTCTGGCATGGTGGGTTGGAATTTCTTGACTTCGACTTTCGTCCTTCTTGACTTTTTTCCATTTTTTCTTGTTGTATAGACACTTCGTTGACAGAGCCGGCCTTTTGTAATTTGCCTGTCAACTTCTGTCGACGTTCACTCTCATGGGCAACAGCCCTCGTGAGGATCTCCATGATCTCCTCGTCTGTGATCTTGTCCTGATTCAAATGGCCTTTAACTTCTTGTTGGATTGCCTCACTCTGGATCCCTGTGGAGATAGAATGAAGCGCCATCCGTTGCACTTGGCAGCTATCATAGCTCACTGCTGAGCCGGCCTCCTTCGACGAAGATTATCTTTTGCTTCAGGTCTAGGGTCCGCAAAACAAAATCATGGACACTCTCCCGCTGATGCTGAGCAGAGTTGGACAATTCCTTGAACAGCGATGTTGCATCTTTTTCTCGGTAATGCGATCTTAAAAGGCTCCGCAACATTGGAAGGTCTAGATCTGGCCTCCCTTCGAGGTAGCTTCGAAGATGTAGTCCTGGGCTGACCGCTCTTATAACACCTTCAACCACCTCTGTCTCTGAGAAGCCTTTTCTAGACGCGCTCTCTACCTGCCGTGCTAGACTTACGAAGGACAATTTGTCCTTCTGGCCGGGTTCTCCTATCTGCCCAATGATCTTAAAATCCTTCCTCCAGAGCATTCCGGGATTCCTATCATCAGGGGCAGTGGTGGTCCGGGATTCCTTCTTAACGTGAACCCCTGTATCCTCCAGGCAGCCGTCGGCCTGCTCTGCCTGAATCTGCTTTACGGGTTCCCTTCTCGACCGCCAACACTCTTGACACTCCCTCCCACTTAGCTTTTCCTCCATCTTCTTCCTCGGCGACTTCCTCACTGAGCAGAGTTCGTTTGATGAGACGCCGCAGTCCCGATAATCCCTTGGACTGCGCCGTGACAACATCCTCACTGGACACCGCTAGAAGCGTTGCAGCTGCCTGGAGCTCTTCCTCAGTGCTTGCGGCTATCCTCCCAAGCACGTCGTCCTCGAGCCCTTCGAAGCCTGCCATCTTCAGTTCTGGTCCCAGGTCTGCCCTAGAAGAGATCACCTAAGAGCTTGATGGAGACGAAGCTAGGTGGTGATGGTGGTGATGGTGGTGACCGATGGTGATCCCCTAGTTGTTTGTGGATGATGCATTGACGTTGAGATGACAGTCAGTTAATTCCTCATCTTCAAGCCAAACACCATCCGGGCAGTGCCTCCAGAAATGTAACGCCCCTATCAGGGAACAGGGGAGCTAGAATAATAAAATGAAGAGAAGAAAACAGTTGCTTGTGGTGTAATTGGTGTCAGCATGTAGAATGACTTTTATTACTCTTAATACCATCGCAATAAGCAAGAATAATCATAATTAAGAGTAATCAATAATACTATACAAACGATGATCATGAACACATGTTCATGCTTCAGTTTTATACAACATTAAAACTATATCACATCAATCTGCACGAGCTAGATCTTCTCTAATAACAAAACCTAATCTAACTTTTAGTTCTAAGTTTATAAACAGCTTAAAATAATACAATGAAATACAGTTTTAGTTAATTCTAACTAAACGTTTCGTGGCTTAAACAATATCAATTAACTCACAATACCACAGGTAATATATATAAGGTTTAACTGCATTTCTAACCAATTCAATTAATAGTTAAGTATCCCTTGCTATATAAGTATATATGTTCCCTGTAGTGAACTCCCTAAATTATTTGAGTAAAATCCGTAAGAGAAAAGTATTATTTCCCTATTAAAATAAAGTGCTCTCTGTTTTCTTATTTCACTACATTAAGAGAAACTGATTTCTACCAAACTGGTGAGACAAAGCATCTTGCTGAAACTTCTGCTGGGTTTGCCTAATCCTATATTCTACAATTCAGACCACTGAAGTTGCCTTCTCCAAAATAACTAATACATTACTAAGCCAATTGCTCTATTATAGCATCATGGTTACAAAATACAAATGTACAATATAATAGTATATAATCAAACTCATTAAATGTGTGTTTCGATCATTAATCAATCAATAACTGCACTATTCTATAACATAACAAAATATATCTTCTAAATGGGTCTGCGCCTAATTAGACTGCTACCACTGGTAGAGGAGAGAGAAACTCTGTTTACCAGACTGTTTAGATGTAGCTTATCAGAGGGGCAACTAAGTCCCTCTCTTAGAACAAAGGTCCTGTTCACACTTAATACACAACTTGGGTACCCTGTTTACACTTCACTACCGTTAGGCCATGCAAGGGGCTACAATGTACAGGCTTGCATGTTCACACACTAGCTGTGAAATGGGTATCCACATACACTACCATTTCATGAGACGTTCATTCATATCATAAAAATAGTTCTATTCTTATACCAATTCTATACCTTCTAAAGTATAATTATAAAACACTGAAATAGTACACACTTATTTACTTGCAAAACTCATTAATTCATTATACTGTTTAATAACAATATATGCTGGCGATATATAGATATATATATCTGAACGCTAAGGTAAATCAGTATTATCGCACTCGTCCAACTCTTTGTTGCACATTCACAGTCACTAAGTTATCTTCATATTTCATCCCTAAAAGTCCATTTATTCCTGAAATGGAATATATTAATATTAAGAGGGTGATACATGACATTAATGATAATAATTACATATACAGTTAATAATAAGATATAAAATATAAATGAGAATAAGCTTACCTAGAATAATAAAATGAAGAGAAGAAAACAGTTGCTTGTGGTGTAATTGGTGTCAGCATGTAGAATGACACATGGCATCACCAGCACTCTGTTCCTTTGTTTCTCCTCATTAATTAAGACGTCTAGGACTCGTCCATTCTCCAAAAGGGGGAGGGGTGGTATTTCTTTAGAGATGCCACTTTTGGCCAACTATATGTTCTTATAATATAAGTAAGTGATTTAGGATTTACTTATAATTAACAAAATTTTAGGGGGGGGGCATAATTTATCAACAAAACAATCAGATCTTTTGGGCCTGATCACACTAAACCTAACCTTAAAGCCTCGACTCAAAATCTTTGACAAAACAAAGCCTGGAGCAAATGTCAAGTCATCACTGTGACCCATCAGCTCAAAACCTTTAATAAAATTTGAGTTATTTTTTCATTTTTTTTTTTTGGGGTGTATTTTCTTAAACCAGCAGGATAGATTTTCAAACTTGTTTTAATTCCATGTTTAAAAAAATATGTTTTTTTTTTCTGTAGATGTGGATACCCTAAGAAAGAGAGTCTTCAAGCACTTGAGGACAATGATGGTGATGCAGGGTTAGCTCTTGAACAACTCTACAAGGATTTGTTGAAAAATTATGCAATATCTGACCAAGGTGAGTTGGGAAACAAATATTTTTCTGAGCTATATATATTATCTTATAATTTATCTCACAGGCATTCTTATTGTTTTATCATGCAAATTTTGTTACCTAGACTTTACGAAAACTTATATGCAACTTGGGAACATTTAAAACTGCTAACTCATAAATAAAATCTTAATGACAGATGTTATTTGAAAGTCACAGTAATAACATTAATGTTTTTCAATTGTCATGGTAATTTGATTTCCAAGGTACTAGTAACATCAGGGCTGAAATCTAGTTACTAATTCCCTGTGATGCAATGTGTTAGTGCAACATTTGACCTTCAGATTTGCATCTATGGTGAGATACCTCATGAATATCCCTTGTTTTGTATTTAACCAAATCAGCTATTTTCCCTGATTCTAGTTGGTCAGTAGGATTCATCCAAAATATTTTTGTATTTTCATATTTTTATTATGTGTGCTTCTCTGTGTTCTATCCAAGTTATACATATCAAATGAGTATCAGATAATGTAAAAAGTTTACCAAATTTCTTTTCATCTCTTTATCATGGTGTTGCTTTCTGATTGCCTTCACCTAATCAGTTTGATAACCTTCACATTTGTATTGTAGATGCTGCGGATGACAGTATCACCACCGAGTCTCTCATGGAGCAGAGGCAAGAAGAAGCTTTCGCTTTGAGCTCGATATACGAATCAGACTTTTCTGAACGGATACCTAACCAAGTCTGGACCTTGAGACTAAAGCTCTCTCATATCAACAAATCCCTCAAGGAAGCCCAGAAGAATGAGAAGAAGAAGTCTGCTCAGAAAGCTCGAGACACTCGCCGGAGAAAACAGAACATCTGCCACTTCTACCAAGAGGGCAACTGCAGGTTCGGATTGCGATGCAAGTTCCTTCACGAGGCTACATGGGATACAGAGGGAGATGCCGAGTTTGATGATATGATGGAAGATGACAACACTAAGTGGTATCAGTTGGAGGTGCGGTTCCCAAGCAAAAGCATGTATCCATGGCAACCACCCGTGATTGCCTTTTCATCCACCCATCCTGACTTCCAGTCAGCGAAGTGCCTGAACGTGACGAAGCGGCTGGCGGAGGAGTCAACGGAGCACGCGTCAAGCGGGAGCCCGTCTGTGTTTAGCATCGTCAGTATCTTGGAGGAGGAGGAGGAAATGAAGACATTGCTTGATGGCAAGCCTCTGTCATTTCAGGCAAGGAGATTGCCAGCAAGGACTAAACTTGTTGATGAGCTGTCTGATGAAGAAGGACCTCCTAATGAACAGTCTGACTCTGCTGCAGGAGCTACAGCAGAGGAAGTGAAAGAGGCAGAGGTCCCAACTGGAAGGGAAGGAGCAAAAAACCTTGGCAAGACTTTGTACGTCCCACTAAAGAGAAGCAAGCGAGATGAAGAAAGGGATAACAGGAGGCTGAAGGAGCAATTCAAGAAGGCCCAGGTACATATACAAACAAAATATTCAATAATACATTTTTTTTTGTACGGGCATGTAAGTATGTCCTGTAGGATATGTGATTAGGGGAATTCCCTATATTGGACATTCACATTCATGTATGACCGAGTAGGGTTATAGCTAAGTTTTTCTTTGGGTCATTGCAATGTGGCAATACTGGTACACTTATGAATATTCTATGATTGATAAAGAGTGTGATGATAAGATGTAAGTAATACTTTGGATTAATTAACAAAGAAAGTTTGTTACCTTGAACTTGATAGCATACACCTTTACAACCTACATGTATGTAGAGAGCCCAAATACAATAGAATGCTGGTCAGTTCTCCCTCTTTAAAGTACCGGTAGAAGGTAGAAGGTAAACTTTGTTGTGCCTCATAGTTTTATAGTTTTACCAATTCACCATCCCTAAATATAGTTGCCAACTTTTTTCCTTTCTTTAACTGAATCACAAGATCCAAACATGGATATTTTCAAGGCTATTCTAAGGCCTAAAGGGGCTATTACAGTATTAGGAGGGGAAAGTGCTCCTTTGTGTCTGTCTGTTTATTTTGAGCATTGTCCTTCAAGGCTTCAACCACCATCTCTTTATATCTACAGTCAACCAATTCTTACAAGTCTATGCGGGAAAGGAGAGAGGCTCTACCTGCATGGAAAGAACAGGACAATATTCTGGACACCCTGAGCAAGAACCAGGTCCTTGTTGTGAGTGGGGCTACCGGGTAAGATTAGCCAAATAGCCAAACTTATACATTTTGAAAGAAAACTGCTCTGGAAATTCGGTCATTGAATGCAGATGGTTGCTTTTAATGAGGTTCAGTTACCAAATTTTCTTGCTAGGTATGCTTTGGGTTCCATACCAGTAGGCTACTATACCATATTCAAAATATTAGCTTCAATTATTCCCTCTCTACAGAGGTATGGCAAGGTTAAAAACTTTGAAAAGATTCTGTAAGTAATCTTCACACTTGTTTCAGCACGGAAGTTAATTTCTGTGTGCAGCTTTAATAATTTTTCATGTGTCCATGTTATATACTGGATATAGTGACAATCTTTGATTGCATTTTGCAACTTCCCAGACTATTGCACACCAAAACAGGTTTAGCTCTCTAAGCAGCCGAAGTACCGGTATGTCTTATCTTTTCTGTTGCATATTGATTACCTCTTCACCCCTCGTATCATTGTTTGTACATTTTCACTTCAGATGTGGTAACGACCCAAGTGCCTCAGTTCATCCTTGATGCATCCATGCATGGTAAAGGTCGAATGTAAGTAACATCATCTGTACCCAACCCAGGAGGATCTCAGCCACTGCAGTAGCCGACAGGGTGGCTAAGGAGAGAACTACCAGGTTAGGAGATATCGTGGGTTACCAGATCAGGCTAGAAAATAAACAGGTATGTCTGCAGTGATTCATTCATTTGCTTTAATATTTCAAGTTATGAATGCACAACAACATATCAGGCTGTTAGCTGTTTTCTTTAGTTTGTTTTTATTGCTTTGTGGATGCGTTTTTGTTTGTTTGTTTGGTTTCAACACTAAAAGTTACACAAATATGTTAAGACAATGCCAGATAAATTCCAGGTCAGGTTAGAAAATAGAGATCTCCACATTGATTAATTCATGTACATATTTTACATAGTACAGTGTAGTGTAATGTATCTTTGGCTCTGTTTATTTACCAGAATGGTCCTAAAAGAAAATCTATTCCTTTAAAAAAAAAAAAAATTAACACAACAGTGAACAGTGTAAACATTGAAAGAATAACTACATTAATATTCAGAAAGTGGTGTTATGATGTTGTCAAGGACCTTCTTGTATGTGTCCCTTCTTTTTAGTCTGCCATGACTCGACTGATGTTCTGTACGACAGGGATCTTACTCAGAAGACTGGAGAGTGATCCTGTCTTGAACGGAGTCTCTCATATCATAGTGGATGAAGTCCACGAGAGGAGTGAAGAGAGGTATGGTGTTGTTGTAAAGGTAGAGAATGTTTGTGAATGAGTGAGGAAAGACGAAATGATAAGACAGTGAAGGAGGAAAAAGGGGAGGGAAACAATTAATCAATCATTGTGAATGAAGTTTATGAGAGCATTGGTGAGAGGTGAGAAGATATGTGTAGTTTAAAAGGAGAGGGAGATGGAAGATTATCAATCAAGTGCATTGTTCTCCCATTTAGAGAGACAGACATATTGGTAGTAAGGTTGAATATTCAAAACCTGCTTTTTTCAGACAGATCAACAGCATAGTCAGTTTTAATGCCGTTATGATACTATGGTGAAAAGAATCCTAGGTGGATATTATACAAATAATGCACTGACACTGTTGCGAGTGTTAATAGGGCAGTTCCAGCTAGTGCACAAAGTTTAGTCAGTGCCCATAGTGATAATGCACGCGCCCGCAGGGCAAGTGCATTATCGATATCGCACTGACTAACTCGAGTGCCGGCACTGGAATTGCCCTAACACACGACCGAAACAGTGCATTATTTGTTTTATAAGTCGGGTCAGCAATACAGTCTTACAATATAGTCTAGATCTAGAGTATAGATAGATATTAGATCTAGATTAACTAGATCTAGGCCTAGAATATTCTAAGGTTAGATCTAGATACATAAGGCTACTCCGGCTACTCTCGCTATTCTACAAAAGTAAAAGATTGAATTACGCGAAAGCGATATCGGCAGATATCGAGCATGCGTTATCAATTTTTGATGATAGAAATTTTGCACGGTGGGAAAAATAAATGCACGCCCATGTGATGTCAATTGACCAATCGGATTGCTTAGATTCTAGAACTCGTCTTATAAAGAATAATGATATCCGTAATGGAAATTTTATGATGTAGATTGATGTTTGAGAAATAAAAGCGTTAACACTCTAAATCTTGTCTTTGTGAAATCTAGTGATTTCTTGATGATGGTTCTGAGAGACATGTTGCCACAGCGACCCGACCTACGGGTCATTCTCATGAGTGCTACCCTGAATGCTGATCTTTTCTCCAGCTATTACTATGATTGTCCTGTCATCAACATTCCTGGTAAGTCAACAGGCATCAACATTTGGATTTGAGCTAGGTATGCAGTGATCTATTTGTGTGTTTTGACTTGATTTCAGAATCTGTTACTTTCCAAGTCTAATGGATTATTTCTAGCTATGCGATGTGTATCAGTAGAAATGCTTCATAATCTGATAATGCTGTTATCATTATCATACCAACTCCTGATGTTGATTTTTCCAGGTGCACTTCCTTTCTTAGCTCAGTAGATGATGTACTGTGCATATCATGTCCATGCAATGCCCAATTTCCAGACATCTGGTGTATATGGCAAATTCTGAGAGCTGTGCAAATAAAAACAGTTTATTACGCTTCAGTAGAAACAGACTTGTTGCATACCAATAGGTGTTAATACTGAATTTTTATTCTGGCCTTTAAGGGTACACAATTCTGTTATTTTCCGGTCCTCTGTTAATACACGCTGTATGTAGTTTGTATAATTTCAGAGTTAATTCTCTGAATTGGTCCAAAATTTGCAAAGTATTTTCTAGTCCTATTGCATATTTAAACTAGAGAGAAGATGAAGTATTGCTTTATTGTGATGTATTGTTAGATTTAAACTATCAAATTGTGTTTTTGCCCATTTGCTCATTGTGATGTATTTTCTCCTGTATTCTTGTTCATGTATCTAGGTAAAACATTTCCTGTTGATCAGTACTTCTTGGAAGATGCAATAGAATACACTGGGTAAGGAGGAGCTTTTGAATATCTACATAGTGTCTGGATCATATATATTATACAAATATACACTGTCTTGAGAGGTTCTGGTTAAAACTATGCGCAAGAGGTGACTCCAATAGTACTATTTGCTGAGGGGCGCAGCCCGAAGCAAATGGTACTTTTGGAGTCACCGAGGCCCATAGTTTTAACCAGTACCTCGAATAGAAGGCATGGTATATTTGTTTTATATCCTGCATCAAAAATTTATTTTATAAAAAAAAAAAATTTTCAACTCCTAAATAGTACTCCCAAATAGTACTCTCATATAGTACTTTTAAAAATAGTTCAAATATTTCTGGTCATGTGACGAGCTCTCAACCAATCAAAAGCCAACAAATTTTTGATGCAGTATATAAATACATATATCAGAAATGTTTATTAGTAAACTGTAAGATGCTTGCAACTCTAAGTCAGTCTTTACTTTGTTCTATAAAAATGAAGAAATTTAATATTAAGTAAATGAAAGGTGAAAAGGAATTTGTTACTCAGTAGCCGCCTAAATTGTTTTTGATCTCCCTTATATACTGGGTGTCAAATCTTTTTCAGGGATGATTTCATATACTACTATTGCATATTCTTTTTCAAGAATACTATTTCTTGCTCATGATAAACTCTGGAAAAAATGGGATTACTGAGAGAACATTTGAAATTTGATGTTTCAACTGGCAATCTAGTTTACTTTTCCATACATTTCAGCCAGTGAACTTCTTGAAAGAGTGTGTTCCCTTTTTGATGAAGACATTTGTTGAACAACAACAAAAAGTAGAAAAACAGATAGCGTCAACTTATAGATAAAGTGTTAAGATTTTTCCTTTGTGGAATAACCTTTAATTTGAAAACACCTGACTATAGTTATAAATATGCTTGAAGTGTAAGATTTGGCTGTAAATCTATATACAATTGAGTACTATTTATCAACCTCCTAGCATTGTGTGTGTCTTTTTCCCTCTAGATACATCCTAGACGAGAACTCACCCCTAGCCCGGCCCATCAAGCGAAGCAACGCTGGGCCTTCTGAAGCGTCTGCCAGGGCTATGGGCAAGGTCAGACATGAGAACCTTGACGAGGAAATCTCTGAAGCCTTTGCTGCAACGACCTTCAATCCTGCCAAAGATAATGTGAGAGATGCCAATTTGACGCTGCAGCAGATGGCCCTTAGATATCAAGGTGAGTGTAGAAAATGCAGTGTTCACGAGGAGAGCTCTGAAATATAAAGATTTACTGTATCTGATCCTGCAATGGACCATTTTCGCAATGTAATCAAATTTAATGCATAAATCTTTTTTAAGTGTCCCGTTACAAATTATTTCTTTCACCTAGGTCACAACATTAATGTATGCAATTCGCATTCTAACTTTTGAAATACAATTATTTGTAACAGGTGAATGAAATAATTTGTAACGAGGCACTTAACAAAGACTTGTGCATTAAATTTGGTTTCATTACGAAAGTGGCCTATTGAGTAGTCAAGGAGTATTCAAAGCTTTGCATTTGGGGGGATGTTTACTTATGGTCAAAACAGATTTTATAAGTTGCAGAAATGTTTATGCTTTATTTTCCTGAGTAGGTGTTTCAATGAGTGGAAGTTAATTATTTTTGTTTTGCAGATTGTGAAGTAGATGTGTAATGTAAATTATGCGTAACACACATAATTTAATCAGAAGGAAGTATATAATTCTATATATTTCATATATTAAAGGAAAGAATATATGTCACTTTCAAAAGAGCAGTAACCATTTTGTGAAGAATTATTGTTTGAATGTTACGACAGTGAAATGAAAGCTATAGAAAGTAAACACCAGGGCCCCGTCTTATACAGAGTTTATATTAATTGCAACTTCTTTGCGATTGTTATCAATCGCAACTATGTACATAAGAAATAGGGGACTACAAACTTGCGATTGATTTGGATCAATTGTAATTCTTTATAAGACGGGGCCCAGGCTAGCCTTCTGTTGCCTTGTTGACTTTGAGTTTGGTTGTTGTGATTTTCTTCAGATTATGACATGTCTACCATCAAGACATTGGCTACTCTTGACCCTGAGAAGATCAACAATGACCTGATAGAAGATCTCGTCAAATGGATGGTGGAAGGAGATCATGAGGTCAGTTCAGTTCTGACCAATCAGCCATTTCATTATTAAAACATTTATGCATACCTTTGGCTCAGAGTTTTTTTTTGGATAACTTTAAAATCTTGACGATTTTTTTTCTTCTTCAGTTGAGTAATGATGTACAGTTATATTGCGATTACATGTTTATTATGGATTGTTATGAACCGCTGAATGAAATGACCTGCCTCTAATCTAGGAAGGAAGAAAAATCAATTAATTGAAGTAAAGATTCTTTTTATAGAAGACATTTGTAAGTGCATGGTATGAAGAGATATACTGTGGGCTAAATAAAAAAAGTAAGCTCTGCCCTGATGCTTTCTGATATTAGTAGAAAAGTGTTTGATGAAATTTGTTCATTCAAAAGGCAAAGTACCGGTATGCAGAATTTCATACCCACAGTTTGACTTCTCATTTGTTAACAAATGTTCATGTTTTCATAATGAAATTATGGTTTTTATTGCTAACCATACAATATTTCATAATATAATGCTGGGTTTACATGTGTACATTATCTTTTCATTTGTAACCCTTTTGATATCTTGCAGTACCCCAAGGATGGTGCCATCCTCATCTTTCTACCTGGACTTGGTGAAATCACCGACCTCTACGAGCAGCTTCAAAGCTCACTTTGTGGACCAAGAAAACCTAAGAAGTAAGCTCCATTTTATTATGATCGACTCACCTGGGCCCTGTTCCATAAAGAGTAATACAATCTTATCTCTTCATAATTAGTATTAGTGTATTTCCTTCAATCAATGATATCTCTGTCAATCAATCGTATCTATGTAATCAATAGCAACTTACAATCAGTTACATTTTACAGAAAGATACAATTCATTATAAGATACAATCAGTTGAGAGAAGAATGGAAATACATTTGATTTTATTTAAATTGATTAAAAGTTAATTTTAAGTTATGGAGTCTTGATTGAAGTTTTCTTGCACAGAAATAAAAAGCACATGCATTTGATGTTCACATGCATATCTCCAAAAGATGGACTGATAATAAGCTGGTATACCATTTGGTCTCTCTACAAAACTGATATCTATTATTTTGAATTCTTTTCTTTTTTCTGTTTCATTTCATGTTAAGTTTTTCTTCTTTCCACTCTTTCTTTCCTCATCAATGTGAGACATTAAAAACATATTCATGTTATAATACTTGTATCAACTGAAATATATTGCTATTTCTGTTTTGTAATTTCTTGGCTACATTGTAATAATTTTAATCACTTTCATGATGTATTTTGTTGCTTTCAAATGTAGATTATAAGTTTGAATTTGAAATTAAATCACTGTATTGCACCCCTCCCCCTACTTTATCAGGTACAAGTTGATACCACTCCACTCGTCCCTCTCAAGTGAAGATCAGAATGCTGCCTTTGATAAACCTCAGGAAGGCATCACTAAAATCGTCATAGCAACCAACATAGCAGAGACGTCCATCACCATCGACGACATTGTGTTTGTTATTGATGCTGGCAGGATGAAAGAAAAGAGGTGAGTTAATTATAATAATATGATTGCAGGGCCCTCAGGGAGAACAGTATTAATACTGATGAGGCTACCCTGGGTAAACAAGACATATTATTGTAATTATTATCATTAATTAGCTGATAGGAAATTTAGACATTACATTTTCGTACATAAAAATTCTGGAGTTAAGTCACTTAAAGTGCAAGATGAATGATGAACAAGCATATTGGTTGAAAACTTCTTTTTACGCAATCAATTTGAAATTTTAGTACCTTTAGTGAGTACTTTTGAATGCTAACAACCTTCTTTGTCTCCAGTAAACTACCAATCAGATTTCTTTTTCAGGAACAAGAGTATTGTGATCAGCTTTCATAGAAAGTAGTTCTTAAATGTATCTCTGATCACAAATACATATAATTGCTTATGTATGGCTAGAGACTAACTTAGTAAAATGTCCAGTATCATCGATAGAGGACCTGAAATCTTCTTAAGTGACCACCGTCTTTTAACCCATTGCATACAGGAACCGGATGGCTCCTGTATTAAGCCTGTGGGAATGAAAGAATTGAGTAGTCATCGGATTAACATCACAAAATCTAAAAGGATTATACACTGTTCTGCTGAGACTTGTCTAAACAGACATAACATGTTTTTTTAAAATCAGATATGACTCGGGTAAGAGGATGGAGTCATTAGAAACAGTCTGGGTGTCCAGAGCCAACGCCATGCAGCGTAGAGGTCGAGCGGGTCGTGTGACGGCTGGAGTCTGCTTCCATCTCTTCACCAACCACACCTTTGAGTTTGCTCTTCGGGATCAGCAGTTACCAGGTATGGATGAAAGTTTGGGAAAGCATCACCGTGATTGCCATAGCAATGACCTTATCTGAGGAAATCTTTCATCATCAGTTATATATCATCTGCTTAGAGCTGAAAGGGAATTAGTGCATTAACTCATTCTTCTGATAGGCTGCAAAGCCCCTCAAAGATAACAAGAATAAGTAGAAGAACTCATATCTTCAGGCTCTCAGCAGATGGTAACCAGAATATAATTTGTGTCACTAACATGCGATACAGGTTTATTGTATTATTTGTTTGTTTGCTTGTTTGCTTTACCTGACTGCTAAGAAAGCATATGTGTGCTTGTAAGTAAACAACCATGGGACTGACAGCTGTAGTCCTCTCTGAGGGACTTGGTAATGAGGATTAATGCTTTACCAAAGGACGCATTGACATGGTTTCGAACCAAGGACCTCTCGGTTACGAGACCACTGCTCTACCACTGAGCCATCATGCCTCTTCTGTTCAGGAAACCCTGTTTTACTTGGCTCTGTAGCTGTAAATCTTTCTCACATATTTTCTCCCTATTTATTTATAAATATGTATGCAATATCTCCTTTAAAAAATCATGTGTATCCAACACAGTGTCTTGTAAATGAAGGATCTTTTTTGGATGCATCCCAAAACTATAGAATAATTTACATATACAACTGTACTGATGTGCTTATTTACATATCTGTCATTATGAAAAATTTATATCATTCATCATACTTCATCTCTCTGCCAATTTATGACACAAAGTAGTATCCAATAGGATGTTAGGAGTACAGATAATTTTTTCTATCATTATGTGATTCTCTGCAACTTTCGATCTCTGTCAGTATACAGCAAATATAAGAGTATATAATTGGTACATTGAAGTGTAATATCCTTTGCAGTCATGTTTAGTGAATGTGTTTCTTTTTTATATCGTGTGCAGAGATTCAACGTATACCCTGGAGCAGCTGCTATTGAGAATCAAAATCCTGGACGTCTTCCAGGGATACCATGTCAAGGTATTCAGTCGTGTCCATACAACTTGTTTCTCTGAGATTTACTGGTTTTCCAGCTATCCTTGAAATCAAGGAAAACCTTTTTATTTCCACAGTGAAATTGAGAAAAATCTCTTTAGTCGGGAAAAAATCAGGAAAGTCTGGGAATTTCATTGGCCCCCAAAGAAAGTAGTATGTCTGTTATATTTTGTCTGGTGTCCAAACTGCATATCCAGTGGATGATAATGATCCTGGAATTTTTGAAATTCCATCAGGGGAAAAAAATGAGTAACACGAGGGAATTTTTTTTTTTTTTGTGAAATGCTGCGAACCCTGATTTAGATGTAGCATTCGACGAGATATAGTGGACTGATGGATTAGGCTCCAACCCTTCTGCAACCAAGTTTCTGAAGCAGTTTGTATCTTGGGGATATCGGTCAATGTCCACCATTCATAGGGCACTTGTGGAGCGATCTCGTACCTTGATAGATAACTCCAAAACATATTGGAAACATACGTGTACATGTAACTAAATATCGTTCGTTTTGTTTTATTATACAGGAAGTCTTGAACAAGTTGCTGGAGCCTCCCAAGAATGAGAACATTGATGATGCTGTTCAGAGACTACAAGACTTAGGAGCTGTCACTTTAGATCAGGTTTGTCAATTACTTCTTAGATTATTTTGAGGGACCTCTTCTTAGAAATATCACATTTTTTTCATCGTAGTTGCAAATAGCAGTCTGTCATGGATGTTGATTCTACATCAGCATAATAATCAGAACATTTTGAAGTGTGTGTTCCTTTTTGATATCAAGATTAGGGTGTGCACATCAATATTATTTCAGGTCATAACGTACTCTCAAGATCATCTGATCTGTTGGCAGTAGTGTTAACAACCCCTTCCTTCTCCAGCAGTCCACCCAGTACACCACAGTAGTGAGAAATGGTCTATAAACAATATTGATATTGCTAATTTTGTCTGTCTTTGGTCTTGTAGGATCTAACATCTCTCGGCTACCATCTTGCGTCTCTCCCTGTGGATGTGAGGATCGGTAAGCTGATGCTCTTTGGAGCCATCTTCCAGTGCCTGGATCCAGTCCTAACCATCGCAGCCAGTCTGAGCTTCAGATCGCCATTTGTAAGTCAGAGCATTTTATTCCACAGTCATCGTTAATCAGATACTCAAACTCAATGAAGTGAGGTGAATGAAAAGCATTCTTTCAATAAATGGTTTTTAAGATGTGTACATTTGGTTAAGCTTCATAGCAAGAACTTATATTGCCTATTTTGCTAAAATTTACAGCTGTCCCTGTGTCTAAAGTCTTGTTTTAACAAAGCATGTGAGACTGAAGTCCATGTTTTTGGTTTTGTTAGACATGACTTTAATTAGACCAATCATGGGGTTTAACTGAATTTGTAGAATAAGGACCATAGTGTCTGATGATTGTTCTTGTATTAGCTCTTCACTTTGTATTCGTTTCTTCACCTTGAATTTCTCCATATGCAGATGGCACCATTTGACAAGCGAGATCAAGCCGATAGAAAGCGACAAGAGTTTGCTGTCGGTAATAGTGATCACCTGACCCTATTGAGGGCGTACAAGGTAAGTGGGAACAAACCCTTTGCAGTTACATCACATCGTTTGGCAATTGGAAGCTAATTTAACCCAAAAGAATAACTCTTTTCTTTGAATTGTTTCTTCTGGGCAAATTTGAAACTATTCATCATTTGTTGTAAAATCACACAAGCAAAATTTCACAAACTTGCTTCTGAAAAGTGGATAAAAGATTGTTTTATTTTCATCCATCATGTTGACTGTGATAAGAGATGAAAATTATTTCATTTCATTGACTGTTCCTTTGAAATTTTCTCTTTTTATTCAGGGTTGGACCACAGCTATTGAAAGAAGCAACTACTTCAGCTACAGATTCTGTCATGAGAACTTTCTTTCAGTCAAAACACTCCAGGTATGTTAGGAGGCGAGTTGTATGTTAACATGTCCCTCCCCTGTTTCAATGACGCAGGCTATCTTACAGTGGAAAACCCTCCATCCCTCGGATAGGAAGTTAAATGGAGGCCCCGTGTAGAGGAGAGCCACCACCTTTGCACTTTAAGAACCCACTGCACTATTCGTATAAGAGAAGGGGCAAACCCTGGTGTAGTGACCCACCTGCACGCCCCTCAAGAGAACTGAGGGTTACAGTGATTCATTTGGCTTTTTGCCTCCCAAGCACAGGTGACATAATAATAATAATAATAGTAGTACACAGCAATTATATTGTTTTAAGGTTCTTCAGTTTTAGTACAACTGCCTCCCTCAGTCCAGGAGATTCTTGTAGTGTTTAAGTGTTGGTCCAGGGTTGAAGTTAGAATTATGGTAGTACACAAGCAACAGACATCAGTAAGGGTAAGGGTACAAATTGTTCACACTAGGTACCTTTCAAACAGTAGGCAATTGCCGAAGAGGGTGTTTAGACTGTTTCAAAGGTACTGGTCGTGGAAAGCTATACTAATGACGCCGGAGCATGTGTGGTAGAATCAACGAAACACCTCAAGTTTTTAGGACACAACCCTGTATTCAAGCATAGCTTCAAGCATCAGAAAGATAAAGAGGAATACTAGTTCTGAAATGCCTTCTTCTTCTCCTCTTTTATGTGTGTGTGCAGATGATAGCTAGTATGAAGCATCAGTTTGCAGAGCTACTCAGCAGCATCGGCTTCGTCAGCCTGAACCTGACTGGTCGTCAGATGGACAGGAGGTCCAACGGTTACGGAGACATGATCATCAAATCCTGTGACCATCAGGTGAGACATGAAAGCAGCAATAGAAGAGCAGTGGTACTTGCATTGGAAGATCCTGGGTTCAAATTCAATATACCATATTTGTAATGCAATCAAATTTAATGCATAAATATTTCATTCATCTGTCATTTATTAATATGAGCAATATCTGTCATTTCTACTCCTATTTTCCCGCCCATATTCAGACATGTTACAATCTCTCTCTTCCAACAGATCAATGTAAATGCCAGCAACGACAAACTGGTAGTAGCGGTGCTCTGCGCTGCCCTCTATCCTAACGTAGTCCAGGTCTTGACCCCAGAGGCCAAGTACACCCAGTCTAGTGCAGGAGCTGTCCCTATGAATCCGAAGGCCCAGGAAATCAAATTCAAGACCAAAGATGATGGATATGTAAGATATGATAATAGTCAGTTTGCATTTAACCCAGGAACATAGCTTTCATGCTTTCATGATTATCACTATGTCTATGATCATATTAGGTCCATGATTATCATTTTCACCAAAATTCAGACAAGATTTGTACTCTAACCATTAAGTGTTGTGCCTGAAAAAGTCCTCTTGTATTTTAAAATTCACTGTTTTCTTATGAATCACACTCTTTAACACAACATCAGTATAAGAAGAGAGCAGTGAATATAGTATAATTTATGAATTATTATACTGGAATTGTTTGTATATCTTAGATATTCATACTTAGGCAAATTAGCTATGACACAAAAGAGTTTTTTTGTTTTGTTTCATAAATAAATGTGTACCAGAGTGATATTTTATTTGACTAAATTCTACCCATATAGGAGTGTCAAGATACATTTGTTACAAACAAAAAAACATTAAAAATCTTTTGACCCCTGCTTCTGGTGGTAACATGGTATTAGTAACTATGACAACAGAGAACAGTTTTGATTGATAATTGTCTCTTTTACAGGTGAGTGTCCATCCAAAGTCAGTCAACTTCCAAGTGAGGCACTTTGAGAGCCCATACCTTGTCTTCTTGGAGAAAGTCAAAACATCAAAGGTATGATTTTTTAGCTGCATCAGCTCAAATGGACTGATTTCATAATGTCATCGAGCCTGGTTACAAATGATTTCATTCACCTGTTATGAATAATTGTATTTCAATAATCAGAATGTAAATTGCATACATCACATTTTGTTAGGTAGGGCAAGCCTTAATGTTTGTCTGACCTAGCAACAAATAATGTAGGTACTTAATTGGCATTCTGACTATTGACGTACAATTACTTGAAACGGGTAAATTAAATAATTTGTAACAAGGCACTTAACAAAGACTTATGCATTAAATTTGAAGACATTACGAAAATCAAGTTTCAAGTTTATTTTCAAGTTTCAAGTGGATTAGTAAAGAGCTATCGCTGTGCTTTGTAAATAATTCTCTTGTTATTTGGTCATTGCGATAGAAATTTGTTTTCCTTAATTGTTGGGGAGTCCCACGTTCAATGTGGCCTAACAAGATCTGTGTTTCCAAGAGTAAAATTCTGTACCCTGTATGTTTCGGGATATTAGCCAAAAGTATAGACCTTACTTTTTGATGTTGTCTCAGGGCACATACATTTCTTAAAGTGACTTGGTAACATTGCCTCAGATTCTAAAACATAATCCTGGATTTAGCTCATGCTGCAATCATAATTATAAACCTTTAGGTCAGTCAGGAACCCCATGACTTTGACAAGCCGATCGCCCGTCTAATTATCAAGATATTTATGATTGGAAATCAAAATTTCATTTTTCGTTTTCCTAACAGTTTTTATAACACTACATTCTATTGGGGAAATTTACTTTTACTTCTTTGAGGCACTTCATGATCATTTTGAAGTGCAATATTTTTTAGAGCTTCAATAATACACCATATCACAGACACTGATAGCACGTAGGGCCATGCATCTCAGATTTAACATTGTTAAACGATGCCTTTAAGGCTTCGTTCTATATGTCTGTAGATCTATTTACGTGTGTTTGTACTAAGCTTTCCATGTTTGAGTTTATGATTGTTATGTCTTTGATATGTAGCTGTAGCTTTTTATCTACAATAATTGTTGAATTGAATTGAATGTGTTTTTTATGAAAATATCTCTTAAATTTCTCTTTTCTGTCCTCTTCACCAGGTGTACATCCGTGATTGTAGCATGGTGTCCGTCTACCCTTTGCTGCTGTTTGGAGGATGTGAACTCAAGATTGACCTCAAGGCTGGAGAGTTCATCATCTCCCTTGACAACGGATGGATTCAGTTCCGGGTCAAGTCTATTGAGGTAGATATTGCAATCTCTACTTCAATCATTTAGTATTATTCATTACCGTGAAAGTCCTGTTAACATGACAGAAATATTTTGTTGATGTTAAAGTACTTTTTAAAAACCTTTCCTGGACAAAGTTGATACATTATAGTTAAGGAACAAGTCAGAGAATTTTACAAGCAAAGAGAAAAAATGTAGGTCTGTTATCACATTTTGGGTTACCTTTGGAGGTCTTAAATTACTTCTGGGAGGGGGGGGGGGGTTCACAGTTGGGAGGAACTGACACTGCTAGTTAGTGTGATTCTCGTTTTAATCTTCTTCTTTTTTTGTGGTCCATATAGGTTGGTGAACTGATGAGGACGCTGAGAAAAGAGCTGGATCAGCTCCTGGCTGATAAGATCCAGCAACCTGACATGGATCTAGGGACCTGCCCTAGAGGGAGCCGTATCATAGCGGCCATCGTACAGCTCATCAGTACACAGTAAGGGTATGGTAGCTGCTCTGTGGACACAGACTCTTTTAGGATGGAGCCGTATTATACCAGCCATCGTACAGCTCATCAGTACCCAGTGATTGCGTTAGGATGTTTGGATGATAGTCTGCAATCACAAGCTAGTCATCTCATAGGAGCCATAGAGTGGTGAAGTGTGATGTCATCAAAAATCTATTTTTGGAATTTCTCAATTTTTTCTTCATATTCCGAAAGACCACCAAAAATAATGTCCAAATGTCGAAAACCAATTGAATAGGTTAAGTATTGGCTGAGATATGACCATCTGAATAAAAGATTGCCTATGGGAACTCAGTGTTATATTGCTCTGGTTCATAACATTAGGAGCCAGAGCAATATAACACTGAGTTCCCATAGGCATCTTTATTCAGATGGTCATATCTCATCCAATACTTAACCTATTCAATTGGTTTTCGACATTTGGACATTAGTGGTCTTTCGAATGAAAAATGAGAAATTCCAAAAATAGATTTTTATGACGTCACAGTTTCGGTGGTACTCTATGGTACAGCTCATTAGTACTCAGTAAAGGTATAGTGGCCAGTGTGTAGATCCAGTCTTTAATTTGAGGGAGTCGTATCATAGCAGCCATCGTACAGCTCGTCAGTACCCAGTGATTAGGTTAGGATGTTTGGATGATAGTCTGCAATCACAAACCAGCCATATCATAGGAGCCATGGTACAGCTCATTAGTACTCAGTAAAGGTATAGTGGCCAGTGTGTAGATACAGTCTCCAATTTGAGGGAGCCGTTTCATAGCATCCATCGTACAGCTCAACAGTACACAGTAATACCCCGGTCACACCAACAACACCGACAGCAGACAGACAACAGACTGAACCAAAAAATTGTTCAGTATGGAGTTAGTTTTGTGGTGTGACTAGGGCATCGGTCAAAAACTTTCACATGGGGGAAATGTTTGGGAGTTTTGCAAGTGGTTCGGATTCGTGAAAGTTTCATGCTGCAGAATATTTGAATCACAATTGACACAACACTAAATTTTTTCAATTTGGAAAAGTTTGTTCTCATGAAATGGCCGTCCTTAATGATGCGTTTTTACGATTACGGTTTTACGATAGTGGATAGTCTGCATTCAAAACTCAAATTTGACACTTTATAAACAATACCTTGAAACTTGAATTAAGCCTAAACCAGCCTTATAATGGTTAAGAAAGTATGGATAGCTGTGAGCCGATATTGTGACTGATACTGTAACTGAAAAGAATTATCATCATCTGGTTTCATATTATAGCATTTATCATATGCACCTTGTCGTTTATAACCATAAATGTTTTGCAGATCTTACTATTCTGATCATTCGATTAAGACTTGCCTGCATGGGTCATGTTCGCGACCTAAATAGTCTTGGAACAGCAGCGAATACAGACATGATAAAGCTTTTCATCTTGCACTCATCAAGAGTATATGGGAAGAATGAACAGAAAGCAGAAATGAGACAACATGAATGGAAGCTAAAGGAACAAAATGGGCGAAAAGAACGGGCTTTAGTATGTCAGTATTTGCTGCTATTCTTTGATCAGTTTTGTATTATCAATCATTTCTTTAAATATTCTTGTATTGCATAAATGATTACAAATCTAGTTATACTGTGCTTACACCTAGTAAAATCCTCAGGAAACTTGTGCCAAAGGATGGATCAATGTGCCCCTTTAGAAATGTTGTACTTGAACACCCTTTCCTGTGATTGTTAGTTTGGTCATCAGGGGGGTGTTTCACAAAGACTAAGATCAAATTTAAGTTGGACTTCCAATGGCAGGCCATTCATGCCACTGGTTGCTCTCACCATAATGATCTTTGGATAATATTTTTTCCTTCAATAATGAATTATCAAAAAATGTAAATTCTGTAGATTTGTGACCATGATTTGTACGTCTCTTGAGAGACCACTGCCAGTAAATGGTGAGAGCAAACAGTGGCATGAACGGCCCGCCATAGTTAAGTCCAACTTAAAGTCGATCTTAGTCTTTGTGAAACACCCCTTGGTCAGTGTGAAAAGCCCTGTATAACATTTGTATTAGTCATCTTTGCACAAACCAGTAGCTCAAATATCTATTTAAAGCAAAATATTTATTGAGTGACAGATTTTATGCCTATTATACTTCAAAATGCATTGTACTTTTCTTAAATCTGAATTTGAATCTGAAAAATAATACGGCTCGATACTCCTGGTGGAGTAAAACGAGTCGGACTGGATGTGCATATGAGATAATAACATATATAACATAACATAATAATATTGAAAATGCTTCGGCGGGCTGTTTATATTACATGTATGTACATGTGAACAAGTTCTTTATCTTGAAAATGAGCTTGAGCAAAATGTTTGTGACATGTACTATGGTGGTTACATCTCCCAGATGTGATAATGATAATAATCTTAAATTTGTATAATGCACAATGATTACAATTTATTCTCCATGTGCTTTATATTGCAAACTTCATTAACATAAACATAATACAGAAACATATATCACTACTGCAAGAAAAGATAGATTATGAGAAATAAAGCTTATATAGAGTACCTAATGCTTTCATAGTGTTACAAAATTGTTAATGTTGTTTGCTTTATCTCGTGTGATATTATTATCGAAGATGCTGATTGTTAATAATTTATTTTGGCTGTTTCCACTTATGTATGCGTCCTCAATCATGTTCAATGATTTGCTCGTTGAGGAATTGGAGGATTTAAAGGCAAAGTGCACATTTCTATAGTTCATGATAAATGAACTCTACGTTAAATATGACAAATTGTTTGTTCCAAATTTGTTGCTTTCTTATTATATGCCATTTACATGGCTTGATTACTACTTGCATTAATATGGGATTCAATTTAACATTATGAACAACAGAAATGTATACGAGTCAGATGTTACCCTATCTTTTGTCACTGCTGAGTTAGGATATATACAGTACATATTTGTGCTTTAAGGTAGTCATGTACAATGTGTGTATAAGTGCAATATTTAATGTTTGTACCTGCCAAACTCACAGGTTCAATTTGAAGTAAAATGCCATATCTCACGTTCGAATATCCACTCAAAATTAATCAATTTCAATTTTACATTAGAATTTGAATGCTACTTTATACAAACTTTGCGAAGTATATGTAATTGAGATATTTAATATCCTATCCAATATTGATGACTAAAATGGTGTCAAATGTACTTCTAGTAATAGGAACGATAATTTGAAAGGGTCTTTGACTCATTGTGCTTAAAGTTGTTATGTAGGGAAGGAGTTTTGTTACATGAACATACACAACAGATTCTAGGTGTTATTGTTGGATCGCATCTTTGTTGCATGAGTTTGTTTAATTATAGCTCACTGCCAGGGGAGGGGGGAACTGGGATTTGGATTGGATTGGATGGGGACGTGCGGCTGAAGCCTCCAAACCAATCCCATTTTCAAGGGTAATTTCGCCAGAAAAGGGTATCCATCGGGAAGGACTTTGGATGCAACAGCAGAATGACTTCAATTATATTTTATTGTGCATCTGGGATTTCCAATTTCATTTAAAGCCTATCTGCAAACTAGTTTGGCCAGGAGGATTAGACCTCCCTGCTTGGTCACTGACAGGTGGTTATCTCATCAAATCAGCTCTCAATTAACATAAGAAAAAGGGGAGCATGGGGGACCAACAGTCACCGCTTAGGCATTGTTTGCTATAAGAGGGCGCAAGTAGCTATAAGTAGTGCTGTGGGGCTTTAAGAGAGAATGTGGGTGAGGTGTAATTCTGAAGAAAGTAGTAAGCCATGATTAAGGGGAAGATCTAAAAGTTGGGCATTAATAAGGTTTTTTCCAGCACAAAAACGGTAATCAGACCTCAAGTTTTGGGATATTTTTTGCCAAAAAGTGATCCATTTAGAGATGCACAACCTTGTATACCGGATTAGGCGGATATTTGCCTAATACTAATACCACAAAGTTAAGGTTACATTTTGAATAACAACAGCAACAAACATGACTCATTGCATGAATTATCCTCCAATTGTGTGCAAACTAGAATTAAAAGATACATCGTTAACTATAAATCAATTCCACATGGCACGAGGGAAGGCTTAAAGGTACATGCATGGGTTTTCCAGAGTCTAAATCCTATGTATCTGTTAAATATGCCTTGTGTCTTCCTAGATGTAACAGTAACTACAGATGCCAATGTGCCTTTAACATTCATGTGCTCTTGTGAATTATGGATGAATTGTATCAATGTTATTATGGTGCAATATAGGCTGTAATTCGATTGATTAAATTATTGTTTTGAATGAAACATCAACTTCAAGAATGTATTGATGTAATATATTGCATGAAATAAAGTAGAAGGCAAAAATAGATATGTAGAATGTATGATTTCTTGTATTTTGTTATGTGTTAAAGCAATTTTGTTAATTTTATGAGTATTGAAATATTAGATATATGTATTACAAATAATTCATTCTCTCCAATGTGAATAAATTATTTCCCAAATTGCAACGCTGCTCTCGTGGCACCCTACCTTGAAGAGATGTAAAGCAAAATGCATAAAATATATATAACCTGGGCTGGACCTAGCTGCAATGGCAATGCCATCCCCAGGTCAAGCATTAAAGAACGGGCCTCAAAGCTGTATGTATAGGCAGGCCCGTAGCCACGGGGGGACATGCCCCCCCAAAAAAATTTCCAAGATCATACACCCCTCCTCATAGACCCCTCCCCAAGACGTCGATCAATTACATGTATGTTCCCCCCCCCCAAACATCAAACTGGCTACGGCCCTGTGAATATGGGTCATATAACCCTAATCTATATACATGTCAACTTTCTGATGTAAATTGGACACCTTCCTGTCAAGTTAATTCTGAGGGATAAAAAATAATATGAACATGCGAAATGTTTTGCATTTACAATCAAACCTGGCTATTAAGGCCACCCAAGGGAATAGAGAAAGTGAAAGTGGTTATGAGCTGTATGAGCGTCTTTCACATTGGGGGAACTAACAAAAAGGACACTGGGGGCACCTACAAAGGGTAACAACTAAGTGGAAAAAATATATTAATTTTGAGACATGTATATACATTTATACCCATAGATTGTTTTTGATACATCAAGGATCATTTTCAATATTTAATTTCTCTCTTAAAGTGGTTTTGAATTTGAAACCTACTACTGCGTCATACTTTGCAGTTGTTTGTAATGCTTTCAATATTTATTTGCAAGAGAGCAAAAACAAATGTCACAAAATGTAACTTGCGTTTTCTTTAAATTAGGGACACATGTTGCTGGGAAAAGTGGGAGGAACGCCACCTTTGTATCACTTTAGATATCTACTTTTGTGCTGTAGCCATCTGATT